>VZTI01004797.1:203909-376271 GCA_013397865.1 Struthidea cinerea
CATTTCACATTCCTGTTCCCATAGCTTATGTGCATAACTTAAAAATTACATACTTTCCAGTGAGGAGAGGCTGAGCATTTCTGTGTAACTACAATATAATCTGACCCTGGATTATGAATGATAATTAGGGTTATGCCATGCAATTTACTAGTGTGTATTATTAATGCTAATCATCTTTAGTCTCCACCTTTTATAAGCTAAGTTTTATAGGAGGAGAAAAATACATTTTGTTACAC
Source organism: Struthidea cinerea (assembly GCA_013397865.1). Taxonomy (NCBI): domain Eukaryota; kingdom Metazoa; phylum Chordata; class Aves; order Passeriformes; family Corcoracidae; genus Struthidea; species Struthidea cinerea. Next base: position 204,146 of record VZTI01004797.1, read on the forward strand.
AAAGGGACACACTTTGACTATTAGCTACCTGAAAGTGTCCTCAGCTGTAGCCCTTGTTGCAGTAAGCTCTTCTCTCTGCACACCTGCCTCTTTTATGCATTAACTACAGCCAGAATAAGGAAGCCTGGTACTGTGGATTGCTGCAGTTTTCAAGGTTTAAACTAATCCTCCTTAAAAAGAACATTTTAAAAATTATTATTATTTATTAATTTTGGATCAATCAACAGTGAGACCTGTTGTCATCCACAGGACTTCCTAAACCTCTGTGTGCCAAGAGACAAGCCACAGATTGTACAAGCCTGTGGCAAGTGACTCCTAACCAGTGCTAAGAGTGGCAAAATACGACAACAGCCCTAAGGATTCCCACCTGCTAGGGCAGGACTGCAACCCAACCATGGAGCTACCTGGCACATGCAGCTCCTAGGAAGTCATGCCCTGTATGTGAAGGAATTCCAGCTTGGAGGCCCAGGATAGAGGGCGAGCATGAACAGAATTGTATGTGCGCTTGTACCCTTCAGAAAATACTTGTAGTCTAGGTAATGAGCAGTCACGCTGGTGACGCCTCTCTGCTGCCCCGCGGGAAATCACTGCTCTGTCCTCAGCCTAAGGGTACTCAAGTACCACCCAAGCACTCGGGTGTTCCCCACGCCCCACACTAGAGCCTGCGACAGTGGGCTGTTAGCGCTGATCCAGTTGGAAATGCAGCTGTTCACTTAAAACGCTTTGAAGGTTTTTCTGGGAGTGGCCCCTGCCTTTCATTGTTACATAAAGCACTTGGGGTGCTGAAGGGTTTCTGACGGAGGTTGGCACATTTGAGCAGTGGGTAAAATGGCTGTCCCCTGTAAAGAGCCTGAGAAATTTAAATAAGCTTCTTTGTCTTTCCCGACCCTTTTTTGACTGAACTGTATTTGAAAACTCTCAAACTTAATTCAAATAACACTGAATTACCACTGCAATACTAGGGTAACTAACCATCCTACTATCAAGAGAGGTGCTAAACAAAATCATCAGTAATTCAACTAGCAGCTGCTAACTTTTTGTAATAAATTTTTAATGAAAAATTGTGAATAAATTTTTTACTAGAAAGCACTTGACACTTCAATATTCAATACAGCTGTCAGCTGTGAGAAATCCAACAATAAAAAGTACCTTGTAATTTATTTTCTTACTAATTAAGACTGCCCTAACCAATTCCAGTAAAAATAATGGAACACTGTTAAAAGGTGTGAAAACCAGTTGCAAATGTTAATATTACTAGATTTTCTTCCATTTCTAACTTTGGTTACATCAGAAGAAACAGCTTCCCTAACAAGTAGCTCTTCCTGTCACGTAAGCTATGGTGAAGGGGTGTACTGTTAGTTGCTCTTTTATACTGCAATTTCTGTGTTTCTGCTTGTGTTAAACAGCATCTCCTGCATTAAAGAGTAAATGACTAGATAGAATACACAAATGGTGCTCTAAAGAAACTAAAGATAGCGATGGGATGTGGGTACACAGAGGGATGAATTCCAGTAAGTCTGACATTTTTAGGTGTTTAGAATGTTAGGCAATAGGCTTTTTAAGGTACCTCCCCTGCAAGAGAAGGAAAACTATCAATATTAACATTTACTGATTTTTTGAACAGTGCTAATTTAAAGTGTTCACTTTTGTTCATATCCAAAAGGAAAAAAACACTCAGTAATTGCAACGGACAAAACTGATATACAGTACTTTATTCCCCTCTCTTTGTTTTGATTTGCCCTCAAAAAGCTTTTCAGAAAAACATCCTTTTCTGAAACACTTACAAAACCAGTGCCTTAATCGCCCAGATTTTCAATCACATTAGTCTTTTGGGGTCAATTTTCTCCAGGTGCACTAGAGGCTTCAGCTGCTCAGCAAAGTTCCTCATGTCATCAGAAACAATGTCCTGCCCTGCTGGCGCGACCACGTTGAGCTCCACCAAGTAGGAGAGGGAGAGCGGCTCAATGCTCTCCGTGTTTCCTGGCATCAGGATGCGGAAGATCTTGTACACCACTATCTTCATGATGCCCTTGCGGAACACGTGCCCTTTGGCCACGAACTCGTGGTCCATGCGGAAGCCCATCTCCACCAGGAAGTCCGTCAGGTTGTCGGACGTGGCGATGTCCACGCAGTTGCGCACCAGCGCGTGGCGGTTCTTGTCGCCTATTTCGGGCTGTCCCAGATAGCGCAGGTGCCAGGGCATCCCGCTCTTGTCCATGGAGCGCCGGGCGCGCAGCACGAAGGGGCTGGCCTGCTGCCCCTTCAGCAGGAACACCATCTCGTGGTCCAGGAAGGTCTCGGGCTCCATGTTGTCGCACAGCCCGCGCAGGCGGTGCAGGAGGCTCTCTAGGCTCTGGTCCAGCACGCTCCCTGCGGAGACAGCGCCACGGTCATCGCCTACCTTCCCGGCCGAGCTGGGCTCCCTCCGCACCTCCGCAACGCGCCCGCCCCAGCGCCCCCCAGCCCGCCCNATGAGTGAGGCCACACCGGGAGTAACATGTCCAGTTCTGGACTCCTCAGTACAAGGAACTACTGCAGAGGATACAGCTGCACAAATGCAATTGCTGAGGTATCTCTCTTATGAGAGACTGTGGGAGCTGGGCCTGTTTAGTCTAGAGAAGACTAAGAAGGGATCTTGTCAATACATATAAATATCTCANGCCCCACAGGCCCTGGGCGGCTGTCGGAGGCGGGGCACAGGCCCAGGCCAGAGGCGAACCGGGTTGTTCCTGCTGCGCTTCGCCTGGTGGAGACGTTCCTTACGCTGAGGGTGGCCGAGCACTGGAACAGGCTGCCCACTGAGGTTGTGGAGTGTCCCTCTCTGGAGCCACTCCAAACCCACCTCAATATGTTCCTGTGTCACGTGCTCTGGGTGAGCCTGCCTTAGCAGGGGTGATGGACTGGATGATCTCCAAGTCCTTTCCAACCCTAACGATTCTGTGATTCTGTATTTCTGTCTTTTATTCTAGTTTGCTCAAAGCAGGGAATCGGGAGGTAACCCACGACAGGTTGATTCTGTGATCATCAAACCTCTACACTATTTATACCTTTTAACAAACAAATGCATCAGCATTCGTTGGCTGTAAATTGTATAACTTTTCTACTAATTAGTACTCAAACCCCTATTTGCTAGTTGTATCCCTTGCTTCTGCGAGAGAAGAGTCCTTTTAATCTGCAGGTGTGGTTCTTCCCTTCCTTTGGGTTGGTGTTTGGTGGTCAGTGAGACAGTGGTCACGGTCATCCACTGCTGGAATTACCTTCCCTCAGTTACTGCCCAGTCCTGCTGACTTCACTCTCAGCGGCTCTCATCCAGAGAGCCCATTCATCTTGGGATTGTTTTCTCTTTTCCCCAAAACAACGGGTGAGCCAAGCATGCGACATTAGTGCAGTTGCTTAATCGTAACTGTTCGGCTACAGCTACTGAGTAACAAGTAAAAAAAAAAAAAACATTTCGAAGTTTGATTCAAATCTTGAGGAGCTCAGATCTTGAGGGGCCCAAATCTCGAGGGCCTCACTGCTAGCCTTACCCCAGCGCAGGGGGCACAGTGGAGGAGAGTGGGAGGCTAGTGGGCAGGAGCAGCCATCAGAGGTCATCTTGGCTGCCCCCACAACCCTCCACAGGGAGAGGTGGTACATGCAATTAATTCTGTGTAAAATCTCCATCGGAAATGTTCCAGTCTGTCTCTCACAGCAACAGCAAGGGGGCCAAGGCTCTGGGGTATTGTGGGCTGCGCTTCAGCTCTTGCAGCAGCTTGAGTTAAAAATTGTTATAAGGGGTGCAACAGGCATGATCCATTGGTTTGGAAAGGCAGAAATCTCACCTGGGCATGGCAGGGTGCACACCATTTCTAGGCAGAAAACCTCTGTTTTCAAAAAGTAGTGGAAATGCCCAGTATGTACCAGCTGAATTTGCTCCTGTCAACCCCCAAAACAGAGTTACAAATTTCACCTTTCTTTTAGCACTTTTTTGTGTAACAAACCTTTGTGCCACTCAGAAAGTGAACAGTATTTTATCAGTATCTACACAGCAGTGGTGTCCCCTGCCTGCCCCCCAAAAAATTATATAAATACTGGTATAAATGAAAGACCTGCAAAGGAGAAATGGCATAATCGTGCCCTCCCAGGGCAGTAATGGTTTGTATCACCCCTGATGTATCAGAAATATTTTGGAGTACTGCCAAGCAGGGGTGACCTGAGGGGTGCAGTGCAATCAGTGAAGGGAATATGTGTATATGAATGTGTATTTACATAGGAGGGAACCACGCCCCAGGGAGCTGACACAGTGGACACACATTGCACATACTCCCCAGATTGCAGATAAGAGGCCTGTGTTGAAATAAAGCAAGAAAATAGTCAACAAAAGTTTGAGTAATGGTTTAAAAGCCTTCCTAAGCTTCAAGAAGCAAAAAATAGGTTTTCTGTTATGTACAACTCAGCTTTAGTTAGTGTGGTCATCATACAGTTTGCATGGAAAACTTGATATTGAGAAAGATACTTAGGAAAAGTAAAAATGAGTAAAAAAGAGTTTTAGCATTTCAAAAGGGGTAATTTTTGAGGTTCACTTCTCTCTGTGGTGATACAAATTGCCTTTTCTGTCTAGCTGATGTACATGATAGTGTTACTACAAATGCCTAAAAAAACCTAAGGTATGTCAATTTTCTGTCTTGAAGTACAAATTCTTTCAAATTCCACAGCTGAAGCTACCCTGAGTGCTTTTGCTCAGCAGTCTGAGAAGCTATGCAATAGTGCAAATCCAGAAAATAAATGTTGTCCCAAAGTGGTCATCCCCCGGTAGTTCTGGAAAAACTAGGTGAGCAGATGTGGCTTTCCCCCACAACCACAGCATCTTCAAGTACCCTCACCAGCAGTGTAAAAGACAGCATAGTCCTGCAGCTGCTGAGCTGCTTGTCACTGTGGGCTTGGAAGCTCTGTGGTGCACCTACATACCTTAAAGAGATCCTACAGAACCTTTTTCTGCAGCTGTTGAAGATAAGATGCAGCAGACACCGACAACAGATGGTCAGACAGATTGGAGGGGGTGGAGAGAAACAGAGATAGAAATGAAGCGTAAACATGTTATTCCCAGCCACCTACCTATGTTCTGTTCAACTCCCTTGAAAACCCATCTCACACACCTGTCTGTGTCAGGGAAATGGCATGCCCATATGGGACCACGCCTTTATCTGAACTCTCTGTCACATGCCAAGTGCTCAGAGCAGAGCTCTGCAGGGAAACCTTAGGTGAAATGAGTGATCCAGCCATGATCACATTGAAATAATACCAGCAGAAGGGAGGGTCAGCTAGATGTAAACAGGATGTAAGGTTTTTTCCTTCCCTTTTACTAAAACTCAGAATTTTTTCTCACTCATGTCACAGGCTTGAGGTCCAAATCCAATTTTGTTACATTTATCAATCAAAAATGCTTTCAGATTAAGCATACAGTACTCCATTCGCTCATGGTAAATTAACAGCAAAAAGTCTTCCACGCCACAAATCTCTGTATGAGCTTCTTGAAACTAATGCAAAGAATCATAGAATAATTTAGGCTGGAAAACACCTCAAAGTCATAGAGTTCAACCTATGACTGAACAACATCTTGTCAGTTAGACCATGGCAGTAAGTGCTGCATCCATTTTTTCCTTGAACACCTCTCTTGATGATGACTCTACAACCTTCCTGGGCAGCCCATTCCAATGCTTGACAACCCTTCCAGTGAACAAATTCTTCCCAATGTCCACCCTGAATCTCCCCAGGTGCAGCTTGAGGCCATTTCCTCTTTTCCTGTCAGTTGTCGTCTGTGAGAAGAGACCAGTCTGTACTTTTCTACAAACTCCTGTCAGGCAATTATAGAGAGTGATAAGGTCTCTCCTGAGCCTGTGCACTAACTGTAAAGCACTTACTTAAGATGCAAGTGGTTGACAAATTCAAACCTAAATTTCACTTGGGGTCTCATGGGACTAATAGCTCGTACTGCATGAGTAAGTACATTTTAAAGGGGCTCACAAACTTCTTTCAACTTCTTTTCCCAGGAATTAAAAGGGCAAAAGCTCCTGAAACCTCAGAGTTTTCATCTTGCTCTGCTTTGGCAGGCTTGCAACTTTCAAAAAGTCTCATTTGTCAATGAATTTTCTGGGGTTTAGAGGGCAGGCATGGTAAAGTATGGAAAATACCTGAAACCTCATCAAGTCCAATGGTTAACCTAACACTTTCAGGTCCACCACTGAACCGTGTCCCTGGTGCCACATCTACACCTTTAGTAACATTTCCGGGGTCAGTGATACCACCACCACTCGCCAGGGCAGTCTGTTTCAATGCGTGTCTGCCCTTTCAGTGAAGAACTTTTTCCTAATATCCAATCTAGCCCTTCCCTGCTGCAAGGAGAGACCATTTCTTCTTCTCCTTGTGCTTGTTACGTGGGAGAAAAGAGCAACCCCACCTGGCTACAGCCTCCTTTCAGGCAGTTATAGAGAGTGAGAAGGTCCCCCTGAGCCTCCTTTACTCCAGACTAGACACCCCCAGCTCCCTCAGCTGCTCCTCACAGGACTTGGGCTCCAGACCCTTCATCAGCTCTGTTGCCCTTCTCTGAACTCACTCCAGTACCTCAGTGTCTTTCTCATAGTGGGGGACAATTACTCCTCTCAGTTATGTAACAGGCAATTTATATCATGATTTCATTACATAATTTTGAAAAGTTGAGAGAATTTCAAGGTTGGAATTACTCATTAAGTGATCTTCTGTGTTAACAAATAACTCAGGGGCTGCATTTTATGTCAATAGTTGAGGAACCATCATAAATAAAGGGACTACATTAAGTTACAGTGCAGACAGAGAAAACCATAATAAACATCAGGTAATTGATGATTTATTATCAGCCTCAGTAATGCGCATTATGATATATTCCTCCCCACCTCACAAAACAGGAACCATTTCCAAGTGAGATATTTCAGTGAGCTGGCCAGCCTGGTGGCTTCCAGACTTGGCCCCATTCCTGAGCATACGTCACCACAGCAAAAACTAAAGTTGCATGTGGATTTCTATGCTATGTGCCTGTGTTCCCTGGATTTTAAATGCAAAATGTAGGGTGTATTGTTAAATATTAAAGAAAGCTGCTGTGAGGAATTAATTTAGAATTTTCAGCTCTTCAGACTTACTTACCCCGGAACAATATTCGTATGGGTAAACCAAGACTATCCTACAAAAAGTACAATTCTGTTTATCCAGAAACTCTGCCAACAGTGGTGTCACTCTATGCGCCTGATAACCTGCCCATTTTTTTCAATAATGAAGCATTTTTTAGAGCCAGTATTCCCAAAAGTTGAACTAATTTTAACTTCTAGTGTTGTTAAACTGGACCTGCTCACACAGAGCTATGCCAGCTCTCACATAGAAAAGATGGGGAGTGAGATGAACTGCTCTGTGTACCATTACACTTGTACGTGGCTTGCTTCAGGTCCCTTTTTAACGTTTTTACCCTTGGCTACATCGTTATACTTGTGCATAAACCCATGCATTGGGTGGGTGTGGGCTGTGGGTGAAACACTGGTGGGGCAATCAGTGCTAGGCAAAAGAAAGTAGCAACATTGCCCAGTTGTTTAGAGGATGGGGGAACGTTTTTAGGACAGCTCTATGCAGTGACTGCCTCCATGGAAGACTGCGTGTCTGAGAATGTGGATTGAGGATAATGCAGCCTATGGCATACACATATTGTAGTATTGTCTTCCATTTGCTTTTGGAGCCCAGTGGCCCATTAAGGGGAGGTAGAAAGCAATTTGGCAAACTGTGTTGTGGTACCAGGTGCAGAGCTAGAAGCTACAGACCTGTGTGTGTTGTCTTGTGCTGAGCATGATAGACTTGCCTAATTGTGGTCCTTCACTCAATGGTCCTAGGAGATTTTGGTAATTGGCATCATTTTTATGGCATGGTTAATTTCATCCTGGTGTTCCATCTTGTGCAAATGGACTGACCTTGTCGAATTCTCTCCAGAAGAATTAAGTGGGTAAGGGAGAAATTATTTCTTGTGAGGATGCCGAGATGCTGGAACAGGGAAGTTATAGCTGGACCATGATTGGAAGTGTTCAAGGCCAGGTTGGATGGGGCTCTAAGCAACCTGATCTCATGTTTCTAGTAGTGGATAAAGAAAGAGGTACTTTTTTCCGTTCTGCTACTGCTGCCTGGTATGAGCTGGAGAGTAACACTGCAAGGAGGAGAAAGGAAACAGGTCTGGCTCCTGTTGACACCCAGGTTGTGTCTGGTGTACTATGTCTATGGGAAAGGCCTCCAGGATACAGGGAGAGGAAGAGAACTGCATCATGTCTGTTTCAATGTATGCCATCAGACCACACAACAGGAAAGAAGAACCCTGAAAACATGTCAGGTCCATCAGGTTAATGCCTTTTTAGCCTGTGGACTTGGCAGTGTTAGGTTTAGAGTTGGACTCAATGATTCTAAATGTCTGTTCCAATCTAAATGATTCTGTGATTCTCTGGTCTAGTGAAGGTGTGCCGGGGGTTGGAAATTGCCAGCGGGGGTTGGAAATTAATGCTCTTTAAAGTCTCTTTCAACCCAAACCATTCTGTGATTCTAAGAGCTGGTCTTTACTTGGCTGTTGTGGATATCAGTTGTTGTGGATACTGGTGCCAAGATCTAGATACTCTGTTTTTGTACTGGCTGTGGCTGGGATGATATTAGTTGTCTCCATAGCAGCCTGTATGAGGCTGTGTTCTGGATTTGTGACTAAGGGCATTGGTTACACAGCAGCGTTTTGGCTGTTGCTGAGCAGGGTTTGCCAGCATCAAGGTTTTCTTTTTGTGCATCTCTCTCTCCTGCATTTGCTGCCAGTGAGTGGGCTGGAGGTGGGTGAGAGGCTCTGAGGGAATGCAGGGAGTCATGTCTGATCCCAACTGACCACAGGGATATTCCATACCAGGTGGCATTGTGCCCAGCACCAAAAGCTGAGAAAAAGATGAGAAAGGGGGAACATTTGTGGCTGTGGCACTTGTCTTCCCAAGTAACTGTTAGTGTGCTGAGGCTCTGCTGATGGGGAATTGTGAATAAATTCTTTATTTTGCTTTCTGTATGTAGCTTCACTTTACCTTTTAAGCAGTCTCTATCTCAATCTGTATCTTCTCACTTTTGCCTTTACAGTTTCTCTTTCCTGTCCTGCTGGAGTGGGGGTGGACAACAACTAGGTCAACCCACCATGTTCTTCTAGAAGGCCTGAGTCCTAGTGGGAATGGACTGGGAACAACCTATGAAAGCTGGGGCCAAAGCTCCTGGAGTCCCCTAAGAGCAGACTGAAGTTAAGCCAGTGGTGAAGATAGGATGTTAAGTAATTTTGCATTGTGTAACAAGACTGCAAAAGCCCTGGAGCACTGAGATGAGGTTAACTTTGGAGGCCTCCCCCCTCCCACAGGCTAGTAAGCAAGGTGAGCCTGGGGCCAGCAGTCATCCCGGGGCAGGAGGAGAAGGTACGGAATTGTCAGTGCTAGGGGTGTCACTGGATGCACAGCAGTGTTGTTGCTCTGTGTGCAAGGCAAGGTGGACCTGACAGGCTTGCCCTGAGGCAACAGAGAGGATCCTAAACCATCATCTTGTTTCAGCAGGTGTCATTGTGCAATGTAAACCTTCCCTAAGCAAAGCCATAGGGAGAAAGAGGATACAACCTTGAATACGGTAAGTCATGCCCTAAGAGAAACAGAGAGGATCATGTATCTGAAAAGCACTCTGAGAAGTAGCCAGAGCTCTCACTGCACCCAATAAGGCAGCTGGGAGGAGTGGGAGGACAGGCCTTCTACCACAGCTTTTCTCAGGGCTGTATTCACCTCGAGCAAGGTTCACATCAAGGATGAAAATTGTCCAGTGTCTCTGCATTGACCCACCCAGAACCCAGATGTACTTGTACACTCCTACGTGAAAGCGAGTGGTCTCCCAGCTGTGCTCTTTTCCAGGAATCAGTGTGTCTGCCTAGGAATGCAGTGTGCTGGAGCCTGGCGTAGCTTGGCAGAGCCACATCCCCCCAGATCAGCACCTGCTATACCATGCATCTGGTCACACAACTGCTGTGCACGGAGCTGGTGGTGTGCATCCCTGTGCCAGAGCTGCTCCCTCCGTCAGGAAGGTTCGGTAACACTCAGTCCAGTGACAGGGCCTTACAGCAGCTGGGGAAATCAAAGTCGGCAACGACTGTGTGGTTAGAGGCAGCTGGGATTGAAGTGCTTGCAAGCGTCACAGCGCTGAAACTTCCACCCCAGGCAGCAGAAGGGGGCTGGTGTGTTACAGGGTAAAGTAGATTCAGGACACAGAGGAGAAAGGAGGTAAAGAGAAGCAAGGTGGTACCAGGGTCAAACACACTATTTTTACTGGGTTTTTGTCCCCCTAGGGTTTTAAAATACTTGGAAAACCATTATCAATGGTAAAAGTACAGTATTGAAGTCATGGCAGCTCTAGAAATAAGATTCTAGACAGGTGGTTTGATTTTGCCAAACAGGCCCCAGCAGAAGGTCTCTCTAAGGCTGCAGTGACTTAGTAATCCCCCGTGGGCAAACTGTCTAATTAAGCTTTGAGGAGAATAAATGAGTGCCAACAGGCTTCTGCAAACAAGGGGAGAAGTTGTGGTGTCCCAGCCCCGCTGTGTTTAGCACTGCTTGCCGGCGTGTCTCTTCATTAACTCTCTTAATTTAGACTCTCTACAAATACAACTCACTAAGTCATGAAGTAAGCTTAAAATATCACAGTTAAGCCAGTGTGTTTTCCATGGTTTTACTGAAACTGAAAAAGTAGTTCTGTACCAAAATGTACACAGTTTAGTAATAATACAAAAAGTTAATTCTGCCAGACAGAACGTCAGTTAAATCCACCAAAATGAACACTGAACCACCATTTATTGCCCGACCAGTGTTACTTTAAATAAATCCTTGAATGAACATAGAAACAAAGTAATTCCAAGTTTCCTTAAATAAAAATAGTAGCGATCAGCAACAATACTGCAGGAAGGTAAACATTCATGGCATTTGCTATGTACATGCCACCATAACATATTTAGCATGTAGTATGTCTTCATGCTTGCACATTACATTTATGAACTCATTACAATGGATATTAATGCGTAGATGTACTACAAAGCAACCCACCATGATGTATATCAAATCTGCACATTAGAAGAGCACCTCTACTAGTCACCCCTTTAGGAATGATGCTGCAGGAAACCCAGCCCAATCCACTGATTCCCCGCACAAAAAGTCAAACAAGAAAAGCCCAAACCAACCAAACAAAAAAATCATCAAGCATATTAATAATTTTCCTCCTGTGTTTAACTAGGCAGGGCTATGCATTTAGCAGTATTCCCAAAGGTGAATCAAACTAGAATAAACCTGGGTTTTCTTTATTACAGTAAGAACACCTGAGACTGCTTTACTGGTCCAAGTACAGTATTTTATTACAAAAACTGCTTCTTACATTAACATCATTTCATTGAATCCCCTTAATTAGTACTTTTCATTGACAAAAAAGGTAAGATTTCTTCTTAAAATAAATACTACCCCCCTCAAAACAAAAGTTTGAAAGGAAATGAAAAGAAGAAAATCCCCTCCTTTTTTTTTCAAGAATGGTGTGGTTTTCTGGCTTCATTTTATCTCAGCTTAAGCGGTGGATACACACCTATTCTTGGAGAACAAGTGTCAAACACCTTATTAAAAAATCCCCAACATAAGGTACACAATGTGTATGTAGATTCCTTAAGAGACTTCTTTTTAAGTAAGTGTAAACATCTCTTCTTGACTCTTGTTTGTTTGAATGCACTCCTATCAAATAAAGTTTGAGAAACTACATTTACTTAAATACCTGTCTGACACATAACTGTTTTTGAAGTTACCATTTCATTTTTTCTACAAAGTAACAAAACAGCTGGAGATACTGTTCTTCCCTACTTCAGTACAGATTATATTTAACAGTTCAGAACTTTACAGATCACAAGTTTTACATAAAGGAATAACCTAAATTTTGGAGTTAAACACTGAACACTGCTTAGCTGAAGCAGCAGCAAATTAAGTACTATATATAGACAGAGATTTCTATTAACCTAATATAATTCAATTAAACTGTCTGATAGCCTAAGACCTGTTTTACATGTGAACAAATTAAAACTGGGAGTTTATAGAAAGTGATTAGGCTTGCCATCACTTTAAAAAACATGCTTGTCTAACCAGAAAATAGAGATGGCAAGGACCAGTGCATTCAAGCCAAGCTTACACCAACTTCTTTTGTTTTGTTACTTTAAACATACAAAGTACATTACATTACTTTTCAGTTTAGTAGTTACCACGACCTTGTTAGGCAAAATAATCTCAGTTTGTAAAAACATAAGACTGACTCTTTAGAAAATTATGTGTAAGAGTAAGAATTCGAAAGCCATGTTCGAGACATCTGATAGGACTTCTTTCACAGTCATCTCTAACCACTGAAGAAGGTCAAGCATTACTAGTCTCAAGTCTTGATCTCTTAGCTTCTCTTACACAGACATCATTGAGTTGGAGGTGATCTTTTTTCTAAACTTCATAGATTTTGGTTTTTTTCCTTGTGCACCTGGTCAGTTACTAGAACAATTCTTCATTTCAAAGCCATTTTAGTATTCAAGCTGCCTTTTTAGTGCAGGTTCCTTGAAGATCCTGTAGATTTATTTTTGACCTAATAAAACAGCAAGATAACTACATTAGACAGTTAAAATGTTACACTGCTCTTACATGTTGCAATTCATCACATAATTATTATTGACTCTCATGTACTTCTAAGAGGATCAAAACAGCAGAGAAATACATAAATATTTCCATTTTTTACCTGTTGTGGATCATGTGGCTTTTGACTAGATGCCCTGCTGCAAGAGCAGCCATTAGGGATAATTCCCCTGCCATCACTGTAGCACAGACAATTTTAGCAAGCTGACGGGCATTTTCACCAGGGTTATCTTGGCTTGCACCTTGAACCCCTAACATCTGGAGAAAAGTACAAGGCAGTATTATGCTATGAAATCTAAGTAAATTTTTGATATATTTAGTATTAAAGTAAGTCTTTCCACATTATATCCCATGAGTCTCTTTAATATTGTAAATGTCTTAAGCTTTAGAAACTGGATATAGGAAAACAATTCACTAGACATTTTTAACATTTTCATGTAAAAGACACCATTCAAGCAGCCCCATTCCCACCATATGGCTTGCACACCACATGAAAGCAACCTTTGATTAAGAAGTTAAGTTGCTTTCAGAACTATACCTGCAAACAGGCCTGCTGTGGGAGCAAGTTGGTGCCTCCGCCAACAGTCCCTATTTCTATAGAAGGCATCGTGCAGCTGATGTACAGGTCTTCGTTGGTGGAACCAGTTCTCTCCATCAAAGTGATGCAATTGGAGCTGCCCACGTTCTGCGCAGCATCCTTCAGATCAAGGAGGAGAAACAAAACAACAATCCAGACACTTAAATCAGTGTTTGATTAAGAATTGCTGAACTAAAGAAAATCTGAATTGGCGTAAAACAAACCTACCTGACCACAGGCAATGTAGATCGCTGTCACAATGTTTGCTGCATGTGCATTGTAGCCACCTATGCTACCAGCCATCGCAGAACCCACCAAGTTTTTGTTTATATTGACTTCAACTAGATCTTCCGTAGTTGTTTTCAATACCTGGACAAGGTGATAAGACACATTTTTACTATCCCTCTCCTCAGGCAGGAGTAGAAATACTCTATTTATGGTTATTTATGTCCCTCACCCCTTGTTTGCTTCTACATGGAATTTGACTCAATCATTGTCCTAGATACCTAACTTTTATTTTTGTTCCAAAGGAGACTTTCAAATGTAGGATGTCCAAGTTAACAATGGAAAAGTCAGTGCAAAGGGTTTGGACTTGCATGGGTCTTTGAGAAAAGCTCACAGCTGCGTACCTAATTTCAAAGTCTTCCTTGTATTTGGAATGGAACAAGCAAAATCATCTTGGCAGAAATATCCCATTAATTTACCTTGACAAGATTGTAACATTGCTGTCAAGTGTTCCAGACACTAAACTCTTCCCAAATTTGTTTGCATACAAATATGGAGCCAAACTGAAAAGTTCCAACATAAACCACTATGCTACGTAGGTAAATAAACACTGTGCACAGTAATATAAAATTAAGTAGCATATTTATACTATACTGACTGTATTTTGAAACTTTCAACTATGAGATTTATACTGAATTTAATATAAAAATGATCAAAGACGGTCAAAAGAGATATTGTTGTTGAGCAAAATTTAAGATATTCCTGCATAGCAGGACAGTTAGCATTTACAGAGATCTACACCAAGTCTGCAACACTGACAAAAATGGAACATTTATGTATTAGGACTTCAATATAAGTAAACGTAGTGACATACAGGGCTGGGGTCTGAGGAAAACCTTCCCAAATTTACCTAAAAATTACCAATGTCCATTATAAAAGGACTACCTCCCCATTACTACTCTGGAATGAAATCCAGAGGTTTTAATAGATATTGCCAGTGACTCAGCTATAAAATGCCAACAATCAGAAAAACAGTTAACTATCCCAGAAGACATAAACTATGTCAATGTATAAATCCATTTTGCACACACAGTTTGGATCTTGTGTCCAACTCTGTACCCAGAATTTTAGAAATGTTAGAACTGTAAAAGATGCAGAGATAAGGATGTGCAAAGACATGCTAGAAGTCTGATTACTCATTCCGGATAGAGAAACTAGTACTTTTCAGTCTGAAAAGGAGAATAGCTGGGAAGGTGGAAAGGCTAGGTCACAGCTGTAAAATCTTACAGCAGTAGAGTGAAGGTACAAGTCTTAAGTATCTCTCCCAGTACAAAACTGGGGCATCATCAAATGGAATCAACGAGAAAGTAGTTCTCACACAAGGTGGAGCTGGAATGTGGAATTCTGCCCAGAATACTAGCTCTAAAAGTTTACATAGTTTCCCAAAAGGGACTGGACAAATCACTAGGGGAAAGCAAACAAAAAAAACCCTATCAAATATGCAAACACCCACTCATAAGATTTAAACAAGTGTTACAATGTAGTGAGCTCCTCCCTGGATATTGTCTCTCATGGCCAGTGCTGGCAACCAGGCAACAGGCAATGGATTTTATCTCACACACAGAGGCCATCTTCTGAACTCAGGTGGAGGAGAAACTAAGATGCTGTTATCACGGAGGACCAGCTGGCCAGAGAATACAACTGGCATTGCTTATAAAGGTTACCCTTTGTCATGCAAGATGCCAAGACAGGTTTGAATTATGTAAAACACCTGAATATCTGTTTTCATGGTAGTAGAAAGCATATAAATACTGAAGAGAAAGCCAGGTGCGTGTGAGACAAAAAATGAGTGAAAGGGTTAAAAAAAGACTGGGTTTAATGACAGGCAAAACACCACATGTGAATATCTGTCAAAATGTGGCATAATTTTTCAAAGGTTAACCACGAAAATCCTGATGCCTTCGACTAGATATGCATCATTAAACACATACACATTATTTCACACTAGACATAATGGAGAAGAAAGTATCTACTGACTCAGGAAAAATGGCTTCTGCTACAGAAGTACCTGAAAAGACATGTAAGAGCTATCCTTACCTTGACAACAACTTTCCGTTCATACTTATGATGTAAAGTAAGCATCAGTTTTGCAAAATGTGTGTATTTTTATAAACAAGAGAGCACTTGTTTATAAAAAGTGTGAACAACACTTACTTCTCTAACAACCTTAGCTGGAATGACTGCTTCACAGACAACAGACTTCCCTCTTCCTTCTATCCAGTTTATAGCAGCAGGTTTTTTGTCTGTACAGTAGTTACCACTGATAGCTATAACCTGAAGGTCAGGAAACTCTTCATTCAGCCTTGCCAGTGCTTTTTCAGTACCCTGTTAGAGAGAAACACATAATCAGGTTTATCATTATGGGTGTAAAACAAGCTACTCAAGGACAGTGGAACAGTATTCTAATCAGATAATCAGTTAAGGTGGAAGAAAAGAACACAATTTCATGAAGAAACAAGAAACAGGAAGGAAAAAACGAAGCAATTATGACTATATTTTTTCTAACCACTTTGGGAATTATAGTGGGGAATAATTGATTTTTCCCAATACATACAGGCTCCCTGGATCCATTTTAGGTGCATGGACATATGATTACCATACTGAGGATACAATATGAACCAAGTGAAACATTACAGGCATGAAACAAATTAATTTCAGATGTAGTGCAAAGAACTTCTCTACATCAGGAAATCAGACTAGAAAATCTACTATATTAGGACTCGTCTATGATCAGATCCACTTATATAATGGTTTTGGCTGCCTATAAAAAGTTTAAATCTAACACTATTCATTTCATATAGCCTAAGGCATCCCAGCAATCTAAGGATTATGTCTCAAGTTCTTTCACATATTTGCATGAAAACAAACAAACAAAACCAGAGAACCCCTCTTTGCTGCCATTCCTGATCCTTTATTTACTAGGAAGTGATAAACACAGTAACAGAATAATTACTGCTGGATAAAATCTTTGGCTCCAAGCAACAGAGCAACCAGTTTAGCATCTCCTATTATCAAAAATACCTTCTTTAAATAATTATTAAAAAATTAAAATAAAAAATTAGTTTTTTCTTTCATCATTCTCTGCCTATTCTTGTCTACACTTGACAAAATCAAACATTTTTATTATTTTGTGCAAAGAGCACTGTGTCTTATCCCTCTTTCAGATGTCAGGTAGTCACAGGCTATTAGGCTACCTTTACTTTTAAAAGCAATACACATTTTTTAAAAATACTTAAGGGGACTGGTCCTTACTTTTGAAATCATATTCATTCCCATTGCATCCCCTGTTCCAGACTGAAAACGGATATAAAGGTTACGACCAGCCAAACTGATGAGAAGTTTTTGTAGGCGGGCAAACCTGCAAGAAAATTTAACTATTACTTACAATCCTCAAGGGAATTACAATCCTCACTTAGTTTTAAGTGGCAAAATGACAGTAAATCTTTGCAAATTGTGCTGCTAAATACAGAATCACATATTCCTTCAGGAATCCTTTGGAAAAGACCTGTAAGACCAACAAGTCCAATCTTTGACAGACGACCATCTTTTCAAAAGCACCACAGCACCAAGTGCCATGTCTAGTCATTTCTTGAACACTTCCAGGGATGGTGTTTTCTTGAATAAGTACCTTAAAAATATTCACTGTAAAAGTGTTAACTGCCTTTTTATATTTTCTACTCCTGGACTTCAAAAAATAAAATATCCTAAACTGCTAACATAAATTTTATTCATTTGTATTCCTTAAAACATCTCACTACCAGATATAAAGTAACAATGAGGCCTTTGGAAATTCTGATGTCAGTTTTACAGCAAGGCAAAAAGCATGCTATCTTCAACAGTGCAAGCTGCACAGGTTGCTCAAAACGCAGAAAATACTGCATTTAAAAAGCAGCATGACCTGATTCTGGCCAAAATACAGATGTATCTTTGGCTGACACTTGTTAAGAAAAACAACAGGTAAGGAAATCTCTCTCTGAATCTCCCTACAGCAAGAAGGTAATCATAAGCCCTAGAAAAAACTCTAAAGCTTGAAACAGACTTATTCTTAGCAGTGTTTTACATTTTTTAGCATTTCAGTTCAGCATTAGTTTATCTTGTATTCTCTAAACCTCCCAGATTAATTACTGTTATCACCTGAAAGGCTAAAGACCAACTTTGAGGATTTTTTTCTGCATAGTAGCTACAGTTACAGTTACTTTGCCTAGTAAAAATCAAAGTAAGCTTATAGGATTTTTTTTAAATGCTTAGACAAATTAATATTCTATTACTTATTACCCAATGTGTATCTATTTGTTGTTAATATACAGTAGTTTACCATTATCAGTGAAAAATGTTTATTGCTAGCCTTGGTATGTAGCCAGAGTGACTTTTGTCCTCTTAGATACTCACTACATGGGCTAGCCAAAACAAAGATGTAATTTCTCTATTGCAGTACTTCAAAAAAAACAATCCATAGAAGTCTTCTACCATCCATAGAAGTCTTATACCTGGAAATTAGGCTGGAACAGCCATTGTACTAACCTACTTGTGCTGTCAAAAGCTTCCTTCATTATTTTAAAACCTTCAGGGCTTTCAAGCCAGACTTTCACCTCTGCAGCCTGGCAAGCAGTGGGCAACCTTACAACAGGTCCTCGAGTCATCCCATCTGCCAGAATGCGGCTACTTGCTCCTCCACCAAGCTAAAAACCAAAGCAGAAGAGGAACAAAGTAAGATTACTGAAATTTTAGTTTTCAGGAAGTCAAAAATATGCATTATATAAACTTCAATATGTTTTATAATATAGGAAGTTTTTCAAGCTTTTCAAGTCAAACAATACTTACCCATATTGCTCTACATCCTCTGTTTGTGCTTGCTACAAGGCAGCCTTCTGTTGTTGCCATTGGCACCTGGAACTCTTTGTTATCCAAAAACAGTGGTCCTGCTACGCCTACAGGAATAGGCATATATCCAATCACGTTTTCACAGCAAGCTCCCATAACCTTACAAAAAAAATACAAAACAATCACTAAGGTTACACTCCAGTGGTAGAAAACAGCATGCTATATACTACAACTATACCAAGGTATCTTAGTAAAACACACACAAATTTACCCATAAAGCAACTCATTGCCACCTCAAAAAGTTAACAGCTACAGCTATCAACAGCTAACACTATTCAAGTCTAGGCAGATGTATTGAATCCTACACAGTACTACATGTTATTTAATTAACCCTAAATTTTTAAAATTTAAAATAATTTTCAGTTTTAAGTTGAGCTCAAGGTAGTATTATCATTCAGTTGAACTGTGGCTCAGTATTAGTAGGACTCTGCATTTCTGAGATAAGGCAGCTGCATACTTTGATAGGAAATATTTTTTGGATAACTTAAAAAACTCACCCACTACCCTAGGCTAAAAAACATCAAGAGCAATTAAAGGTGGTGCCTTACATTTGCCTTTTATTTTCTTCCTTCTACATCAGTTTCGACCAAGGTCATTGTTAATTCACATACATCACTAAAGATTTATTTCATAGAATCATAGACTTTTTTGGGTTGGAAGGGACCATGAAGACCATCTAGTTCCAAACCCCCAGCCCAAGACAGGGACACCTTTCACTAGACCAGGTTACTCAGAGTCCCATCCAATCTGGCCTTGAACACTGCCACGGTTGGAGCATCCACAACTTCTCTGGGCAACGTGTTCCAGTGCCTCACCACTCTCACAGTAAAGAATTTCTTCTAACATCTAAATCTGCCCTTCTTCAGCTTAAGGCTGTTCCCCCTTGTCCTTTCACTACATGTCCTTGTGCAAAGTCCCTCTCCCGCTCTCTTGTAAGCCCCCTTCAGGTACCGGAAAGTGCTATAAGCTCTTCCCAAAGCTTCCTCTTCCAGGATGAAAAAACCCAACTCTCTTAGTCTGTCCTCACAGGAGAGGTATTCCAACCCCCCATCAACTTAGTGACCTCCTCTGGACTCATTCCAACAGGTCCATGTTTTTCTTGTTCATGTGTTTGGAAAATAGTTTTACAGTGAGTTTTGCTTGCCTACTTTGTACTTACCAAAGAATAATTATAATTCCTATAAGGAAGATACTGCAAAGAGGAAGGTTCAGGAAGTTTCTCAGATAACATCTGTCTGCGAATGGATACACCTCGCTCCTGGGTTTCCATCAGGGTTTCCAGTTTGTACGCAGGAATATGCTTAGCATTAACTAAGCTGATAACCTCAGCATCAGTGAGGAATTTTGCTCCTTCCTAGAAACATGAAGGGTGGAGAGAGAAAATACAGATTCTCCTGGTGAAAATCCTTTTAAATGTTTCCAAAAGAAAAGGGGTAACAACTTTACTTTGTTAAAGGAGTCAACTGCCAACATCAGGTTTTACAGCAGGCCAGGATATGATCAAAAACTTTCATGATCAGACACCCACTTGTATGTGTACATGATGAAGCTCCAAAGACTTAGTATGTTATGAATGATGAAGCTGCTCCCTCCTCCCACCCTTCTCAACTGACTTGAGAAATAACTCAAAGGGTTTTGTTTTAGTCGTGACCTCCACACCCCCACCAAGTTATTAAAGCCATGTCATTTTCTGAAGAATGATATTAAAATCAATGGGAGAATCTAAAAGCTGGGAAAAGAACTCTAACAACTCTTAAATCAAATGTTGCAGTAGACATTAAATAAAAGAAGTTATTTTTCTATACCTGTGCATTTCCAAGTATACGAACACATTCCTCAATAGAACGTGGTTCTTTAGGTAACTCAATTTCTTCCTCTTTTCCACTGAGATATGAAGAAGTTTCCACAGGGCTGGAATTGCCAACCACAAACGTAGCCTTGGCTGATGACTCTGCTAATACAGGTTTTATGACTTCAGCTGCACAAAGATAATCAAAATGAACTCCGGTTTACAAAATCCTGAAGTTTTGATACCAAATACAACATGCTACCACAGATTGCACTATTTGTTCCAAATACTCATGAATGGGTCCAGTCTTTAGATTTATAAAAATTACCTACCACTTCCATCTTTGGGAATGAAAGCTTCTTCTGCTGTGTTAGATTTCTGATTGTTTTTCAGAAGTCCAGTCTGCTTCCTGCAACAATTTTCAGGGACCTTTTTCTGTACCATCACAGGAGTTGTTATGGGATTCTTCAGTGAGAGGGTAGATTCAGTCTCTGCTTGCTCAAAGAAAATGTATTTGACAGCAAGAAGAAGGGCTAATCCAAGTGTGATTACTTGCTCAATATCCATACTGGCCATTCTAAAAAAGATAGATCAAAAAGTAAATACACAGTACATACAATTTGTTGCTTATAACAGCAATCTTAACATTCTTTGCTTCAGAAAGGGTAATAATTGCATCATCATTTATAGTTACAGAAATTCCAGTCAAAAGATATTTTCTACCAGGACATCAAAGTATGCTAGGCCAGGGTGGAAAAACAATTCTTCATACTATTACCAACATAAGAATCTTCAGATGTCATTAAAGAGTTAGCTAAATCTGGCTAAAAAGCAGCCCCAGTAGGAAAAATGACTGTAAAAGATTCACTAACAGCTACATCAAATTAATTTGAAACCTGTACACCAATGACAAGACAGAAAGTTTCATTTATCATCCTCTACCAATGACTACTATGATGCAAGATAAACTGCTAAGAGGAGAAAAAAACCCTGCCTAAACCAGAAGGTCCTGTGTTCTCAGAAATAACATGAAACCAGAGGTGACACTAACTTGAATTAAGCTGAAGGAAAAGCCGTAGTATAAAATGGGTTTTGTACTCCTTGCACTTAGGTGTGAATGGTCAGAAGTTCTGAATAAGTAATTACTGTAGTGCAGACTGAAGTTTATCTTCCAGTATGCTGTGAAAGATGCTAGTGGGAAGACAGTGTTTTGATGCATACAGGACAGCTAGCTCTTGGATCATGTTCTTGACTACTTCAAGGGTTTGGACAAATGGCGTAATATTGGCATTTCTCCTGAAATGTCACCTCTGGTTCCAAGAAATCCTACAGTGGTCAGATCTGCAAGTCTATAAGTACTGTGCTCTAGGACAACAAGCTTCTAGCCTGGCAGCAGTAGAACTACAGCATGATCACACTTCTGTGAAGCCACCCACCGAGAAAGGTAGAACTGCCACAGTGAAACGTTAGGTTCAATTCGCTTTGGTGCATTCTCATCCAATCCCACTGAATTTTCAACAGTACTGTTTTGAGCAGCTGGTTCTGCTATCCAACGACTGTGAGCGTGAACAAGAACCAAACCCAGCGACTGTACCAAAAACACAAAACAAGTATTAATTTCTCAAATGTAATTTGGTATCTAACCTACTAAGAGTAAATATTGTTCTCTTTTTGTTTGGGTTTTTTTTTGGTGTTTTTTACCCCATGCTTCCCATGCCTCTAAAGTCTAAAAGCTGATTTTCCACACCTCTTATTTACACCCTTTTTGGCCTACAGTGACACTGTGTATAGTAGCTTCTGATGTGTCCCACCCACACTTTTTCTCTCACTCAAGAAATAAGCAAAGGAAGCTGAGGGTACTGCAGGGGTAAGAGGGAGGGAATTAGTACAAGAGTCCTGAGTGCTTGGCACAGAAATGGCATAGGCAGGAAAATGACAGGTGTAGATAGAGAGGAAGTTATTAAAAACTGCCACTGTAAGTCAGACTAATGGGCTGCAGAATACAAGTCTACAGGAAAGAAAAGCCTAATTTTTTGCACCAGGACACCTCACTGATTGCATAACCACAGAAGAAAGAGCCACAAACCATAATCATTTTGACCCTCTGTGTTACAGGGTTTGGTTTATTCTCTTCTTCTTCCAGAACACGAGCAAAATGACTAAGCTGCCATATAGGGCGCCCTTCACGACTCTCTCTTGAAAGCTGCAAAAAAATAACAAAATTTAAAAATAGGTCACATATAGTACATATTAGAAGAACCAATAAATAAGATTCATTGCATTTTTATTTGATCATTGAAAAATTACGAAGAGTCTACAGTCTACTGTTCAGCTTGCGTTACTTTCCATTGCGAAAAACCCTGGACAGACAGTAAGTTACAGTATAATCTGTTTACTCTGCTTTAGATCAGAACTACTACTGAGTGTGATTCATTTACAGTGATATTTACAAGTCACTGTCACCAGTCCACTTTGAAAGGAAGACAAACATGCTGGTATGTAACTCCAGGATGAAAAGTATAGCCTACAGAAGCACAGGGCTGAATATTCAACTTGAGGTTGTCTTGAAGTTGGTCTTACCTCCAATACCAAGGACACACAAGCTGGAAAGAAGGTCATGAAGACAAAATAGTTGGCAAGAACAGACATACAGCCAAAGCAGCACATAATTTCAAGCTGTCGTACACCTAAACAAAAAGACAATTTTTACATTTTAATATGCAATTAGCTATGCTTGAAGAAATGCTGCAGAACTAAGAAAGAAATCATTAAACTGACATTGCAGATTACAGAAGAAACTATATAAATTAATTAAAAACAAGCATCTTAATCCCTAGTAATTGTGCACTGTCTTATTCTAAGCACAATATGTATTTATGTATTGATAGAAAAATATATTAAGGTGTAATTCTAAATGAATACAAATAAAGTTCACCAAGATTTTAAAACTTCACAATGAAAGCTTGAAACTCCTTACTTATCCAAGCAAAGAAAAATTAGCCAACATTATGTATTCAACTCCCTTCTGAAAGATGGGATGTTCAGGCAAGAAGAAATAGTATACACCCTGCTTACTCCTTCACAAGTATCCAGAAAAAGCCATGTTAGCCATGTTGCACATGGAGTACACAACTGCCTTAGTATGGAGTACACAACTGCCTTAGTAAGGATGAAAGAGCTAACAGTATAAACTGTTTTAAAAAAACTATATGCCATACCAAAATGAGTTTTTGTCCCTAAGATATAAAGAAGAAAACAGCTTATTAATATACAATACCCTGAAAAAAAGGAAATTATTTGAAGAGCAAGAGCAAGTGCTCTGGAAGATGCTGTTAAGGTATGAAATATAGCTGGAAAAAAAACCCAAACAAATTTTATGAAAGCAGATGTAAAGAAGTTCATTCCTACTACACAATGCTCAAGGAAATCCATTACCTGTATTTCCAACTTTGGTCCATCATGTACGTATTATTCATATTTGTAAGAAACCAGTAAAATAAGCTAATTGGAGATAAATAAATAGATTTAGTCACTCCACTCTCATGGGTAACACCTATTATTTGAAACTCTCCATATCCTAATGTCTCTCAAAAAGCTTTTTTTAACTGGAAATACTTAGACCCTTAGACTGGATGGCTCACCTGACATGGTACCAACACCGATTACAAGACACTCCACAAGCGCATCCAATGTAAACGTAGGGCCTAATATTGCCATCCCACGCGAAATATTTTCTCTTACTTCATCCTAAAAAGAAAAATTTCTGTCCATTAATATGAAGACAAAAACCAAATTAAGTTAGACATAACATGACTAGTAAACTGAGTAGTATTATGGTAGTAAGGCCTTGTAAAACATACATTGAAAATGAACTATTATGAGAAAGCATATACAGAATGTATTCTACTTTCTCTAAGTTATTATACTTTGACAGCCTATTGACACAAAATTATTTCATTTTTATTAATTTCTCTACCTTTGCCTCATCAGTATGCTAAGCTTCTACAACACTGATGGGCAGAGACACTAATTACAGTAAATACAAAAGAAAAACACTTCTAAATTTGAAGACATGAAATAGAAGGTACTTGTGCCATGGCATTTCAAAATTTCTTACAACCACATATCTGTACCCTCACTACTATTACTTCAGTGTTTTATATTTAACTCTGTGAACTCAGCTGATAGAACAGAGGTCACAAAAGGCATAAAACTTTCTGCTAGGGGAAAAGGGGTTTCCTCCAGAAGGCAGGCATGATAAACTCTAGAGAGTTTGCTACTGTCCTCCTGGTGCTGGTGTTTTTGGGGCAACAGACGGAAAAAAAAAACTGTAGAGAAAACCTATTTGTAAAAAATTTTCTTGAAAATTAGTAAAAAATTCTGTACTTGCAGTTATCATAAAATAATATAGAACACATTATATTGCATATATATAAATTGTACAGTGTAATATACACTAAATTAAAATATAATAGATAATATTTTGTCACAATTAGTATGTGCAAATACCATGTACAGCATTTTGTAAGTATAAATCAATCCCACTTAATATACTTTTATTTCCGAACTCGGACTAATAGGAAACAAACATTACTGGGTATGACAAGCAAGATGTCCTGTCCATCTCTCCTATTGTGCTGCACTAAATGTATTAGAGCATGGATGTTCCTGTCTGCACATATGCTACATTCATTCTGCTAAGATTTGGCCTAGGAATATGCTTTTTTCAGTAGCAATACTGTAGCATTAGATGTGTCTTTATATATTGTTCCTGAGTCCTAGAAATTACCTTTTTTTCTATCAATAACCATTTTAAGGCAGACTTGTCTGTGAACTCTACCCTCCTTAGAAGATTGCTGGTTTAAAGTTTCAATTTTATAAAGTCATGCTCATACATACAATTAACAGTGCACATGGCTGTGCACACTAATTTTACCATGTTACTGTTCACTTGAACACTGATCTGTCTTGAAGACAAGAGAACAGAGAATCTGGATAGAATCCGATTGTTATTTATGTATCCCCAAGACAGTATTTGCCTGTATGTCTCTCCACTTGGATTACTCATACAATTATAAAATTGCTTGTCTTGAAAGGGACCTTAGAGATCATCTAGGTTTTAATCCCCTGCCATGGGATAAAGTTCAGTTTTGAACATTAATTTAAAAATCTCCATTGCAAGACAAACAAACAAAAACCCCAAAGTAAAACACCAACGAACCAAAAAATCCTCAAAAATAACTCCCCTGACCTGTGAGTTGGAACTGAGCGCAAATTTGGCTAATGCACTTGCTCTTGACAAATCAATCAGAAGCAGGAAGAATGGTAAAGCTTCACTGAAAAAAAAGAGGCATATGTTAAAATTCAAGGTTTACGGTACAGGGAAAAAAAAAATGTAAGCATGAAATCCAGAATAACAATTCATTACTTACTTTAAACCTGTCAGTTCTTTATCCAAGAAGTGAATTACCACTGTACTAAAAACAAAACTTGAAAAGATTGTGAAGAGGCCAGCAATACCTTAAAAAACAAGAGAATGGGAAATTTTTCATTTATATATGTTGGAAAAGACAAAGAACCAAGCCCACCCCCCCTTTTAGATCAATCGTGACAAATGAATGAGAATTTCTGTCTCAGTGCATTAACAGCAGTCAAGATACAAACTGAAGTAGATGCTATTTTTATAGATATTAAAATCTAAAATTTGTAATGCATTCAAAGTGAGACTCAGAAAGCCATAAATCCTCTCAATTTATTTTAAGCAAAATTAAAACTGGCTTAAATAGCTCTGTAATTTTAAGTATTTCACACAATAAACAGTTATTTTGAGACTGACATTTTCAGTGTTTATATAATCCGACACAACATTTCATTAAAAAAAAAAGCACTTTGAAACAGGCATAACATTTTTTCTGCTATCTAGAAAATAATTAAAATAACCCTGTTCTGAACATAAGGATTAAAAAGTTACTGTTTGTTACCAATTTAGGTAAACTACCACCCCAAACAATTAAAGCACATATAGCAAATACAAAAATCAGATACAATACCTAAAATGTATTTTGATCCAAGCTGCCTTAGGTTCTGAAACTGGAAATATATATATAGAATTGCTATGCAGCGTGTGATTGTCAGGATGATGATGTCACTGCTCAGAACATCCTGTATGAAGTACGAAGCAATTTAGTTAGCTTTTACGCTAAGGAATAACTTGTTAAGTTTCAGTAATAAAAAAACCCATTGTGACGCTGCACTACAAGTGAAGTTTCAGAATAAAATAAATATCACTGCTAGTCTTGCCTTAAAAAATAAAACACTAAAATGCTTGTTCACTAGTACATCACCGTTTGCATACAGCTTTAATATCCAAAATGAGAGAAGAAGGCAACGAAGAAGCTTCTGCATGGCTACTTTGCTAATACATCAGCCTGATCCTATTCTATAGAAAACCCTGGATCTACTAACACCAAGTACTATAAAATTAATTTAAATCCTTACTTCTTCAAGTTTGGGGCACTCGTAATTCCAGCCACAGATCTTATCATTCCCAGTGAACATCTTCATAGACATCATACAGATGGTGAGAGTCACTGTTCCCACAATGACTTCCCATGGATGAGAGGCTACAAAAAGGCCATGCATTCGGAAGAGTCTGGACAGCATTTTCAAGGCTGTTTTTTATACTTAGCAAACCTGCAAAAAAGGAATATTTTATATAAGTACAAGATTCGGTGAAAAAAGACAGAGCTCTACACTTTCCTGCAAGACATCCTTCAGGAAATAAAAGGCAAAACCACGTAAGTCAGAGATGAGCAAGGAGACTAATCTTCATTTTTCCTTCAACTTTCCATGTAAAACACATCTATTTCTAATATTCTGAAATATAATATGATCTGCTCCCATCTTCTCAACCTTTTTTTTGTAATACACACCTCCCTTCTTCAAGGTTTCTTCAAGGTCTTTGCCCCCGGGATTAGGTTATTCATTAGAGTATGGTGATAATAATGCCAAGGCTGAAGGTTCAATCCCAATATAAACCATTCACTTAACAGCTAAACTCAATGACTCTTGCAGGTCCCTTCAAATCAGAAGATTCTGTGATTCTAACAGTAAGGCCTCCCTACTCTCACCAGATCTCTCAGAATCTTCCTATCACACAATTTTGATACTGCTTTGACTCAAAATTCTTGTTTTTACCATCTATGTAAGCACTCACCAAATTGTTATTTCTCTGTACTCATTCTTCCTATCAAAAATACTGATGAGCTGTAAAAATTATCAATTAAGCATTACTGGTAATGCTCAACAGCAGGAATTGCATTTCTGACTGTGTCTTCCCTACTTTCTGTTCAATATTATTCTGTGATACAAATTAATTACATACAAAAATATTCCTTCTTCGTCTGAAGCATGCAAGTCCTCACATAACAGTATTGTGGCAGTTTTCTTCTACCCATTACTACTCCCTGGTTACTGGTGCATTTCATCATTCCTTTGCTTCCAACAGATAACAACCATTTATCAGAAATTTTCACAGCTGTCTTTCACATAACTAACAACAGCAGTGTTGAACACATCCTTCAGACCACATCCTGGTCTATCTGCTCTGTGCAGGTTTATCAAAGATGTTTACTTATGTTTTATAGCATAGAAACAAAATGCCGTTAACATTTTCTCTTACATTAGTAAGAGAGTTGCATTAGTAACTGCACTTTCCTTTCCTCACTGCACAAAAACAATAGCTTACAAAACTGCATTGTAAAGTTCAAAAAATGCTTCATAGCCTGGCTAACAGGGAAAAATCTGTAATTCAGTAGTTACATGTACCAACCCAGCACTGCAAGATGTCCATGGAGGACTGAGGGCTCTACACAGGGCCATTTCAAAGTGGATTAAAAAAATCCCTTTGTGTTGTTCTAAATGCAACAATCCATCCATAGGGCTTCTGGTATTAATTCTTTTGCTTGGACATTAAAAATGAAGTTGACAGTCAATGGAGAAAATAATAGGGCAAATCTATCTGCCTAAGTGTTCCTGAAGATACCAGAATCATCTTGGTTTCCTACCAATACCAATCTGAATCACATGAGCACCAGCAGCACTTATCTATTTTTGTTAATCCTTCCACCGTGAAGGTGTGGCAGGATGTTTGTGGTTCATGGAGTCAAATGGGGAGAATAATTGAGAAGATTGCCTTCCTTATAAACAAATTATTTCATTTCCTGATCAAATGCATTTTAAAAATAAAATTAAAAACCAAACCCCTGTTTTCAAAGCTGATATTTTATCTCTTTTCCCCTGTATCATATAATCTACATTCTGTTTTGTAAATTTATGTTCTTGCAAAGCTGTCCCAAACTAGTATTATCATTTCTCCTCAGCACAATGGAAGTTATCTTTTAATTAGGAAAGACAAAATAAAACCCAGCCAGAAGTATACCTGTGCTGAACATTTTGAAACAACACAAAAAATAGAAAAGGCATCGCAACATCCTCTGAAAATACAAATAATTTTGAATACCACTCTACTGCAGGAAAATCAGAACTAGCAGTTACTAAATGATTTTATCGAGTTCTACCAGTCCTGTACCTAGCAATACTGCTAATACAACTAATTCGGCAAGTTGGAATGATTATCTGACAATCAAAAAAACAATTAGGAGGGCTAGAAAGATTTCAGAATCTTTTCTTCAGAATTTGTTTTTCACATTTACGGGGGAAAATTAATTAATTCATTTATTAAAATAATGATCCATTATATCTTACTTTTATTATTAACTGCTGCTATCTTGAAATACAGGATGCCTCATCACTCATCTTGGGGTTAGCTGACTAGCTCCTAACCTAAAAGGATTCTTTAAAGTTTTCGTGTTTATTTAACCTGCCCAAAGCGCAGGGTGCTTTTTGCTATGCAGTTGGCTCTTCTAGAAAATATTGATGATTTCACATACTGATCCTGCATTAGAGTCAACTGTAAAAAAAAAAAAAAAAAAAAAAAAATCAGCGCATAACATCAGCTGATATCTCTGTTTAAAATATTGATACACACTGACTTGTAGCTTGAAAATAGCAAGACGTAAGATTAAATATAAAGCTAAAATTTAACATTTATGTAATTCTGTTGAGTTTCAAAATGGTGGTTCAAAAGGGATTCTTTATAAATCCTGCTCGCCTTTGTTTTCAATCAAAAATTTCTACGAGACTAGAAAATAAAGCAATCCGCTTTGGGAATCAAAACAGAACGCAAAATACAAACAAACCCCAAATGTGACCCCCTCCAAAAATTAATCAGAGTGTAAAAAGCAAACTAGACTGGTTGCATGTAATGGTTTAGAGCAATTATCAACCACGTAACTGTACGACTAGCCTCTAAAATTCCTAAGGTTTGTCACACAGCTCTCACTAACCTCAGAGCCATCCTCTACAACACCATCTATTAGACCAGCACGAATTTCTCATCTCTTGCTATCTGACTCAGCAATACCTACAGGAATCAAGCGGCAAAACCAGCCAAGCGAAAACCTGTGCAGAGTTCGCCTGGAACGCACACGACCCTGACACACTGCCAGGGAGGCAGTTTTTTCAAGGAGGGGGAAGCCACCCCCTCGCAGGCCCATCGCTGCAGCCCCCGTGCGAAACGCGGGGGGCTCAGCCCTGCTGCGGCGCAGCCGGGGCCGCCCCACAGCACGCGGGCAGCACGACGGCGTCAAGGTACCGGGACGGCGACACGGGCGTCTCCCGCACGCCACCCAGGGCGGCGGTGAGGCGGGGCGGCCACCGTTCCCTACGCGCGGCGATGGCGACGGCGCCTTTCCCGTCCCGCGCTACCGCCACCCGCCCGTTCTCCGAACAGGCACTCGGGGCCCGGAGCCGGGGCCCGCCCACCGGGCACGGCGGACCTGTGTTGCCAGCCCCACACCAGCCGCCCGCAGCCCCGCCGGTCGCCGGTCCCCGCTCACCGCCGCTCTCCAGCCGCACTCCCCGGTCCGTCGCGCCGCGCCCCGGACTGCACCGGCGGCCCCCCTNCCGCCCTGGACGTCACCCGCAGAGTCGCCGCGGCAACGGCCCGGCGAGCGCCGCGCGGCCCCACGCGCCATCAGGAGCGGCGAACACGCCATCGCGCCATGGGCCGCCCGCCAATGGGGCTCCGCGCTCCCCGCCCCGCGGCCTCTGATTGGGCGGCGGTAGCGGCTCCTTTGCATGCGCTGATGGAGCGCCGCCGCCGCCTCCCGGCCCCCCCCCGGGCCGTGCTCAGGGCCCGCGGTGCCGCCGCGGTGGGGCTCGGGAGAACTGCCCGGTGCGCCTGCATTACCGCGCGGTGATAACGCGCTTTGCTGAGGCGTTAACAGCGTGGAAATTCCCAGCTCCTGCTTTGTGGGAAGCAGCCGTGCCCCTGACTCCCGGGGGAAAAAAGAGGCAAAGCAATGTATTTGTATTTGTGGCTTTCGGCCAGAGAGGAAGTGCAATTTTTGGTTCATGAAGCATGAGAGACCCACCCGGACGCGTTCCTGTGTAACCTGTGCTAGGTGACCATAAGATGATCTCCTCAGGTCCCTTCCAAACGCTAACCATTGTGTGATTCTCTTTGGCACCGAGCCGGGTGGCCGCAAAACAGCACTGCAGGTTGGCAGGGCCGTTCCGTGTTTCTGGGGCTGAGCACGTTCAACTGCGAAACAAATACCTGCAGCGGTTTTCGGAGCCGATGATACGCGCCCTGACTTTCCCCAAACTGCATCTTACGCGTGCGACCTCACTTGGAAATATTTCTAATAGCTCCACATGACACTGTGCCGTGAAGCTTTAATATGATCCTCAAAAAAGGAAGTGCTGATGAAAAGGTTTCTGAAGAACTCCACCCAAAGTAGTTGTCAGTGATGAAATCGTGCCGGCTCAGTCTTTTAACATGTAAAATACACTTTCCATTCTCATCTTAGATGTGATATTTATAAATCTTAATTTACTGCTGTGTAGCCATCTTCCCTGATAGCTTCTTTCTTAACACTAGTGTTTTTTTCAGTATCTCACCTTTATTAGCTGTAAAGTATTAGCAGTGAGATTTCTGGACTCCTCTGTTAATATGTGCAGCAATTGCTGTAACTGCATACGCATATGACTAAGAGCAAAACAGCAATTCATACAGTCTCAACAATTATGTGTAATTCATATATAATTTAAGATGATCTTTAGTATCTTTGCTCTGTTTCCCACCTTTTCCATCAACATGATTTGGCAAATACTAAAAATGCTAATTTTATCAAGGTCATTGGGAGCAGGAGTCACTACGGTGATTTGGGGTTGGTAGTCTCTGCAAGTACATGACACCACCGTGTGCTGACATTGGATAGCATCGGTAGCTCTGGCGGCGGCCTGCCTGCAGCCCGGCCTCCTGCTGGGAGAGGCCACGGGAGCAGCGCTGCCCCACTGCACAGGAGGTGGCCGGCAAAGCTCAGCCAAACCGGCTCTGCCTGAGGAAAACGCTGTTGTAATTCACAGACCACCACTGAAGAGTGCTGCTGCAAACGCTGAAAATACTGTCAACTAATAATTTGGTTACCTCAAACTTGTTCCCACTCACGAGCACATGAACCATTAATCGGTAGCAATGAAGTAAGCTACTCAACCATGGCTAGAGAAGTGTTGCCAGTTTAGGAACTGTCTAAACACAGACACAGAGCCTAGTTTCGAAAGGAGACATTGTTTATTGTGAGCAGGGTACGAGGTGGAGTTTTCCACAAATAAAGCATACCAATTCTTGAAACTTCGCGCTAAATATATATATATATATAGTAGCAAAAAAAAGAAATCACAGTTCATTGGTTACAAGTTAGTTCCCTTTTAATTAATGTTCTACCTTCTACTGGTTGAATGATTCTCTTGTTTCTTGTGCCAATACGTCTGCATGCTCACCTGTTCTCAAGTAAGTGGTTTTCTTGAGATGGTGATCTGTGAGTCAGCAGTCGGAATCTCTCATTGCGAGACTTAAGAGCCTGTGAATTGGCACCGATCCCTTGCATACAAACAGCACGGGAACCTGTGGTGCCAGCCAGGTGACAATAGGCACCAGCAGGACTCAACAACTCAACAAGAACTTTTTGTCAGGACCTGTAGTGATAGGAAAAGGAGTAATGGGTACAAATGGACAGAAGGAAAATTTAGGTTAGATATTAGGAAGAAATAGCTCCTGTGAGGGTGGTGAGACATTGGAGCAGGTTGCCCAGGGAGGCTGTGGATGCTCCAACCCTGGAGTGTTCAATGCCAGCTTGAACAAGGCCTTGAGCAATCTGGTCTACTGGGAGGTGTCTCTGCCCATGGCAGAGGGGATTGGGACTAGATTTTTAAGGTCCCTTCCAACCCTTTAACATTCTGTGATTCTAAGACCCCAGTATATGGAAAAAGCCCAAGTAATCCTTCCTTCAGAGTCCCCCTCTTTGAGGCTGTGTAGCCTTTTTCACTGATACGGCAAGACATTGTTTCACATCCTCCTCCTCACTCTCTGTAACTCTCTGGGCAGATGACCGCTTCTGGCTCTTGAGATGTCAGCGTCAGAATCGCACAAATTCGGAGAAGTGAGCCCCATCTGATGACACACAGCACGGTGTTTGTTGGGGCTCTGTGCTTCTGGTGGGCGCTGCGAGGCCGGTGCCGCCCGAGGGGCAGTGAGGCGCCGCCACAAGATGGCGGCCGCAGCTGAGGGGGACGGGCGGCCGCCTGAGGAGGCGGCGGGGGAGCGGAGCGGCCGCACCATGAAGCGGCGGGGGAGCGGCGGCGACAGCGACACGGACAGCGACGAGACCGTTTTGGAGGGTTCTGTGACGGAGAGTGATGTGGAGGAAGAGGAGTTCCGCAAGAGGAGGTGGTAACGCGGTGTGGCTGCGAGCGGCACCTGCCCACCTGCCTGTGCGAGGGCGGCGGCTGAGGGGGGCCGCTCCCGAGCTGAAGGGCTTTGTTTTCTCCTTCCCCTGGTCCTTTTTTTTTTTTTTTTCTTTCTTTTTTTCTTCCCTCTGTTGAGAGCCGTTTTATATGCTCTTAGACCTAGTATTTCTCAGCTCTGCGAATAGCTGAGTTTATTTTCACACACCTTGTGTACCTTGGAGCTTATGCCTCCGGACCCATCATTTTAGTAACATTTTAGTTAGCAGAAGTGCAATGTCCCAGAAAACAACTCGGAGAAAATAAACAGTATTAAATACACTTTTTGCTGACTCTATTTCCCTGCAGCTTTGCTTTGATGTAATTTTCATGATATTATCTCTTGTATCCGTTGAGACATGGCAAAGATTTGAAACCACATGCAGATCTTTATGCTGGCTTTGTGGCATGGTAGTTCTTGGAAATACTTAAAGCAGCGATGTGCCTCACTAGTTATGGTTTTCTATGCAGAAAATCACATACGTTCCTACAGTTTGGGTTTTTTTTACTGTTTGTGTCAGCGCTCGCCCAGGGGTGTCCCCACGGCAGAGGCTGGGATGGGTGCTTTCAGATGCCCTTTGAGTTTATAGGACTGTAATGCTTACAACTGCTTAACGACCTTTTATTTTATTTATTTTGCAAAGGTTGGCTTTTCTTAACAAGGACATTGCTTTAACAACTGAGATAAGTATTAATAAAGGTAGGACAGACTCTTTTTTCAGTCTGCGTTGTTTTTTTCTTAAACTGTTACTTTGGATTTTGCCTAAATCCATGTTTAAACTTGGGTGTTGCATGAAGTTCATTCTTAGGAACTGTGTGTGCTCTTTTATTATATCCATAATTTTAGCTCATACTTTAAAGGATTCTTCAGCACATTTTTAATATTTGATTAGGTTTGCTCTTCAGTTCTCTATTCTTCCTGTGTACTATGACTGAGAGTCCCTGGCTTGGGAAGTGTTTGAGCTATATATAAGAATATCCTTTTTATTTATATGTATGTATTTGTATGTACGTGTTTGAGCAGAATAAAATAAATGGCTTCTATATGCATAAATCATACGTAACTCTAGCTGCTTATGCTATTTTAAAAACCCCTTTTATATTGTTAGTATATCCATTCTCTTTAACATAAAAAGTTTGAGTAGGGATATTTCAGTGCATTATGTTTATCGTATCATTAAATTACTTTCAGCATAAATGAATGCACACTAATTTAAAGTTTTTTAATATTTGCTAATAACTCCCATAGAGCAGACGGCACAAGCAAGCATGTTTTAGTTACACAACAGTTTCACAGTACTTCCTTGGCATTTTTATATAATCCATTTGACTTGCATCCTGTAAGTTTTATTTCAGCAATGTTTCAGACTGGGTATTCTTTAAGTGACACATGGTGTTCTTCCGGTTTTGGTTGTGTTTATCTTTTGGCCAGTTTGAAGATCTGAGTGGACCATAGTTTTTTTTCCAACCTTCTCTGAGTTAATACAAATCTTATCTTCAGCCCATTGAAATCTGCAGAAACTCCAATGGCTGTGGTTTCCTAATGCTGAACCTTTTATAGTTGCTTAATAGTTTTAAGTGAGGAGAGAAGCATCATCCCATTTTGAACTTCCCTGTGGTTGTCCACTGGAATTAAATCCTCGCAACATTCAACATACATGGTTTGAAGCATGTCTGTTTGACTCTGTTCAGTTTGTGGAATGGGCATTTGTCTGAGAGTTGAGTGGGGAGTTTTGTCTCTGCAACTGTAATAGATTGTGATATTTTTAGCATTCTGCCTGCATCATATTATATTTAGTAAGTTGGAATTAGAATTTCATCATTCATGTTTTCGTGCATACTTGTATAGTAGTAATTTGGTGATGAGATACATAGCATAAATACTAATTTGATCAGTGTTTTATTAGTGTCAGTAGCAACATCTTAGTTTTCAAGCATAGGGTCCAACCTTAAGGGTTTCTCTCTTTTTTCTTTTTTTTTTGAGAGACGGTCTTAATTTGTATAGTCATTAAAGAAAATATGCCGTCTAGGAGTACAAGTGAATTTTTAGTCATATGGATCAGGCAGGTTACCAAAACAGCAGTTGCTAGTTTAAAAAATAAGAGGAAAGACTTAATCTCCAATGCAAATTCAGGGAGGGTCCTGGAACACTAAGTGAAATAAATTTCCACTGCTGGCTGGTTTTATTAATTTCTGTTCCATTCATGTAGTTTCGAAATCTAGTGTGATAGACTATTTAGTCACTTAAATCCATTGCATATCAGAAGTTTTGATGCATGTAGCTCAGTTACTGAGTTATGTGAAAAGTTACACAATTATGGAAGATTACAGAGATATTAAGATGATCGAAATTTTAATTTTAATTTTTTGTTTGTTTTTTTTTTCTAGGAGCTTTTTCACCAGAAATCTGTTTTATACAGAAATTTAGTGACCATGCTTATTATCGTAAGGAAGAACAGATAAATCCAGTAAGTCCAGCAATGATAATATCTTCTCTAAGCATATCTAATAAGTAATTATTAATAAACCCACTGGGCCTCCCCTTGATTTTGTGCGAAAGAGTCTGGTGGCTTACAGCTGAATTGGGTTTCATCTTGTCACCTTTGTAGCACATAGTCTGCAGGAATGTATCAAGGACTCTTCTCTGTTATTTCAAGAGATTATAACCTTTAAAATTTGTGGAATGAGCCCAGGATAAAGAGGAAGAAGTTGTGGAGCACAGACTTTTTCGTATGTTCCCTTCAGGAGCTGAAGGATAATCATCTGGGTTGACTGTGCCAGAGTACACCCTGGGTTACTCATGGTGAGATTAGCTGTGATCCAGTGATTGGTCGATTTTTTTCTTTCGAAAGGAAAGAGATAATAATCCAAAATGCAGAATAAAATGTCTACTTGCATGATGATGGGGTAATTATTTTACTCTATGGATAATTCTGCATTTCCTAATCTGCTAGTTATCGTATCTTTTAATGTATTTACCATGGTTGGAAGCTAGCCCATAAACTTCTATTCAGTTGAGCAATTAGCTTTCCAGCTGCATATGACGGGGTCATGAAACAATTAGAGGCAAACAGGTTCTCTGCTTTTAACTGTGACTGTTACACTGACTTTAGCCTGGATTCACCAGTCCAAAGCCCACAATATGTGTATCCTTATTCCAGTAAAAGAGAGGTTTTCTAAAAAGAGCTAGACTGCCTCCTACATGACAAAAGGTACGTTGAAAAAAGACACGCTTCCTACTGAAGTGAATGTTTTTACAGCTCATTCTAGAATTGCAAATAAATTTGTCTCAACTGACAGTGTGGGAAACAGTGAACAAAATCCAAAAGATGCTGTTGTTTCAAAAACTTCTCTCCATAACTTTATTTTGCTCTTTGCATGTCTGAGGGTTGTCTTGACTGAAGTTTATCATTATTTTCTAAGGATGGAGGGAACGAGAGAAGTGCACATTTGCTCTTTCCCTTTCCCCTCTGGGAGATGATCTGACTAACTGTCTCTTAACCTTAGTCTTTGGTTTCATAGTTCTCACCAGATTAGCCAATCCCAAATCTAAGGACAAGTGCCCAGTCCACTAAAGAAAAAGTCAGAAAATCAAAGAAACCTAGTACTTTTCACCAAATAGTTTGGGCAATTCTTAATATTTTTTGTTTTGGTGAAACCTGTATAGCAAGACAGTGGCAGCTTGGTCATGTACAGCTTGGGGACCACATAAAATTTTAAGTTCTTACTGAATACTCTAAGGAATGGCCATGGCCTGTTGTCTTTGATACCCACATGTGTGCATTGCACCAATGTGGCTCTTCAGCCACTTCAAGAGCTAACATGGAATGTACTTTCATAGGTTTTCTTCTACTCTGTCCTCAGAAATGATCATATATGAATAAAGCATTGAGATGTGATGTGATATGGTGCTTGTACAGAGTGGATGGCTGTGAATGTTTTCAGGAAATGTGACATCTGTTCCAGTTGTTCCAGAGAGTCTTAGCTTTCTTTGTACTTCAGATGGGTTGGGGCAGACTTAGGATATGCAGTCCTGTCTTTGATTCCATCATGTAAAAAATTGTAATTAAGAATTTTTCTCTACCAGAGGTGCAGTAGACATATATACAGATTTTGTAGGATCCAGGTTCTTTTCAACAAGTCATTTTCATTATCTGTTAACATGCTATTCAATGGCTTGTTCAGACAGGTGTAATGATTGTTAAGTCAGTGCTTTCCCCTTTTTTTATACTTATTTTCTTACACTGTTTGATGAAGTGCACCAAAAGTTGTTAGATAACACCTAACAGCTTTTAAGCATTGGTCTTTTTTTGGAAAACATCCAGAGTACCCTCATATAGTTGTCTGTATAAATAAGTTTTCAAGTGAGAAAAATTATTGAGATTTTGCAGGAATTTCTTCACCAAAAGTGAGGGCAGGATGAAAGGCCGTTCCCAGTACTTCAGTTCAGTGGCCAGAAATACTGTTTGTGTAACATATATGGTTTGAGAAGATCTCTCAACCGGTAAGCAATATACTGATTTTGCTTAGAACCTAATTTTTTAGCAGACAAAACAGCTTCTTTTGCTGAGTTATAATGGTAGTTTACTAAAATTTTAAAGTGTCTGTCTGAGCAATGTTAGCCAGATAGAGAGGTTCAGTAGTTGTTCTGTTACTCTCCTGACTTTGCTTGGTCTCTGGATAATGTTCTGTGTAAATATTTAGGCTGACTTGCCTGAAGGGTCTATTTAAGCAAAATAAATAACTTTCTGTGAACGATCTCATTGCCATGTTTTGGAATTACATCAATCAATACTTGTTGCACAAACTGGAGAATCTGTCCTGTTCCAGGGAGCGTTTTAGCAGTCCTTGCTACTGGGCAATCTCCATGTGTTGCCCTTGAAGCCATTGTTAAAATGTTTGTTCTTACTGTGTGGCTAGTACCTTGTGTACGCTGGAGAAGCTGTCACTTAGTGTCCACACCAGGGTGTTCTTTCTCAGAGTCTTCTAGTGCTGTTAATATTGTCCACTGTAAGTCAATGATTTGTTTAAAATTGCAGCCAGTGTGTGGATAATTCACCAGTAAAACCCAATCTTAGCTCATCAGTTAGAGAACCACTCTGCAGTTCACTGGACTATCTTAATCGTTCCCAGTTTGCCTTAGACTTTGTATACCAGCTCCTTTTTCCATACTGAAGGAGATCTCTGTGTTATTGGCAAAGGCACAAAAAGCAGATCCAAGGTCTTTGTAAAAAAGAGTTGGAATTTGGCTCCTGCTGTGACATCAGTTCTCTCCTTACCCACCTGCTCTTTTCTGTGTTGACTTCTGGCAGCCCTGCCACTCAGAACTGGCTGATGTGCAAGTCTTGAAGTTCCTTAAATATTATATTTGCAGGGATATTGAGAGCTGTATACTAAACATCACAGTC
Organism: Struthidea cinerea; assembly: GCA_013397865.1. Taxonomy (NCBI): domain Eukaryota; kingdom Metazoa; phylum Chordata; class Aves; order Passeriformes; family Corcoracidae; genus Struthidea; species Struthidea cinerea. The sequence continues at coordinate 242,723 of VZTI01004797.1, forward strand.
TTTGGAACAGCACCCTGTCTTATATAATAAAGAAAAGTAATTGTTACCAAAAAAGATTAAAACTGTGAGTTGAAATTAAAATACCTTGTGTTTTGGTCCTTTGATGTATAAAACATCTTAAGTTTGAAGCAATTAGATCTTACTTGAAACAGTTTGTTTTCTTTGTGGGTGAATGTTTTCTTCTATAGTCTTGATTTATTTTTCAACATTTTTGTCAAATAGTACAAATAAAAAAAAGATTTAAGCAGAATGTTTTTGTATTTTAGTAGTAATGTATGTAATGATTGGATCTAAGACTTCCATTTCCCAGCAAAATTACAGAAGGAAGAAGATAAGCCTACAATAAAACTGAGACAATATGTAATTAAGTACTTTGTTTACTAACTTGTTAAATTTTTTCTTCTTTCAGATACTTCAAGAGGCATACACATCTGACCAATCTCAGTCTCTGTTAAAGTGAGTATAATACATCACACAGGAATTCCTGTCAGCCATAATGTAATTAAATAATTCTGTTATATATATACAATATAAATTTTTATGTTATTTTATTCCCAGTGTTGTGTTGAGAAACAGTTTTCTTGTTTGCTTAGTGAAGGATCTATATTTATGTCAGCAGTGGTTCGGTGTCCAATATGGATCAAGCTGTACTTGGATTTATTTTTGTTGATGATACTACCTTAAACGGTTTAAGAACATAACCAACAAGAATGACAGAACTTGGGGAAAACCATTAGACAAATAAACAAAAACTTGTAATAAATAGAATTAGGCCTTTTCTTCCTGAAAAAATTTCTATGAAATCTTTCCAGAATCTAGAAACTATGGAAAGATTTCTGTAGAAGATAGATTTATAACAGAAATATAGAAAGAAGTAATAAAGAATAGGAAAAGCCATTTTTTTCACTTAGAGAACAAATGTGCAAACATAGCTGGCTCCATGTAGGAAATCCAGAAATCTTATTTATTTCATGTCCTTGTAAAGAAAAGTATACCTCTAAAACAACTGCAGCTGTTTCCACAGATAGTGGCTGCCTCAAAGTACTGTAAAAATTTTCGTAAGATGAGCACATTACAATTCCTTAAGAACTTTTTTATTGTATTATTTAATTCTAGGGGTTGGATAAACCATTCATCACCTACTGAAAATATTTCTAAGCCTGATTTTTCATTAAATTCTGCAGAAGAAGAGCAGCAGAATAATTCTGTAGGTATGTTGTATCTGTACAAAACTAGGAGTTGCTCTAGCTGTGGCAAAATCGTTTGAGAAAATAATTTGAGAGGCTGAAGATGAGTATCCATGTAGATTTACATAGAATCTGACTATGCATGTTTTTTACAACAGTTGTTCAGTTTTTGTAGTCATGGACTGCAAGTTCTGTTTTTGTAAGTATTCTGTTAGAATTGTTTGAAGAAATAACTGTTTTCTCAAGCCAGTGGCATATGTCCAGTTTAAAATAATTTCATTGCTATGGAATTTTCTGACAAAGGTTACAGGCCACATGGTGCGTAAATGCCTTATGGATGTGTAAGGTAAACAGGTCATAGAAGCTTCCTACTTGCTTCTTTCTAACATATCCAGGAATCAGAGGCATCTCTAAGAGAAGAGAAACAAAAATGCTACTATTCCCCAGATCTGTATGTCATGTGCTGCTACTCAAGCTGTACTTCCATTCCTCAGTGCTCCCAGACGTGCAGGACTGCCCCATCTGTTTCACTGTCTTCCACTTGAGCTTATTTTTAGTAATCCAACAGAAAAACATTCACTTTATTTCTGATTAGGGAATTGCCAGGGAGTCACATGGATGAAACAGGGTGATGAGAGCAGGGGTCTGGGATCCTCCCTATCCAGAGGCAGTAAGTTACTGAATTGTTTTAGCAGTATTGTCTAACTGCACTGTAATTAGAGAGGGCAGAGGATAGGTCTCATCGTGTGAAATGGGTGGCAATTCCACCTGCTCATAGTCTTTGGAAACACAGGACTCTAAACCACAGTGAAGAAATGTGACAAAATAGCTCTGGGATATAATTTGGTGACTAACAGATCCTAACAAGAAATTTTATTGTCAGTTCCACTTAGGGAACATGACTATAGTAATTTTTAAGGTTTGAAACTTAAGCCTTAATTAGGAAATGATGCCATTTTTTTAGAGATGATGAGAACTTTCAGAAGTGGAAAGTAAAACTGAAGTATTTGTCTACTCTTCTCAATTTAGATATCAAATTGAATGGATTTCAGAAAGATTCAGAAGAAAAGGTAAGCAAACATGTAGCTGTTGACACTGACACTGAGCACATTAGGTGAAAAAACTTTAAAGCTAAGCTTTATTTTCTGTTTTTTCGGTAAGAACTGTAATTGCTAAACTTGCAGAACACAAGGGTAGAAGCATAGCAGTGAGGTGGGAAAGACATCATCATGAGACAGAATCTATAAGGGCTGTTACTTAAGCTAAGGTAATGAAGACACGTAGTAGTTTAACATGTTTCCCACCAATGAAAGCTATGAGACAGGCATTGCAGTTGGAAGGTCTCTGAGGAGGAACAGGTTATCTGTAACTGTCCTTTCGTTTGGGAGAGTGTTACTTGTGGCCAGAAATAGGTAGTAGTAGTTTCTGCTGTGAAAGACTCTGCTTGATGCGGATATCATATAGTTATGATTGTTCCATTTAGTCCCATTGATTTGTACCTACAAATAAAAAGTTAGGAGTCTGTATAAATTGATCTTACTTGGCTTTTTTTCAAGGATCCTGGGAAAAAGCAGTACTTGGTAGCAATTCATCAAAGGCAGATTTGAGACCAGTATTGATACCGAAATCAGCCAGACAGGAACTTTCTAACACAGTTTTGAGTATTAGAGAGCAGGCATTCTTTACAGCAGCAGTGGTCACTTGGAGTATCCTTCCTCCAGCTGACTGCCCTGAGTGTCCGGTAAACAGAGTGTTTATCTTACACACTGATCGCACATTCATTAGCTATACCCCCTTACTTGATATGTATCTATTACTTTACTTTACATAGTTGCACCCCTTATCAGAAGTCCTTATATGGTTCTTTGGGGTCTTCCTTGGTGTTATTCAACGTCCCATATGCTTTTTAGGTGCCTGTTCCTTGACCCCTGCTTTTGAGTAAGCACAATATCATGGTTTTGCATAACTTCTACTTTGTCAGCCTTGCAGAGCTGACGTGGCATCCTTCTTGCATTTTTCATGGCTTCTGTTTGCATAAGTTACATCCTTTATCTATTTCTCCAAGGCTGTGCTGTTCTATTCTACTGTCCTTATCAGAGTAAAATGCGGTTCTGTTCTTCTGTCCTTCTTGTTCACGTCTTCCAGCAAGTACAAGCAATGACAGGGTCAAGTATTCCATCTCAGAACAAAGGGGAAAAATGAAATCTCGTAAGATATTCTTTTCTGAAAAATATACAACTATGAATATAAAACTATAAGTTTATTAAATGAAACATTCTCATTGTACAGAATTAGTCCAATAGAACAAACTCTACAACAGAGCCTTGAAACACAGATTGCCTATTATTAATAGCCTCTGGAGAATAGGCAGATTGAATGCATTGAGAGTATCTCCAGAGAGGATATTTTAGGAGCCTGGAGTAAGAAGGCTGGAAATAATCACTGCAGTGAATTTTACGTTTTGGTTATTGGCTGATGTTGGCACTAGCAAGATCTGAGTCCTGCAGAAGGATCTTTAGTGAGATGACCATCACAGGCTTCCATGTACTGATTTGAAGCAAGGTCAGAACAGAGAGACACCTTGACAATCAGCAGCGAGTCACTGAATATCTTAGTTTTGTGTATCCCTGAAAATACAAAATAAATCTATAAATTAAGTATATCTATGCATAGAATTCTGACACCACACAGTTAGTCTTGCTCAGTTTTCTTGGTTTGGTTGATGTCTGTTGTGGTTAGTCTGTCAATAGTGGGGCCAGTACTGTTCAATGTCTTCATTAGTGGCCTGAAAATGGAACAGACTGCACCCTCAGCAAGTTCAGAGACAGTACTGGGAGGAATGACTGATAGACCAGATAGTTGTGTATTGTCATTCATAGGGACCTGAACAGATTGGAAAACTGGGTGAAGTGGAATCTTTGAAATTTTTGAAGGGGAAATGCGAAGTTCTGCATCTGGGGAGAAATAACCTCAGGCACCCGTACAGCTGGGGACTAGCTGACAGGAAAATAGTTCTGCCCGAGAAGGACTTTGGAATCCTGGTGGATCCTCTACTCTTCTCTTGTGAGACTCCACCTGGACTACTGTGTCTGGAGTTTTGTGAAAATGTCACATTTAAGGGTTGAATTTCAGTTGACATTGGGGTTTTTAGGATCTTGGAAAATTTCACCTGCCCTTCAACAAATGCACTGAGCATTTTTCTTGGGAAATTTGTAATACTTACACATGCTGTTTATACCATAGTTCTTCAAGTAGATAAAGTTACGCCAGTGGAGTTGGTTTTTTTTCTCCAGTTGTTCAAGGCCTGGATGAATTACAGAAGTGGTGTAAAAATAAAGTGTAATTCAATAAAGCAAAGTAAGAAGTAGTCAGTACTTAGAAACAACTTGATGTGCATGTAAAAGATAGCAAATAGCTGGCGGAGGAAGAATTTTTCAACAAAGAATCAGGGATTTATACTGGCTTGCAAACTGAATGTGAGTCTGTGCTGTCAGATTTCTGCCCTTTTTGCCTTACTGTGTGTGAGCTTTATCTAAGTCATGTCACCAGTGGTTAAAGGTTTCTTGCATTGCCCAGTATTGCCACTTGCTGGCAGCAAGACTCCAAAAATGCATTGAAAAATGCATTTCTTAGAGCCAATATTTCTAAGTACGAGCATTATTATATACAAATGTTATATAGAAAAAAATATGGTTTAGGTCTGTAGAGGCATCATATTTTTTTCTGCAGTGCATTTAAAACAGGGTTAGGTAAAAAAATGGAAAAGCTATTTCTTCATGTAGGAAGGGGTGCTTCTGTTGAATGTAGCTCAAAGGGATTAGAAAAACAGTAGCATATTACTTTTCCAAGAACAATTACGATTTTGTGTTCTGTACTCAGTGGGAAAACCACACCATGCAAACTTCTCAAAATCCTCAGGTTTTGAACTGAAGTTTGTGAGACACAAATACTCCATACCTATATTGGATCCACAGAAACATATAATCAAAACTCCTATGTTGTGTTTTACTAACAAGGTATTTTAAGTTATTGTGACAATGATCACTTCCATTATTTCCATGTGACAAACTTTTAATGACCTTCTTTTAAAGCCTTGTAAAACCCTCATGTTATTGGCAATGCCATAATATCTTCAACTAGAACAGATTTAGTCTCTTTTGCTCTGGATTTTCACTGCTATAGAAGTCAACAGCTGAAGCTGAAACTTCTTTTGAAACTGAGAGCTCAGTCTAACTCTTGTTAATAGAGTGTATGAAGGAAGGCTTTGAGTCTCGTAGATTTTGTAAAAATTGATAATAAAATGTACACACATATCTAGAAAGAGAGATAACTTCTAAAGTGAATGTTAGTTAAATGCTTTTTAGAAAGAATTGTTTCATTCCTTTTTGTAAACTTTTAAATTTAATTTTTAGATATCACAAAAACTAAGTTATGAAGATTGCTTTCCAGAAATAAGCCTCTGTCTAGATGCTCCTGTCGAAGACACAGTAACAGTTCTAAAGGAAGGGACACCAGAAGATACATTTCCACATGTTTTAGATCATTGCCACAGAACCTGCATGACCACTGTTGGCACAGATAACACAGTAAAAGAGCATTCCCTTAATAATGATACAGATCTTTCACTGTCATCCCCAGGGAAGATTTTCATGGACCTATTCACTGAACAGAATATAGAGACTAGTGAAGTTGACATCAGTGATTTGTTGAGATACCCTAGTGATTCTGAGAGTCTTAAAGTTAAAAGCCCATTGCCTGACAAGTTAGAGTGTCAAGGTCATGACTATTCCATCAATCCATCAGCAGCTGAGAGCAGTGATGCCCTGCCAGTAGAGCTTGTGGCACCTCTGAATGCCTTGTCAGGATCAATGGTACAAGCTGCCACTCCTGCAATGCCAAATGAGAGACAGCTTAACGCCAAGGAAGAGCAAGCAAATTCAGAACCCAGTGTTCTGCAGCTAGATGATGACTGCACGCAAATAACAAACGTGATGGAGCCTCAACTTGCTACAATTCAGATGGAAGAAATAGATGCCTTCACAGGGTCTAACTTGCAGAGCACAACAAATGAGCAAGTATACCCACAGTTTAATTTGTATTTGAAATTTTATGTTTATCATAAAGTGTTATATAAAGTAGCCAAATTACTCGAAGATGGGAATCTTAGTAAAGAATAAACTAGCATCAGTAATTTGCATGTTTAAATAATTTCAGTTGGTTTTGGTTTAAAAGTCTGGTACTGTATTTCCTGTTTGGATGTATCCATGTTATGAAAATAGCTGAGCTTGCTGGGATGGGAAATCCTAGTAAAGTTAATTTATTCACTGATGTAGAAACTTAGAATTACCATGGGATTTTTAAAAACTCCTGGACGCCCTATACGTCTTCTGTATCTCATGTTCTCTCCAAAACACTATTCTGTTATTTCATTGTAGCATACCAACATAAACCAGCCAATTCCCTCTCCAGGTTCCTACTGCATCCTGTTCTGTTTCTGATCCAGGCAATAGTGTGCTGTTTTCTTTTGTCATAGTTCTCACTGCTGTAACATGTAAATGCTTTGCAAGTATTACAAAAATAGATTACAGCTGTGTCTTTCCTGTAGACTAGGACGACTATTCAAAGAGGATTTTTTACACATGTATTTAGAAGTGTATTTATTGTGCTTAGTTCTGCCTATGTGAGACATACTGAAAAAACTGAGGCATGTGTTTATGTTCCTGTCCTCCCCTGAAGAAGACGGTATGTATGAATACAGCATGTGATCCTTCTTGTTCCTTTGTGTGCTGTGAAGGTGTTCTTTAAAAGGTCATTTCTATTCAATAACACCAATGCAAAAATACGGAGAGGAGCATTAAAGGAAAGCCATAATCTCTTCTTGTTTAGATTATCATAAGAGAAAGAGAAGGACAGATAGGAGACATAGGTTTATGCTGCAGAGTATATTAAGCATCTCTTGTAAACCTGTAACCTAATTCTCTGCTCTGTATTGTCTTTGAATAATCTGGAGCTGTAAGTCAATGATCAGTCATATAAAGCTGGCTATTTCAGGTGGTTTTACAACCGCTTTACTTCCCCACAATGGCATAAAGTATCCAAAAACTACAGGTTAATTCTGTCTTTTCCTAGTAGTATTAATTGAATATATCAGCATGTAATTAAATGTGCCACAAAGATAGCTAATTTCAAGGTGCTGAAGGGTCTGTAGGCCAACTGTCTCAGAACGACAGCACTTTACAGGCTCTTTTAGTGAAGTATTGATTTCTGAAATTTGTAGCACAGCTGTGTGAAGATTAATGTATAGATTTACTCAAAATTGCAGTTGAAATTGTGAAGCAGAGTCTTATGGAAGTGGAGATCTCTAACCTCTTGTCAAATAATGATCAGCTTTTCTTTATTCCTTTATCTGGTGTTCTGGAAGGCAGAAAGTAAGGAGATAATTGAGTGACAGAAAAAATCCCAGTTAATTTGTTAGTAACTGTTGAAGTTAACAGTATATTGTTCACTATGGTCTTTTCTCACCCTTCTTCAGAGTATTTTTGTGGTGAAACAAGTATCCAAAAGAGGAGAGCCTGTACTGAGTTGTAGGGGCAATCAGGATGCTGAATATCCCATATACTTTAGTATATGGTCTCTTGTAAAGCAAGTGTGGAGTTTTTTTCTTTGAAATGTTTTCTTCTTCTTCTCTAGCCCTGCTCCCATCGCAGATGTGGATCCATGGAAAGTATTGCTATGATAGTTTTCTAAGCTAATATATTTGATTTTCCCCAGCTGCCATAGGATCATTAAGGTTGGAAAAGATCTCTGGGATCATCGAGTCCAATTGTCCAACCATGAGCCGCTGTGTTTACCACTAAACCGTGTCCCCATGTGCTACGTCCACGTGTCTTTTGAACACTTCCAGGGATGGTGATTCCACCACTTCCCTAGTCAGCCTGTTCCAGTGCCTGGCCACACTTCCAATGAAAAAATTTTTCCTCGTACCCAATCTAAACCTTCTCTGGCACAGCTAGAGGCCACTTCCCCTTGTCCTATTGCTTTTCACCTGGAAGAAGAGACCAGCCCCCACCTCACTACAAACTCTTTTCAAGTAGTTGTAGAGAGCAATAATGGCACTGCTGAGACTTCTTTTCCTCAGGCTAAACAACCCCAGATCCCCTGTTAACATGCATTTTCTCTTGACCCAGGGGGACTGTCTTGGGGTGTCTTGACTGTCTTGCACTTCTAAGAAGGCAATTCTCCTCTTCAGTAACCTCTCTGCTAAATATGTCAATTAAAAAAATTAATCAGCGCATTCTCCATTTCTATTTGTATCCCAAGAAAGGACTAACCAGTTCTCGCACATCATTGTGAAAGAATTTCTATGCATGTGTGCTGAGGGTGTGTCCTAAAAGCTTTGAGCATTATGCAATTATGTAATATACTAATAAGTACCCAGATTTCAGGAGCTTGAGTGACACATAGCAGCATGTCACACTCACATGGCTAAAACAGTGAATGAACTCAAGTAAGTCAAATTAACTTCCATGTGGTGACCTGTCTTTAGAGTGGGTTGAGAGGTAAGTCTTTGGTATACATGAGTCATTTAGGTTCCCCTTTACACAACATGGGATGAGTGAATCACTATAATCTCAGAGTAGCTCTTCCTCTTTACAAGTGGTGGAGTAATGAGGATGCCTAGTGTCATCTACACGCCGGGCTTTTAGAAGGTTGAAGGTAAGTGAAGTGAATCTCATCTGTAGTGGCTGTAGCTCAGGGATGGTATGTCTTTAGAAATAACTGCTCAGCTGAGAGTTGGTGAACTTCAGATGAAACATGGATCTCAGCTTGTGTAAATTTTTAGGCTTCTGCAACAGTGACATGGGATGGGCTATTTTAAGACATCTCAAGCATCATCTTATTTTTTAGGACAGGAGCTCATGTCCATAGGAAACTAAAATGGATCTGTTGTCATTTCAAATATCCAATCAAATAACTTCCAGATAGAACAGCTTTTGTTTGCTGTCATCCAGCCTAGATTTATGTTTTAAATTGTGACTCTGAGTAGCCTAATTCTCTTGGCTAATTCTACCAGGAACACATTGCATGGCATACTACTTCAGGATTGCCTCTCCTATGGCAGCATCTGTCTTTCATATCTGTAGAATTCCAGTTATTCACTTAAGCAACCCCTCAATTCTCTGTGAGCACACATACAATTTAAAAAAGAGTATTCTTGGAGCTCTTTTATATACAGCCTTTGTTTTATCTTCATGCGTACCAGATGCTTCTGATATTTCTTTTTTTGTCACAGCCTGTGGATGGTCAGCAGAGAGAGAAAGAAGTAATTTCAGTTTACTTGGATGCCACCTTTAGTGAAAAGCAAACTGGTGAGGGACATTCACATTCAGTGAAGTCTGCAGCATGTGCAGAAACAGCCCAAACAACATCAAGGTATGCGAGACCTCCTCAGGAAAGTACAGAGATTGTTTCCTCACACCACCAAATACTAGAAGAGACAGCAGGGAATGGCTCACAGTGGCAGTATAATAAGAAACAAACCTAAGTATTTTGAGTTTGAGAAATTTATGCATAATAATTCTTAAATTCTTTTTTTTTAGTATATTAATGTAATAGATATGATGCATGTGGAGTACTCATTTGTCTTGTGAATTACTTTAAATGATCAAAGGTAAAGGTTTTACCTGCTATTTACAGACTGGGGAGTTAGTTTCTCTCCTGATATAGTCCTTATTTAGTACTACCTAAGTTAGCCTATATGCTTGCCTGCTATGAGAGTTCCTTTTGAAATCAAATGCATTCACATTCTTAGCTCTACTGTAAACACTGATTTATATAGAGAATTTTTGTTGATTCTAAGCTAATCTCTTGTCAGTAAAATTCAGAAATCTACTTCTGAAGACAAGCAGGATCTAGAAACCATCATATGGCAAGAAATAATTCTGAACGAGTATGCAGAAGCTAATCAGAGGAGAAGGAGCAAGAGAATCGACAACAAACGGAGTAAGATACTGTGTGCTGTTATCATACAGATTATTATTTGAACAACTATACTGAATCAAATATAATTCATAATTTTTCCAATGAATTGTAGCATGGTTTGCTTTTAAAAATATGGTATAAACATTCATTTTAATAATTAAAGTTATCGATAATTTTCCTTCTTCTGAAAACCCTTACATTAGCAACCTAACAGTTAACTTGTTTGCATAAGTTCCTTAAGAATAATGAGATGTTTTTCAGGATGCAATTTTTATTACAGTGTTTTGTATGAAAAAATTATGGCGTGTTCTGAAAAGGAGAAGAGAAATGTTTTTTTGCAGAGTGAAAAGGTAGATCCTGAGCTACCTATATATATCCTTCTGCCATTTAGTATTCTGCGTGCAACATCATTGTCAGAGCAGTGCCATCCTCAAGAACTGACCTGTACAAAACAGTTTATTCTATTTTGAGTGCCTGCTGTTGTTACCCTGTCTACAGAATTATGGGGCCTTTACTACCACAGTTGCAGAGCACTCTTTTGAAGTATTTTTATTTGCAATTGCTTTGTTAAAGATTGCTGGTTTTCATCCTTAGAAGGTACATGCAGAGAAATTCTTGACCTTGCAGAGGAATTTTGTGGGAGAATAAAGAATTTCCTCACTTAAATGTTCACTCCAGCACCTTTAAGAATGGGTCTTATCTGTTGGGGGTTTTTTTGTTTAAGTCCACTCAGATACGGTTTTTCCATTTACCTACAATCATTTAAACATCTTACAAAGTTTGTAAGTGTTTGAATTGTAACAGCTGCATTATAGATCTGAAAAAACGTGAAGAAGTCCACGTCCAGTTAACAGAATTTAATTCTCTTTTGTAGGATTTTAATAATTCACAGTAGAAGCACCATTTTGATGAGATTTAAAGTTGAATGACTAACTGCTCAACTATTTTAAATTGACTTGCTAGTTTCCACTCAATAAACAAATTATTGATTCTTTAGCATGCTTTCCGTAGAAAGAGTTTCACTGCCTATAGAGGTAGCTTCATGTTAAACCAATCTAGCAAGCTTACATCCCTTTCACATCAGACCTATCAAGAGCCCATTAGTCATCTTAGTTTGGTAATTCACTCTAAAAACAGCCCCATTATAAGTTTTGGGTTGGGTCTGCATGTGTCGCTTGTTGTGCACAAAGTCAGGAACATGGAAAGCTCTAGGGAAGGCAAGTGGAAGTGATGGGAAATAGATCACTTCAAGGAAGATTTTAATGAGGTAAAGTGTAATGTAAAACTGTACATTGTTCTGTTTATGTCTGTGCAGTCTAATCCCTCCTGAACTGCTTGGCTGGTTTAGATCAGTTCTGACTAGTGACTGCATGTCTTAAATGATTGATGTCTTGCAAGGCTGGACAGATAGAGGAGAGGGACTGTGTGCTCAGTTGAGGGAAACCCCTATCTATTAGATTCTAAAAATCTACACAGAGTCAAGAATTTAAGAATGTTTGGAATTAGTCTGAGCTCACAGTGTATAGCAATGCGCAAAACATCAAGCTGTGTGAGTTATAGCTCTAGAAGAACTATGGGTTTTAAGGTCTATTTCTGGTGATGCTGAATTGATTTTTGCTTTTTTTGCTTTTGTATATTCTTTATATTCTTCACACATGTATTTGTAGCTCTGTAGCCCATTATTGTATTTGTAGGTAGCCCCAGTACTTTTCCCTACCTTTTCCTTACCCTGACAGGCAGAAAGACAAAATACATTCCAGAAGCTCCAAGCTGGGGGTCCAAGGCCCCTATCCTATATTGGTTCTTCCTGGGAGCCCAGGTTGAAACCAGCTCTTCAAGACACATTGTCATAATGTGATAGTTCCTATCTAAGGGGAGAGAATTTAGAAAAGAATTGAACCGGGGGGAATTACCTCACCACTTATGTCTCTAAATGGGGATTTTTGTCAGTTATGCTGATTTGCTAAACGTATAAAACTGTATTCACCCCGTGTGGGGGTCAGCATTTTCCATATCTGCCCCTGGAGGCCTCCAATAAAGATCAGCCTTTATATTACCTCCTATACTAGTATTATCTCAAAAGTGGGTTTTTTCATTTCTAGTTTCTTTAAGGCATCTCTGGCAACGGGGTGGAGTTTTAGGGCCCATGGGGCCCATCTGCTACAGCTTGTGCAGAGGAGCAATGTATACAGCCTGCTGTCCTAAGAGTTCATTAGTAGATGAATTAATGGCCTAGGCCTGCACTACGTTTATCTGCAAGCAATTCTCCTGTTCTTTCCTTCTTCCCATCTATCTTCCCTCCTTGTTTTTTGTCAGAGGCAGTAGCCAGGATGCTCTTCTCCACAGTTTTATGGGATGCTGCAATGGCACTGCTGGTGAAGTACAGAACAGCTCATCTATGTACTGGATATAATTTCAGCCAAGCTGAAAACTGTGATGGCTGCATAATGGGAGATAGTATTTTTTTGTAAAATACTAAACTAAACATTAAAAACAGTCTCTTTTAAATTTTTCTTTCTTTACATTTAGACCTCATATTCACCTTTCATTCATTACAGAAATGACTGAGCTGGTTGTGAAGTAATGAGAAAAGATAACCTGACGGAGTTAATCTCAATCACTTGCTCACAAACCAGAGGTTTTAAAAGATAGATGAGTAAAAAAGAATGGTAGATAAATTTTACTTTTGAGAAAAGTTAAATTGTTGAATAACTGACTGGTTATTGAAATTATCACCTTATAATGATTTATATGTGGAATAGTGGTTTTATCATCCATTGGTAAGCAATGCACCTTGCACAAATATGACTAGAAAGGAAGAAGTCTGAAGTTAAAACACTTCTACGTAGTCATATTTCTGTGTGTTGAATTTCAGTTGGAGTTTTTTTATGAAATGCATTATGACATCTTTTATTAAATGGTATTATTATTCAATTTGTGATGTGTTTTTTAAGATTTTCATTTTTACTAGATTGAATGAACATATGTTTCTTCAGAAAGCTTATTTACTAACTGTTATATAAAGTGAAGCCAAGATAAAAGAGAAAAGATACTTCTCTGTGCAACAGATATTTTACATTATTTTTCAGGACGAGAAGCCTTTGGTAGGAATTCTGTAAATCCAGCTCGCCCCCTTTCACTTTCAACAATCCACAGGAGGAATGTGTATGGTGAGAACTTACTGCATAGAGCTGTTATTCACCAGGACATAGATCTTGTACGTAGGATAATAAAAGCCGGTGGAAAAGTAAATGCTCAGGATTATGCTGGTAAGTTGCAGTTGCACTAGAATACTATTTTCAATACAAGTACCTGCCTATAACTAATAAAAACATATATTATGAATTTGTGCAGTGGACAAGGCTGTAGGTTTGTGACTGGTCAATTGATTATTAAATTTTTATTGTTTTAACTTAGTACTTGTTCATGGAAAAAACATGTACATCTAGTTATAAAAGTATACAAGAACAGAAAATTTTGAGGGAAAAGTAAGCACTTAAAAAAGTTACAAAGTGATGCAATTAGGTTTACATAGCCTTAATTCAATTATTCCACGCGTGCTTGTAACAAAACAGTCCCTAATTAAATAAACAACTTCATAGGTTTTAAAGTTGGGGTCCATTCTTTGTCCATTTCAGTGGCTAACTTGAGACCTCAAGGTGTAGATTTTCCAGTTTAATTTTTCAGGAACTTTGATTTCACCCTTTACATCTTGAGGAAAGTTGAGCACTGTTTTGAATTTTTAAAGTTTTGATTACTTGGTATTTTTCATTTTTTCTTCATCTTGGGCAGGGAAAAAAATATTGGCAAATAGCAGCCAGCTAATTGATTCAAGCAATTTACCTTATTCACGTTTGTGGGTGATACTCTGTGCCAAAGACTTCACCTTAATTATTACTTCGTTGTTTCAAATATAAGATTATTCCTAATCTGCACTTCCCTGTCTCATCCATTAGTCTCTGAAAAATTCCTGTAACAAAAAAGAAAATTGTTTCAGACAGCAGACTCTTCTGCTAGAAACTTCGTTCTTACAGTCTTTCCATATTGTGCTAGCAGCTAGGATTTCACAACTGTCCTGTGGGAAAAGAAAAACCCACATTCTGCAGTTACAGGCTATTGCATAATGCAAGCATATAACAGATCAAAATTAAGGTTGAAATTCTCTGTCTTCTGGGATACATTGAGAGATAGATTAGGTCAGTGGCAAATCTCAGACTTCTACAGAACAGGCATTTGAGCTAACAGAGTGACTTGTAATATTCTAACTTGTGTTAGAGGCAGATGAGAAAATATTTTGTTGGTGGGGTTCAAAGCTCTCTGTTGACAACTGAGAAGTGCTGATCATGTGGGTTCAGCTGCAGGCCCAGTAGGCGAATGTACTAAAGTGCACTGGTTCTAGATTGTAGTGTCACAGCTGCTTCCTTTTTCTGCCTTTGCATATTTTGCTAGGCCACCATTTCTTCATCCCCCAGACTCTGGCTGCTGTTTTTTTGGTGCAAAAGGAGCAGAGCTGCTTTTAAAATATCTTTTTAAAAATATCTTTTAGTTATACTCCCTGAAGAGATGAGAGGTTGCCTGGCCCTGCTTCTTTTCTTTTCAATAAGGCAGGTGTAATCAGAAAGAATTTGACTTACCAGACTTATGTCGTTTTGACATGCACTTTCATCTTGGTCTCTTTGGGTCATTTTTCTGAATATTATATTCTGCCTCTGTGTCTGTTCTCCTTTAAAGCTTCCCCCCAGTGATTATCCATATCTTAGTCTTTTTTTTTCCTTATTCCTATGCTATGGTACTCTGCTTCAGTACCTAACTGAGTTATTGAGATCTTCTGTTGTTCGTTTTGTTTTGGGATTTTTTTCTCCTTTTTATTTCCTGGACATCATCGTGTAGGATATGGACAGCATATTAGAGATACTGTGTTGTGCTCTAAGTTTGAGTCTTGACTCACAGTATCCCGAGGGATCTGAGAAACAGTAACTTGTGTTTCTCCTTGATTTGGAGCCTGCACAGTGTCCTTGCAGGCTCATATTGCTAATCTCTAGTGATTAGTAATTGAATGTGTTGCAGTTTTTCTGGATCGTATTATTATATCAGGTAGAGGATACTTTTTGCTGAGGGAGAAATTAGTACATTCCCCTAAATGAAAATTTTTATTATCTCCTTAACAGATTTCACAATAAACCTAGTTACTAGGAATATACAATATTCAGGGTTGGGCTGTGTATAAAAGAGCCTCAAGCCACTCTGGTGAAATTAAGATAATTTTGCTTAATGGGACTGAAAAAATCTTATTAAGCCTTATTAATTCACATATTTTGCATGTGAATTAGGCCCTGACAACCTTTTGATAATGGAAAATTGTTAAGAGTAAGACTATCCATGAAAGTGATCTTCTGGAGGTCATGTTAGTTTCAGAGCTGGAAAATAGGAAGTGGAAAATCTTCTGGGTTTTTCCCTTATGTCTCTCACCCTGCATGTGTAAGGACCTGATGCATGGCTATGCTAAACCCAGTTTGAAGACTTACATTCCATATTTTTCCTAAACATGTCCTTCATGGAGTAGAATTCATGTCATATCTTGTCATACAGGTTCTTCCCATATACCTGGGAGTGAATATGGTGTTTCACTAGGCATTTTTCATTTATTTGAACATGCAAACCATTCTTGGATAGTCTTAAAAATGTTTTGTTTGGTAGTAAATAATTCATGTCTTTATTTTTGTCACTTCTTTCTTACTTACCCTCTTCAGTATAGCCATGTAAATAAAAGAATGCTGTGAAAAATTAACTTGTCCTTAAAACAGCATATATGTTTTACTCCAGGAGAAATGACTAAAATATGGGATGAATAATTTTTAATCTCTCCTTTCATAACAGAACTATCAAATCTAAAACTAATGTTGTTACACCAGCATCTACTTCCTCAGTAGGTGCAAATTTTGTCAAAAACATGAGATCTCCCAACCCTTGTGACATTTTCATAAACATTTCTTCATACATCTTACAGGAACGCATCAGTTTTTACTCTTTCAATATACTCTGTGAAATCTTTATCGAAGAGACAACCTAGAACTGACATAAAGTTTTAGAAATTTTTTCAGCCAAATGTGAAATACATGTTTTTCTTTTTCATAGGCTTGACTGCGCTACATATAGCAAGTGTGGAAGGCTTTTATGGGATAGCAAATCTGCTTTTGAAAGCAGGAGCTGATGTTAATGCTACACAAAAGGAACAAATAACACCCTTGCAAGATGCAGTTAAAGAAGGTCATTATGAGGTATATTCCGAATTGAACACAAAATATGATTTAGGAACAGAAATTATTGTTCTTGAGTCCAGAAGGTCACATAATGTTTTTGTATGGGGCTGGTCTTTTTTAGATTATAGGTAAATTCAGGAGCTTGCAAGTCCTCTCTGCCTGATTTCTATTCAAACCACTCCATGCTTAACAAGGTTTGTCCAAAAGGAGAAATTTTTTTCTAGCTGTTTCGGACAACGACTGTACTACTGAGGAGGAGATTGCTACCATTTAATACTATTTCATTCACTGATTTTGTAATCACCCTGCAGAGTAATTTCTGACTTAAGTAGTCTTCTGGACTATTAATGACATTTTTTTTGTGATTTAGGAATCATGCATATATGGCGCGTCATCACAGCCATGCACACCCATGTATTTACACAGAACATGGGGGATTATGAAGAAATAGCCTTATATTTTGTAGAGTCTTAAACTGAAAGATGACTGAATAGTCAGTTTGTATTAATTGTGAGATTTCTTGCCAAATGCAGCGGTTTCATAAGCCTGTGTCTGAATTGCATATCCTCTTTCAGTCTGGCAGCGGTCACCTCCACCTATCTGTCTGTGCATGTTCCTAGGGTAGCCCAAATCTGTGTAGGAGTTCTGTGTGTCCCTTTTATCTGCTGACAGTTTTTTTCTATAGACCTGCACATATGCTGCCTGGTTCTTACTGTTTTCCAAGATTTTAAAGGTTTTTTTGGGGGGTGGTTAATAAGTTTTGTTCCTAAACACTTGGTCCTTTTCACAACCGAGATGAGACTTACTCTGTTTCTCCTGCAAAAGTCTCTCTGGAGCAAAGAGGAAGGATGGACTTCTGGTTAATTTTTTCTGAGACTTGAGAGCCCCAAGTATGAATTGCAGCTTGTGCATCATACACTGTAGCAGGTTCATGAAATATTTCTGAGTTTTGTGACTGTACCTAAGACACCCATTTCCATGGTTGTGGATGAAGGTCTCTTCATCTCTGCAAGTAATACTTAGGGGCCAGCAACTTGAGTGATATTGGAAGAACACTGATCTCAACTATGTCACTTGAGGCACACCAAGATTACTCAGCACAGACCTGAGTTGAAGTTATGCAAGCTGGTATACACAGAGGAAATGGTGCTACATGGTGGTGCTGTACTTATGCATTGCTCTGTTTACTCAATAGCAGTAAAATTGTCTTAGTGGTCTGTCAGATTTAAATTTGCTGGTTTTTGGCTAGCAACAAAATAGTGATAGCGATTCAGTAATATGACTTTCAGTAACATGGTATTTGAAGCTGTGTTTTTCAAAGCTACCTTCTCTGTGTGAAGTTATTACTGTAGATTGGAAATACACCTTTTAACTACTTTATTATTTTCTGTGCTTGCAATATGCAAAATCAAGTCATTTCAGAATGAAATGGTAAGTATAGGAAAGATTTTCTAGTAGTTCAGTTAAGGGGGAGAGCATACAAGTATGGTGTGTGGCTAATGATCCCTTTATGGGAGAAGTGTTCTCAACATTACTGGTTGAAAAAATCTAAAGACTTGGGACAACTCATGAAACCCAAAAGGGCTTTTGCTGCCAGCTGAACCCTTTTTATTTTACTCTGTTGTTAGGAGAATGTATGAATTAGGAAAACTTCATTAACAATTTTCTTATTAGCAGTCTGGTTAGAAGTTATGAGGCACTTGAACACGCAGGTGAAGAATGTGAGTCAAGTTCAGTCTGAAGTTATAACAGATACTGAAGAGAGAAATGCAGAGGTACAAGGAAAATCACACTAATGCTGGAATAAGATTGTAGGCTGCTTACCCACAGAAATGAAATAATCAGACTGTAAATTTGCCATGTCTTAAAAATATATTTTACAAAGGTTGACGGAACATTTTGCTAAAGTGGTAATTTCTTGAATAGCAACAGATTCAGGCTTTATATTTATGCAAAAATCATAATGTTGGTAGCAAGATCATCTGAATGTGTTTAATTTGATCAGGTCTATGTTGTACATCAGAAGTAGCTGTCAAAGCTTCCCTTGCAGTCACAGGAGTCACAATAGACACATCTAGAGCACAATTTATTTTCTCCTAAAGTAGATAACCTAAATGTATAAGCTGATTCAAACCCTAAAATCACCTGTTATTTTCTGCCAATTAAGAGCTATGGAGGGTGAATCCTGCCCTGCGTTTTGGGAGACCTTGTCTTAATGGCATCAGGTTAATGACTGGGACAATTTATAAAAATAAAAATAATAAGGCTATAGGATAATGATGCATCTAGGGGAATGCTTGGTGTTTATGAACTAGAATAAAGAGGGATTTGATTTTAGTTGCTCATGTTGTCAAGTACAAGAGAGAGAATCCATAAGGATTATGAAGAATACTGTCAGAAAAGAAATTATCTGAAAAACTTATTTTTCTAGATGGCGAACTTATTACTTTGGTATGGAGCTGATCCCTTATTAAAAAATCAGATGGGAAGGTGTGCATTAGAAGAAGCTTCTGACCCATCTATGAGGAAACTTCTTAAAAGTTATGTAGCAAAATCCAGAAGATATTCAGTAGCAGGTAGGAAAGAATTATTCTGACATATTGTCCCCACTAAATGGAGAAATTTAGAATATCTGTTGAACTGTATTTACTTAATTACTGCTAGTAACTCTGTGGCGTTCCCTGTCTCATGCCAGAGTTACCAGTGAGCACTCCTTACTCTCCACTGTTGCTGTACATTGACAAAGTATAAAAGATAATGAGGTCCAGCTGTTTCTTGGGCTGGAGTTACCTTTAAATTTGAAATGGAGATGTGAAACACAATAGCTGTCTATCTATATGGAAGATGCAGCATTGCTTGACTTGCTGATGCATGAGGTTTGGTTTAGAGGTAGGGATAAAATTTTGTTTTAAACTGGCATAAAGTCTGAATTTTGAAGGATCCGTGAGACAAAAAATGGGAAACTAGGATTAGATCTAGATCTTAGGGGTTGCCAAGCCTTAACTGCTGTTAGGGCTGGGTACAGGAAAATTTTACAGTAGGTAACAGCTAGCGAGTTTGTAAGGAGAAAGTTAGATTAGAGCTAGTGATTGGCTAAGGCGAGATTTGGGTCTTGTACAGTCTTGCGAACTAATTTGTGAAGAAAGTTTGGAGGAGGCTGTTTGATCAGAAGCAGGTACAAGATAAACCTTGATTAGAGTGAGGATTAAGACTATGGACACCCATGAGCTGGTGTGGGGAGTAGTATGTTTAAGTCAGAAGGAGTGCCAATCCCGTAGACTATTATCCATTACTGTTTTTCCACATAGGTGGCAATAAAGCTGTAACATTAAGTTCAGGGATATTCAAAAGAGTCTTCAGAGCCTTAGGATAGTTGGTAAGGGAATCTGGTAGACAGGTGATTTTTTCCTCACTTCTTCCAGTTGTGAGCAGGGCCATTGGAAGAAGCAGAAAAACCCAGTCTATTAATGCATGACTCCATAGCTAATGTCACTGCCAAAATTCTGGGTTTTTCAGTAAAGGCATGGTCTGGATGTCACCAGGCCTTCTGGCATCAGATGGCATTCACCTTTCTCAGAGAAGGAAGAGGGTCTTTGCTCATAAGCTGGCAGGGCTCGTGGACAGAGCTCAAAACTAGTCTTGAAGGGAGACTGGGATAATATAGGACTTGCCCATGAGAAGCTGTCAGGTGACATAAAGATTAGATGGATGGGGTGCTAGTGAGGGCTCTCAGCCTGCTGCTCTGAGATTCCTTGGGTATCCTGAAGCACTAAGTCTTACAGAGAGGAGCCAGGGATTATGCTAACTTTCAAAAAGAATTGCTCAGGTCACTAATCATCACAAAAATTTGGAAGTATGATGCCAGTCTTTACTCCCACCAAACCTGGTTTCAACAAGAGGCTATTTGCAACAAAGATTAGACTACAACATTTGATAAATATTTTATATATTGATATGTTTTAGATTCTAATAAAACCCTTATGTGCTTGATATTTTTTCTTTTAAGATAAATATCATAAGTAATATTACATGCAATATTGTAGACATAAGATCGTATATATGTAAAGTAAATTGTGATCTGTTTTCAATTCCGGTTTCATTCTGGCTTTCATTTTCATATCAGGTGGAGATGATTCAAAGAATATGTTAAATACTCAGTGTACAGAAGATGTAAACCAGCACCAGGTACATCTTTGCAAAGAATTCTAATTTCATGGTAAACTGTTATGGGCTTGATGACAGTGTTCAGTAAACTAAAGCAGATGACTGTTTCTGAAGTATGTTTCAATACCAGCGCACAATGTACAAGGTATATCCAGCAGGGACTGAGAGTGATAGTCAATGTTATGCTCATCCTTACTAGTACTTCGGATAAGGTACAGCCGCATGAAGATGCAAGACAGAGGCAATCAGCTGTGTCTCATGGCTGGTGGTTCTTGCTGTTTTTGGAGTGCTGCAGAGCTAATTTACAGAAAGCATGGTACATCAGTGCCTGTTTGTACTTGCAGAAACCTGACTGAAACTGCAACTTTTTACCTGGGTTGTAGCAGTAGGATAGTTATGTCTTGCCTCTGTGTGGAGTAAGCTGTGTTGGGTTTTGAGAGGAAAGGGTTGGGAAGACGCTGACTTGCACAGAGGTTGCATAGTTTTGCTGTGAGATCTCAGTAGGATGAGGGAGCTGGTGCCTCGTGTGAAGACAAGGCACCATGATCAGTCACTTGGGACCCTGTTTGCATATAGTGCAACAGCTTTTGGCATTAAGAGCTGCATTCTCCTCTTCTGTTTTCTTCCTTTGAACAATGATAACAGATAATATCTGAGATGTAGAGTGTAGTGTGCATAGATAACATCTTTTGGAGCTTTTGAAGTTTTATGTGGTTATGATAACTGTCCTTGTTACTCACAGTTGTGTAGCCTATGTCTCCTTTGAAATGTTATGGTGTAACAGCATCCATGGTGTATAGTCTTAGATTATGCTTTAAAACATTAAATGATTGAAAAATAAGGTGCTGTAAACATTTAATTATGTAAACTTATTACTGTAGCTGTGTAACTGATAATTTCAGTAGATGTGTAAAATGTTACAGTGTGTGTTCTGTCTCCAAATACAAAGTAATCAGAAGGATAATGCTAACCCTAGTTAGTCATTGGCCTTTGGACCAGCTGTGTTTTGAAATTGCCATGAGTTAATTCTGTGTGGTTTTGATGTATTATTTACCCTTTATAATTTCCTGGAATAATTGCAGACAGGCTTGTCAGAAATGTGAAACTACAGCTCTGGTTTATGACCACAGAAGCAAGGCAGTTTTGAAGGCAGATTATTAATTAAAACTCACTTCAAATTTCAAAAATAAATAAAAGTTAAAAGCACCTCAGTAATATTTATTGTTGGATTTTACCCATGAATTTTTACACTTTTATGCACATATTTCTTAGTTCCTTAATTTCTTGGTCTTCCTGTCTTAAAAAGCAGCACAGAGAAAATCAGTTAATTTTATAGAAGCAGAGTTTTCTTTTAGTATATAATAAAGCAATTTATCAGAAAATGAAGTTAACTATATGGCCTGTTTTAGAGATAGAATTAAATGCAGATGTACTTCAACATGATAATACTGGAGCATCAAAGGAAGGTTTGCTGAATGTGAACAAAGCAGAAAAACAAGTTTGGTGAAAAACACAAGAATAAAGCTCTTCAGGAACCTTTCTCTGAAGGCAGAAAAATAAAAAAGTTCAAAAAAGGCTGTTGTTATAGCAGAGGCTGCAAGTAAGAGTAAAACTATTCAGAAATAATGTCTCATGTTACATGGACCTCAAGTTTAGTTCCACTTACAGTCCAAGGAACTTTACAAAAAACATATTTCACTGATGATGGACCAAATGAAATGGGCCAGACTACTGCTGTATCTGTTCATAATTGTAGCATTCTACTTAATGTTGTTGGGAAACTGAGCTAAGTGAGGTGATATTGTAACAGGAATGTAATTCAGCAATGGTGCAGTGAAAATTCATTTGCAGAATAAAAGAGCAGCACTGGTGGAAGCTCAGCAACTTCCTTGTAAAGGGGAGGAGATCACCAGTTTGTGTTGTCTCACATCCATGGTTTCTGGAGAAAGCGTGTGCACACAACATTCTAGGACTGCTGATTTAACAGAACTTGATTCTCAGTCAATACTGACTTGCTTTGGCTTTCTCTCACAATGTATCTGTTTTAAAGTTACAACAGGATGTGACAGGGATCAACACAGTCTCATGGAGAGTAGCAGTAGTAGTTTGAGTGACAGGAGTCTAAATACTGATACGAGAACACCTTCAGAATGATTTTTTGCAAAACTTGACAAATCAAGTGTAATCTGATGTTAATGGAAATAAATCTAATGGATCAGCCCTAAGTTTAAAACTCTGTTTGCCTTTGTTTTGATAGATTTCATTACAGACAGAGGAGTCAGAACCAGCATGTGCAAATCCTCAGGAGATGAGGCAAAAAGCAAAGGCAGGCTCATATTCCAGCAGCAGCAACAACAAGCTTTCATCTAATCAATCACAGTTGAGTCAAGCATCAGAACAGCAAACATCTAAGAAATCAGGTGAAAAGTTAATACTTTATAAACCAGTGGAGTTCTTTTTCCAAATGTGCATGAGGAAGGCTTTTTGAAATGTGTGAGGGAAAATTTGACAAAAAATATATATAGCATGTTGAGCAAATACTCTAGTGAATACCTAAGCCCTGAAATATTTCCAGAATTTCTGCACTCCATTTTACAGAATGCACATTTTGTTTATGTTACATTCATTGGTCTTTCAGCATTGTTGTTGAGGGGATGCAGGATCATAAGTGAGAGCTTCAAGCTGATCCTTCTTTAAGTATGTTACATAAACAGCAGTTTAAAGTAACACTAGATCGGTCTTTAGTTAACTGTTTTACGTGTCACAGATCAAAGAACAGGGTTGTCCGTATATTTGACACGCAAAGATCCATTTATATTTTATAGGCTATATCCTCATCAGGGACAAATCAGCAGAGACGCTGATTGTACTGGTACCTTTGGGTTTAGCTGTGGTCTAGATACAAACCTACTTATATGAGAATAAGATAATACAACTCCGGTAGTTGTATTCTCTTCTGCCTGCACATGCAGATTTTCCTGCATTTTTTCTGCATTTATCTTGTAGCCTTACCATCACAATAGAGTCCTGCTCCAACTCATCTTTAACCTCTAAATATTTTCACTTACTGATTTTTTGATAAAGCTAGCACTCATCATGTGTACTTTCGTTCTTTCTGGAAGCAGAGAACCGTAGTACTCAGGACTTGCTAAAACCAAAACCTGTAGTTCCAATAGCATCCCTCCCCTCCTAAATTTTTTTTTTCCTCCTATTTGCACAATTATGATTTTAAAAAGCTTTATTCCAAACACATGTCTTATATTTTGGTCTCCTCTGGGATGGCATGTCCCAAGTCACTTTTTTCCTCATAAGAGATTCTTCAGGTAATATTATATTCAGATAAAATTAATTATTCCCTTTATACCAGGAGTGTGTTGCCATTTCAGAGGTGGTGCAAGAAAGTATAGCCCTTTATACAGTTGAAGGCCTTAATAAATTTGGAGTCCAGGACAATGGCATTTAGATTGCTGTAGAAATAGAGTGGAAAATGGGATGATGTTTTCTGACTTGTGAGGTTTTCAGATTTTTCTACTCTCTTATGCTTTTTCTTCATTAACTGGCCTTTGTATCTCATCTGATTGTTCCTATGTCCCACTGGTCTTCCTTGTATTATTCTATTCTTGAATAAAAATCTTTTCTTCACAAATGACACAGTGTCACTTTCATCTACAGTCAGTCACTTACTAGGCTCCCAACATTTCTATTGTGCTTATACAGAAGGAAGGTACAAACAGCTTGCTTCTTTTCTTATAGTTCAACCTGTGGAAATAATTGCTCCTAGACAGTGTTGAGGTCTTGAAGGACAATGTCCTTGAAGTTGCTGAGGTATGTCAGCCTAATCTAACCTGATTGCTGGTTACGGTAATCTCTTCATTTTATCTTTGTACTGTGCTGACTGGACTTTGTATTTGCCAAGATCTGGATCTTTCCTGCTCGTGACCCACCTGGCAATGCATCCCACAGAGAACCAGTATTTTGTGATTCACAAATCAATGTCCCATCATGCTTTTGCAAATGTTTCCTAACAGCCATGAAGCCAACTGTTGTGCGTGACAATTTAACTGGAAAACTTTGCAATTATTTCTGTTCACTTGCAGCCAATATTGCTAAGGTTCATTAGCTTAATGGGCTGTTGTGTGCCTTTTTTTTTCCTTCAACATCTCTAAAAAGTCCCTAGGACATTCTGCCATGAATCAAAAGGGAAGAAAAGGAAGAATCAGAAAGCAGATGATTGCTTTGGGAGTTCAGACCCAGAAACTTTTAGACAAAACACAATACATTATCTTATGGTAAAGTAGGTCTCAGATTGGAGGAGTATGTTAATAATGTGATGCCTTTGTGTGCTCTAGAGTCTCAAATTTTCATTTAAAAATGGAACTCTTGAGGTTTTTCTTGTTGCCAATACAGTGTAGGCCAAGCACCCTCAGTGCAAAGAGGGTTGCCTGAATGCTTTCTCACAGGTTTGAACAGCCTACGGTGAGCAAGCTCATTTAAAATCAATATGGGTATATCCTTATTGTATGACTGTCTCTAATATCGCTTCAGTCTGTCTTTCATGTTCCTCCAAATAGTCTTGTATGGCAAGCTCCATAATTTACTTTAAAAGAAACATTGGAAAAGCAAATTTTCCAGAAGGCAGGAGGCGCCTGAAGAAAGGCAGCTGTCAAGCACAGAAGATGTTTGATACTAATGGATAATGCTGACTGAAAATATTTGAGAAAACAGCTTATTTGATGAGAAGAGGAAGATGCAGCACCTAACTGTTCATAGGAATAAAAGGAAAAAAAACCATGGATAAGTGTTGCAGAATGCTCATTTAAAATGTTACACTTTTGTGTTTTTTGAATAAGTTACATATTTTCAAGAAATCAGAGAAAGAACACTGTAAACTTTTAAGAAATATCTTGGTAGTGTGATATTGTAATAGAAGGAACAGGAGTTTTAAAAAAGTTAGCATGCATGATAGAGCTTTTGAGGATTTACATATCCTGTCTTTTTGGTAGCAGTTTGAAGAGGGGGTTGTCCTTACTCTATACACATAATCAGTACTTCATTAATCTCTTTTTTACATTGTATCTCTTATACTTCAGTAGGTCTGTTACCTGAAGCTTCAAAATTAGAACCTCTCTGATGATCACATGATATCATTAAAGTGGATGGTGGATGTTGTTTGCTTTGTGAACCAATAAGGATTAAATCAAGTTTATTTGCAATTATGGGTCCAATCGTGCACAGTTTTAATTAAAAGACAGTTTATCTATGCCACTAAACATTACTCAAAGACTTGTAATCAGTAGACAGTAGTTTTTCACATCACGGCTGTAAAGATAACTCTTGTGTGTGTGTGTGTGTATGTGTGTGTGTGTGTGTATACATATGTTCATCCAGCTATATACCTATATATGTATATTCTTATATATACAGAGCTATCTTTTTCCTGATACAGAATTATAAGATATACAGATAAGAAGTGTTGCTTAAGTCTCCACGTTTTTATAGTTTCTTAAATATCTTTGTGTGTGTAGTTTATGTATTTAGCAACCTCACAACCTGACAGTAGTCCATGGAGAAACCTAACATATTCCCTACCTCTATACAGTATAAAATTTCAACCTTGTTACCTTTCTTGTGGATTCCTAATTTGTTGTACCCTTGTTAAATCATCTAGGTTTTAACTGGAAATTCTTTAGTACAGGATCTGTTTGCTATCTGACCTGTTACATAGGACCTTCTACAGTACCTTTTAAACTTTTGATATAGCCAGTTAATGTTATTGAATAATTAAAGCAACAGTATTGCACACGTTTACAGCAATTCAAATGAATTATGAAGTTTAATTTTCTGTTTATACTTAAGCATTTTTTTGTGAAAAGATTTCCAATGAACACCCAATATCTGTTTAGAATCTACCAGGGAAGAAGCTGTAATTGTACAAGGTACCTGTAATACAAGAGCTGGGAGAAAGATGAAAATTAGGAGAAATGAGAAAGGGGAAACTCAGCTGCATATTGCTGCTAAGAGAGGAGACGTGTCTTTGGTGAAGACTCTAATATCATCTGGAATTTGTGTCAATGAACAGGACTATGCAGGTTTGAAAATTACTCTCTTACAGGCTTGTTCTATGATACAATTTTACATAATCTGTAGCATAGATATGTTTATATAATTTGCATCATTTTATTAAAATTACGGATTCTTGTTAAAATTTTGAGGAGGAAAGAAACTAATTGAGCAAATGCAAGCACACTGAATGAATACCTAGCTTTTTTGTCAGCATGGAGGTAATGCAGACTATTTCTCAGCATGGGCTTTAATAGGATCTTGCTACTCTGCTGAAGAGCACATTTTCAGAGATGTATACAGAAGTGAACTTGAAAGTTTCGTGGAGCTTATGCACAGCAATATGTGCATGTGTGAAGCACATTCAGACAGGTCTTATTTCCTTAGGAAATAAGAACAAAAACTAGATGACAAGATTATGTTTTCTTTTTTCCTACCTAAATATATAACATGTTTCTGTTTTCATAGTCTCAAAATGGATAGTATTTTATGCTAGATGCCTGGCAGACTTGATATTATAAAGTGCTACTGGTATTAGAAATCAGACTATTAATATTGTGCTTCTGAGTTTTTGGTTTTTCT
This sequence comes from Struthidea cinerea, assembly GCA_013397865.1. Lineage (NCBI taxonomy): Eukaryota > Metazoa > Chordata > Aves > Passeriformes > Corcoracidae > Struthidea > Struthidea cinerea. The sequence goes on from VZTI01004797.1 coordinate 269,958, forward strand.
ACTCCAATGTTTTGTTTCTTTTATTATTTTTAGTACTGCAGTAGAGAAGAAAGCAATGTTTTTCTGCTTAATACTGGACAAGTTTTTCTCTGAAGTAAACTGAATTACACGAAAAATAGTTTACCTTGGCATTTCAAGATGATTATTTGTGTAAGATTTATCTTAAATGCAGCAAAATGTAGAGTTACTTATTAGTGACCTTTGCGATCTTTCCAAATCAGATGCATACTGTGTCATCTTGCTTTTATTAGGTTGGACAGCAATTCATGAAGCCTCCAACAGAGGATTTACTGATGTGATCTTAGAATTACTGAAAGCGGGTGCTGATGTTAACAGCAGAAGTCTCTGTGGTGTTTTACCAATACACGATGCTGTTTCTGGCAATTATTTGGAGGTATATTTTTCTTTTACATAAGATTTTGTCCCAGTTTGGACAAATTTGGAGGAAAATATCCTCTGATAGAAGTCAGGTTACAACCACCCCTCCCCCACCAGGTTCCGGAAAAAAAAAATTTTCCTCGAAGGAAAGTGAAAGAGATAAAAGCTATTTATTTAACAAACACACAGGAAAGGAATAACAATGCTGAAAAATGAAACCTCTCACTGTGGAGAGAAACCTGGGAAGATTTCAGAGTCCTTCTGTAGGTGTGGTCTCTCTCCTCCTCGAAGCTGGTTCGGTGAGGGCCCCCCCCGGGCTTCTGGGAAAGATTCGCCTCATGCGTTCAGACTGTTGTTGAAACAGTCCAGAAGAGAAGAAGAAAAACCAAAATCCCAGGAAAAAACAAAGTTCAACTCTCCATCTCCCGCTGGAAAAAAAAGAAGAGCCAAAAAAGCTGTCTGAAAAGCACCAAGGGTGCCGCAGAAGCAGAGGAGTGTCTGTCGGTGTCCTTGAAACAATTGCTTTGAAAAGTTCATTCAGTTTTTTTTTCTCTCTCCCCTCTCAGGCTCAGTTTAAAGGCACAGAAAAGATGGGTGGGCATAGAGTAACAATAGAGGATACACATCATAAAGTCACCCCAAGACAGATTTCCTGACACCAATTTCCAACAGAGGATCAGCAAAGCAAAATCCCCATTTCATTAAAGTTACTAACACAATTTTCATGTAGATTTGCATTTGGGAAATAAACCAATATTCTTTAAAGTCATCAAAATTAGAGAAAAATATTCTTCAATAGTGATAGTTGAAATTGTACAGTTAGTTGACTTTCTTAGTACAGCAGACAAATCATAAAAATTCAGAAACTCCCTGTGATTCTTGCCCAGTTTTGGGCTTCTTAAAAACAGTGTTGAAGTTGAACATTCTCAGTTTCATTGATTAGTTCAGTGCTCCTGCAGATGGGAGTGATGCACTTCACACTTACGAGAGAAGCAATAATACACTTTCTTGATATAAAACAGTGAGTTAACAAAGTTCACTGATAAATGTGACAGTTGTGTTACACAATTCTATTATTTACTGCATAGAGAACAGGGTCTGAACTGTAAGGAGGACCCTCCTGTTGAGTCATGATGTTCAGAAGGGACCCCCTTGCTTTCTAAACTCCTTCTCAGATGGCTGGATCCAGACTTAGTCCCAGGCTTAGTCAGCAGTTTATGTCTGAAGGACTGTATGTGCACAACCAATCCTTTCTATCACCTAGCTAAGATTTCAAAGTTTAGCATCAATTATGGAGAATCTCTTGTGGCAAGGAATTTCTCAGCCTCAAGGAGTAACCCTGAGGGGTGTCCCTACTCAAGTGGGGTCCTGGTGTGCAGCCCATTGCTGTGTGAGAGAGCTCAAGGGGCCCTGGGCTGTGCACGGTTTTTGAAGTAAGATATATGACTTATGGTCATATTTACATACCAGTAAGATGCCTTGGTCACTCTTCCAGACAGTGTTCTAGGTCCCCCAAAGTCTGGAGTAAACTGGATGCAGCTATCACAGCTGCCCCTGGTGGTTGTGGCTTAAGCAGGAGAGGAGTGTAGCACATAGTCATAAAGCCCCTTGCTGTGGATGGGACATTTTTTCACTAGCTCACCTTTCCCAAAGTCCTGTCCTACCTGACTTTGAACATTTCTTGGGACGGGGTATCCCCAGCTTCTTTGGGCAATCTGTTTCAGTGTCCCACTACCTTCATTGTAAAATAATTCTTTTTGTGAAGATAAGATCCTGGGCCTGTTGTTTAAAAATCAACAATTTTTTATTAACTGGTCCCTTCCAACCCAAACCATTCTGTGGTTCTAAAAAATGGACTATTTCAGTTAGAAAGGACCTACAATGATCATCTAGGCCAACTGCCTGATCCCTTTGGGGCCAATCAGAAGTTAAATCTTGTTAACATTGTCCAAACGCTCCTTAAACATTGACGGGCTTGGGACATTGACCACCTCTCTAGGAAGCTCCTCTAGCACAGCTTAGACCCATTCCCACTCATCTATCACTGGATCCCAGGGAGAAGAGATGAGCATCACCCTCCCCGCTTCCGGAAGCTGTAGAGAGCAATGATGTCACCCCTCAGCCTCCTGTTCTCCAAACTAGACAAGGCCAAAGTCCTTAGTGGCTCCTCACAGGACACGTCTCCCAGCACTCTCACTACCTTTGTTAACCTCCTTTGGGCACATTCAAGGACCTTCACAATCTTCTTAACTTGTGGTGCCCAGCACTGCACAGAAATAAATAAAATGTTCTTTTGGCAGACTGAGTTCTGGGGAACTGAAGTGTAAAGGTGACACCAGATTGGCTCAAATATAGTTCTTCTATTTCTGTTAGGATAATTCATGTTTCATCACATTTATCTTTTCTGTGAGCAAGGGTAAAACAAAGGGGATGATTTCACAGGCCTGGAGCCAAATTATCAGTTGGGTTCTTGCAAAGATGTAATTGTATTATTCAATATTTTGGGGGAAAACCAACAGAGAACATCCTGAACTTCAAATCATCATTCTCTTTCTGATGTATTTTCCTCCTTAACTGCACTCTGAGTATAAAAAATAAGAAGAAATGCTAAAGTTGAGAACTCATACATATGAAAATTCATTTACCATCCAAGCTCTGACCTCATCAGTGCTTTCATATGATCTGAATTTAGGGGGTAGATGATTCCACTGATGCCACTAATCTCATTTCCACATTTTGCAATTAAGCAAACTTGTAAGTGTTTTGGAATTAGAAAAAAAAAAAAATTACCAGTTCATGAAACCAAAACCAGTATTAAAGAAAGAAATGCACTTCTTTCCTGCACTTTGGTCAATCTAATTGACCAGCTCCTTTTAATTTAGATACATGGTGTTTTGTAATTGTTTTGTATAATCATGAAACCATAAAAAAACCATAAAAATTATAGGTTTAATGAAAATTTGTGAATTATTTGTGTATTTTTTAATGGAAAAATATAAGAAATGTAAGATAGAAATCTGTATTGATAATAGCCAATTATTTGTTTTATTTGGATTGCAAGTGTAACAGTTGTATAGTATCTTATTTGAAGCTGTATTATTGTGATGTGTGTTAGATATAACATATATAGTTATATTATAAGTCCACAACAAGAATTACCACTGTACAAATAACAAAAATGCATAATAGGCAGTCAGGATTCTGCTGCAGCATGGAGCAAATCCCAATGAGAGGGATGGTTCAGGAGAAAGTGCTTTGAATCAAGCTTGTGATGAAGAAATGAAAGATCTGCTGAAGTCGTATGGTGCTATGGACTCTGTACTTCCTGTTCAAACTATTGGAGTTACTGGTATGTTAGTTTTATAATATAAATCATAGGATTACCCTGTAGTCATAAGGAAAAATCATACATTCAAATATTATGGCACTGATATTTTTAATTCTACTAACTATTGAATGCTATTTATTTATTTATTTATTTACAGAAAATAGGATGCATGAATGGGTTTTGTTTTTTCTGAGAGAATGAGGTATAAGAACATATTTGCATCTTCAAATTTTTGTTATTATCCATATTTCCCTTCACAGGAAGGGAAATGAGTAGTTTTGAAAGTGGTACCTTTCATTTCTTTATGCTACCTAGATTTGATCTCATTTGCATATACAAGATACTTTTCATTATTTGATCTGCCGTTGCACTTTGTAACCTATATTAGTTAATCCAGCCTATGATGCTCCTGCAAATTAATTTTAAATTTTATTTATTTTTTCTTAATTGTGAAGAGGGGAAATCAAAACGTCATTGTCACAACTACTATAAAAATGATTATGCAGCTTTGGAGCCACAACATGAGAAATACAGTGTAGTAAGTATAGATAACAGAGTTTTGTTAAACTGCTTTGTAGTGTACTACTGCATAGTGACATTTGCTGACTGAAAAATATAAAAAATATAAGTTAATTAATTAATCCATTAAAATGTATGTAAAAACAGCATCATGCAGAGAGTTATGGTAGATAAGTTATGGTTTACGTATATAAGTATGTTTATTATCACCTCTCTCTGTTCCTGATTCCTTTTAAATTTAAATTTATTGTGCAAAAAGTAGTCAATACTGACACACATTTCTTACTGTTTATATAAATAGCAAAAAGGTCATGAGTTCTGAGGCTTTTCATCAGATTTCCAGAATGGTTCTTTTTGAAACAGTAATGAACTGTCATGATGATGATGAAGATATTTAGATATTGTCTTAATAATATCTTAACATAAAACAACAAGGAAGGTTTTTGCACAAGTTGTTAGGAGTGCTCTTGCTAGTGTCTGTAAGCTATGTCTGCATTGTCTCGATGATGCTGTCATGGTGAAATTCACTATCTAATCTTTGCTGTGTGCTCAGAGGTTTCTGGAGGACTCTGAGCATGGACTAGTTTGAATGCCACAGCAAAACCAGGCTGTGACAGCCCGTTGCAAAGCATGTCCTTGACACTATATACCTGTGTCCTACCGGGCCCCGTTGCTTTTAAACAGTAATTCCCAATCTGGAATGACTTGAGTCCACCAATACTTAAACTGCAGGCCATAAACCATGGCCTGTTTTGTATGGTGCACTTGGCTCTACTTCTTATGGTAATTTCTGTGTTTGTTAACAGGAGTCTGTTGCTGCCATACAAGGTACAGAAAAGAAGCAGGAAGAACTGTTGCTGTTTGAATTGAGAACTTCCGAAGATGCAGGTAGACATAAATTGAAGTGTTTCACCTATTTTTAGTGGGTAAATATCTTTGGCAATATAATTGCTTTTAAAATGTTCTTGCACGTAATATATTTGAAAATACAGCTTCAGAGAATCAGATATTAATAACACTTCTCAGGTATGGGCACTTCCTGAAGTACTTCCAGTTGCAAAGGAATGAATATTATGACAGAAAAGGTAGGCATGCCACTTGGAGGCATGTGTCAACCTAGTTATATAAAAAGGGATTATTAGATAAGAATGCATACTTCTGGCAGCATTATTCAGTTACATGAACTCCTGCATGATCAAGAACAGCTATGTCTGTATGTAAAGTAGCAGATGCAGCATTTTCATTCTAGTGTGGGTAGACTTCCAGGAGTCTGAAATAATTTATGAGAGGAAGAAAGAGAATTCTTTACGGCAGATGCTGTGAGTGATGGACAGCTTCAGAAATGCTGATGCCCAGAGGTGTAATTTGTCTTAGGCTGTCAAATCTCAGTTCAGATTAATCTCAAGAATTTACTGAGCAACAGCGACTTCCTAGGCGATCATGACGCTGCTGCTGTGTAACTGTTGGAGTCTATTGTGTTGACACTTCAAGAGGCATAGCTTGCTGCCAGAATGCCTTTGACCAAGGTCTCTCTCCCCAGCTGCCCTTGCCCATCTAGGCAGGGCTGTTTAACTGGAGCATCTCGTATTCATGAAACAGTTTTGCTCCTGAAAGCAAAAAAAGTGCTGTTTTTAAATTTAGAAAGAAACTGTTTTTAAATTTATATTCCTAAGTACAGGCTGGAGCTTTCAAATTATATTTATGAGTAAATTTACCCCTTTAAAAGTAAATGTGAAATATGTAATTAGGCAGGTTGATAGCTTCCAACTCAAATTTATGGTGTATGGACTGTTTATTAAAATAGGTGTTTCCTTGAAAAATGTTTGACAAATACTTAGGTGATACAATAGACAGAAGCCTATGCACAGAGATCAGTGCAATTTCATAAATGAGCAAAAAGAACTATCAGACTTCTTCTTTTCAGGAGTAATCAGACTTCTCTTGTTCAGGGGTATGATAGAAATGAACGTGGTGATCTGTTACCACTATTGACAAAAGCATTAGTAATGTAGCACCTCTTAAAGTAAGTCATTGTCATTACTATTGATGAGGCACAAGACTGAACAGGAACATGGAAGTACATTGACGAACTTAAAACGTAGAGTGGTATCTCAAGGTATTTCCATGAAGTGAAATCTACTATAAATAACAGATTCAAATTTGCTATTAACCTGCTTTAATAAGAGCAATATTTACATATTGCTAAGTAGGCAAATAGGGGTAGGTACTGTGAAAAAGGTTTGGGGAAACATTTTATAAATTCCAATTCAGTCCTGTAATTTCTTGTTTTTCCTGATTATGTAAAGCTTGCATTGACTTTTAGAATCTCAGGAATTAGATTACAATTTTAGCTAATTATCCCAGTGGTATCCACTGGATGTGACTTCTAACCCTCATGTTATATGTCTAAGAGATAGGGTGTATAAAGAAGAATTTATATTTGCTCTTCTTATTTTAGAAAAATGTAGCTAACAAAAAGGGGCAATTTATCATTTAACTTTATAATATGATTTAGAAACTATGTAAAACTGGGATAGATATGCTTTTACCATTGTGTGTAACTTGAAACAATCTAGGTTCATTAAACTATTTTGTAATACTTCAAATGAAAGTTTTAGGTACCTTGATAAGATTGTGTAACTTCTGCAGGTAGCCTCAGTATAATTGTCATGTTATGTAGCTACTTGCAACACAAAGAGCTTGAAAATATTCAGTGCTTATTGTCCATAGGGTAGTTCCTTAATTTATTCTTTTTCTCTTACTAATTTCCTAAACAAGGTACTTGCACTTCAAATCTTCCAGCACTTCAGCTATTTTTTTAAAGTTAAACTTGTATTTAATTCTTTCTATAAGAATTTCATTAAAAGTACTCCAGTTGTGAGGAGCTACCAGTATGCATTACAGTATAAGGTACTGCTCTAACAGTGTCTTCATACTTCAGCTGTGTATTTGCTACATTGAAAATGCTATTAATGTAATTATTTTCTACTGTTTATTGCCATCATCATTTTCATTATTTCAAAATACTGAACAGATGTGTATACACAAAGGCTGTCTCAGATACAAGATACTTTGAATGAAATACTTGCAAACCAGAAAACAGAGAGGGATACCCTTGCTAAAAAATACAGGTAAGTAGAATACAAGTATTGTATTCATAGAAAGCTATTCTTTGCAGTAGTGATAGGAGTTGTTAGGAGATCAGCATATAGTGGCATGAAAGTAAATCTATGTGGCTCTCATTCAGGTTTTTTGGAAGCATGATCGCTATTGGCTTCAGTTACCTCTGTTAAATGAAGGAAGAACTTCAAAGTTTAGCTAATGCGTACTAATCAGTTGCTGTGCTCACAGTGAGCATTGAAATTAGGTAGGGAACAATACAAAATATGTGGAAAAATTCAGAACCACACAATATGCTGAGTTGGAAGTGACCCACAAGGATCATTGAGTCCAACTCCTACCCTGCACAGCACCATCCCCAAGAATCACACCATGTTCGTGAGAGCGTTGTCCAAACACTTTTTGAACTCTGTCAGGCTGATGCTGTGACCACTTCTCTAGAGAGCCTGTTCCAGTGCCCAATCACTCCCTATATAAAGAACTATTTCCTTATATCCAACCTAAACCTTCCTTGGCACAACTTCAGGCCGTTCCCTCATGTCCTGTCACTGGTCACCACAGAGAAGAGATCAGAGTCTGTCCCTCCCCTTCCCTTCAGGAGGATGTTGAAGACTGCAATGAGGTCTCCCCTCAGTCTCCTCCAGGCTGAACAGAACAAGAGACCTCAGCTGCTCCTCATACAGCTTCCCCTCCAGACCTTCACCATCCTTGTGGCCCTCCTTTGGACACTCTCTAGTACTGTCCTTCTTGTACTGAGGCACCCAGAACTTCCCCCAGCACTCGAGGTGAGGCCGCCCCAGTGCAGAGCAGAGCGGGACAATCCTCTCCCTTGCCCGGCTGGTGATGCTGTGCCTGATGCCCCCCAGGACAGGGTTGGCACCCCTGGCTGCCAGGGCACTGCTGACTCAAATTCAGCTTGCCATCCACCAGGACCCCTAGGTCCCTTTCCACGGTGCTGCTCTCCAGCCTCTCATTCCCCAGTCTGTCTGTACATCCAGGGTTGCCCCTGCGCAGAAGTGTCTGAAGTGCAGAATCTGTCACTTTTCATTATTGATCTTCACATGGCTGGTGATTGCCCAGTCCTCTGATTTGTTGAGGTCTCTCTGTGGGGTCTCCCTGCCCTCAAGGGAGTCAACAGCTCCTCCCTGTTTTTTATTATCTGCAAACTTGCCTTGTATCCCTTCCAGTCCTCCATCCAAGTCATTAATGAAGATGTTGAAGAATACAGAGCCTAAGATGGAGCCTGTGGAACGCCACTAGTGAGAGGTCACCAGCCTGATGTCACCCCATTCACTGTAACCCTCTGTGCCTGACCTGTGAGCCAGTTGCTCACCCATCACATGATGTGTTTATCCAGCTATGTGCTGGACATTTTGTCCAGAAGGATCCTGTGAGAGACAGTATCAAAAGCTTTACTGAAATCCAAATAGATTACATCACCTGGCATCGCTTGATCAACTGGGTGGGTTACATTGTTGTAAAAAGAAATCAGGTTTGATAAGCAGGACTTTCTCCCCATGGAGCCATGATACCTAAGCAGAAATTAGGAAATGGAGGTATTGAGCAATTACATTCATTTTGCAGCATCATGGAAGAAAGTAGTAGCAACTCAAGACACTACTTGGAGTGTCCCTGCTGCTGGTTTGTTTCTTTAGCACTCCTAGAGCTGGAGTGTTCAGCCAACAGCCACAAGAGCAATTTAGAGAAATGGCTTGAAGTGTGCTTTCAGACATTCATTTTTTTTGTGAGAACAACTAAAACGTGAGCTAGGATTGCTCACCTTAATGTGAGCAGGGACTGTGCGAGTTATCAGCTTCATGATGTGAGGTCTCACAAGGCCTCCTTTACTTCCTTCTGAGAAGGACTACCTCAAGGCTGGTCATGTGGTAAGTGCTCAGCTAACAATGTAGTATCCTATTCAACAGATGCTTCTTTCTAGGCCAGCTGATGAGGATGTTTGCATTCTGTTTGTGTGGGCAGGATTTGGTTGGTCATGAAAAAGCAGTGTTCAGCTTTCAGGTAGTCCCATGGCAAAATATACAGGCTGGTTGAGCAAAGAATATTTCTGTCACAAGCCATTTGGCCAGCTATAAAATGTAAGATACACAGATTACACAGATAATTGAAAAAAAAAAAGGATTTTATGAGAAGGGGAGTTAGGGTTCCAAATCATCCTTGTGAGCAAAATAGTGACTGAATTAAGAAACAAGGACAGTAAAATTAATAGCTACACAAACTTTTTTGTTTTCTAATATTGAGGGTGAGACTGTGTTCCAGAGTGAAGTGATAAGTATTTCAGGGTATTGCAGATACCCTGCAGCTAATGCAACAGCCATCCATCAATAGTAATGAGCAATATTACAGATCACATTGTATTTCCTTTTTATCATTTATATAGGGAACATCTTATTTTTAATTATTGGCTTATAACTTTCGTCACACAAGCCATAGAAGATCAGGAGGCATCATCACATTTTCCATCTTCCAGTTGTTCAGTTAGTTGGCTCAGGGAGACATACTACTAACATTGTTCCTTTTCTGTACTAAGATGTAGGTACTAGCATCCTCTGTACCAAGGTACTAAGATATATCTCTTACCTGAGAAAAATTAGCAAAAAAATAAGTATCGTATTTGTTAGTTACTTTGTAATTTTAGTCACACTGCAGCTTCTTCTGTACCTGTATAGCAATAAAGCACCAAAAGTTCCCAGAGGAAAAACTTCTAGAAAAGTGTATGAAGCCTCACTGGTCTGTGTTGAAGTCCATAGTTGTCATGGATTACTCAGGCATTGACTGTATGCTGATATGTTGATAGTATCATGTATTCTAAGCATGTGTGATACCAAGCAGTATCACAGTACAGACAGCAACACTGTCAGGCTGTGTTTTTTCTGTCCTTGTTCTCAACCATCTAGTCTTAGTGTACCTTTGTCCTGATCCCCTCAACAGTCTCTTTTGAGACTGGGATGGTGTTACCTGCATGGCACCTCTGCAGTGGGTGGGCTTAAAAGCAAACCATACTGCAATTCCTTTTCCCACAACTTATGTTACTTCTCTATCTTCCCAAAATGGTGCCAGAGTGGTAGTGAAACCCCTTATCCCATGATGGGGAATTAGGAGAAAACAGTATTAGGCTGAGCTGATGGCTCTTGTTGCAAAGAAAGTGGGGTAAATAAAGAATTCCCTTCCAGCAGAAAGGAGGTAAAGTCCCCCAGGGAAGGAGTCTCACAGGAAGGAGGCTCAGTCTGGGAACAGGGTCTGATGAAGGGATGCAGCATTCCCAGATTACACAGCCAACATCCTAAACTGTTCTGTCCTGTTTACTTAAAGGTCATGTGGCATTATTGTAGCTTTATGAAATCTTTTGTTTTGAAAACTTTTTGAAATCTTTTGTGTACACCACAAAAAAACCCTTGTAGTATCCTCCTTCAGTATCTCATCTTGAGCTCATTTTAAAAGGCTCCAAAGTAGACTTTGAAGACATTGAATTCAATGCACTACTATGATTTGTGGTGATAAAAGAGCAGCTGGTGATAATACAGGCACAGTTTTGATTCTTTGAACTGAGGGTGGTATAGGAGTATGTATCCTTTGAATTAAGGAGTGGTATAGGCAAGGCTGTTTCTGAAGTTTTGATGATTAACATCCTAATTCCATGGGATTCCCACTTGCATCTTAATTCTGCATCCTATTGTGGGATTCTGCAATTTGTTGTCCGTAAACCTGGGATTTGAACATTAAATTTCATATATGATAAAAATATTGTTCAAATTTTAAATATTGGTACAGTCCTTTGAAAAATGTTCTTTGTGGGTTACATCTATTAAACTGTTTTAATTTTGTATTTACAGTAACTCAAATGTACTTATTTTTTATTTTCTATAGGGCTTCAGTGGAATCATTTAAAAAAGGTGCACTGAGGAAACAATTAGTTAACCTTGCTTCTAGGCAAAAGAGCCTGTTGACTGTTGCCCAAAACCAGGAAAAACTAGTGCAGAAAATACAAAATTACAGAAAAACAAAGCAAATGCTCAATTCACCATCAGAGAAGCAAATCTCAAACTTAGTTATTTCTCATGGAAGTGATACAAGACAAAGTTTAACTGCTGATGAAATCTTGTGTCCTAATCCAGTAACATTTAGTATGGGGCTTGGTGCCAACATGCCTAATGGAAACAGAGTAGAAGCACATGTCTCTTTAGAAAATAGATTTTCAGCTCAGGAATGCATCCAGCAGCCACACATCTACTTGGATAAGACAGGAGCAAATAAAGAAGCACTTACAAGCAAAGAGGCTTCTGATCATGCTTTGGCATCTGAAAACAGGTTAAGAGAATATCCCTTTGACAACATGTCAAAGCTGACAAATGCTGCGGAAGTGATGACATTGCCTTCAGAACCTGGTATTTCCACTGCTAAAACAAAGTGCTCACAGCAAAAAGACATTGATTGTGTAGCAATTGCAGAACAAGGAAACAAGTATTTAAATCCCACTTCAATGACCAACACATTAAATATTGTAGAACCCCGAAGCACTGTTGTCAATAAGAATGTCTGTCAGACAACCAGTGACTGCAAGCAGGTTCTTTCACATGAGGATCTACACAGATATGTGAATAAGAAAGAAGCTTTCCAGCAGAAGCAGCCACAGCAAGTAATTTTGTTAGCTTCTTCGAAGAACTGCTCTAATACTTTGCAGCAAATGGTCTTTCAGAGTAGTGAGAATTCATTTAATGCCAACCTGGTTCTTACTAATCTTACCTCAAATACAGATTCTCCAGTAAATGTCAGTGAGAAGTCTTCACAGAGCTATAGTAATCAGGAATGGGAACAAAACCAACTGAGGTATGGACGGAGAACTAGGAAAAAGCAGCAATTGATAGATCTGCTTGAATTGGGAAGGATAAAGCCAGGAGAAAATGTTTTAGAATTCAAACTACAGGTAATTTTTGAGAAATAATAATATTAATAATAGTGGATAGTGAAAATACCCCACACACTAAAACGGGGAAACAGCAGTTCTCATGGTTTAGTCTGCATCTTCAGCACTTACTAGTGAATATTTTTTATTCTTTAGTTATAGATAACTGCTCATAAGTTTAAAAGGAAAATGCTATGTATGAAGTCTTCTGTCAGCCCATAATTTTAAGACCCAGAATATTGCATAAATAGAATTTGTGTTTAACTTTTCTTGACCAGTTTGCTAATCGTATTGCTAGAACCCGAGTGGAATCTTTGGCTGATCTACATTGTGAAACACCTGATTTTCATACTGGAAGGAGCAAGAATGTAATTGTTGTTATGACTTAATGTCATTCTTGGAAACAACTGTCAACCCTCAAATAAAAAATGTGACATCAAGGATTTCATAGTGCTGTAATAGGCATGAATACATGCAAAAATACTTGTTTACGTGCTTGCTGGTTCTATAAGCTTGCAGTATGGTATGAACCATATTTGAAAAAAAGAGAAAAGCCTTTTTTATTAATACAAAAGCATGTCCCTGTCCCTCCAAATGCAGAGCAGATTTGCACAGCAACTGCCAGGGGCCTGGCTTAGTATTGAGCATATGAGGGAATCATTGACTGAATTCCCAGATGTGAGCTAGGGTTGTGGTCTGACACTGGCCAAATGCCAGGCACCCACGAAAGTCTGGTGCCACCCACAGCTGGACAGAGGAGAGAAAAATTAATGACAGCTTCATGAGTTAAGGACCAGGAGAAAACACTCCAAGGGCAAAACAGGCTCAACTTAGAGGTACAAAGTAAATTTATTGCTTACAAAATCAGAGGAGGATAATGAGAAGTAAAAACAAGCCTTTAAAACACCTTTTGTTCCCCCAATCCCCTCCCTCCTTCCCACTGACAGTGCAGGGAGACAGGGCATGGGGGTTTTGGTCTGTTCATCATCCAAGATCTTCCACTGCTCAGGGAGAGGAGTCCTTCCCCTGCTATGCCACGGGGTCCCTCCCACAGGAGACAGTTCTCTGTGAACCTCTCCACGTGGTTCCAATCTCACGAGCAGCAGTCCTGCCAAAACTGCTGCAACGTGAGTCCCTCCCACAGGCAAACAGTCCTCCCAAAACTGCTGCAGCATGGGTCACTCTTCCACAGGACGCAGTTCTCCAAGGACAGGCTGCTCCGGCCTGGAAGCAGGGGCCCCCTCTCTCCACTGGGTCTTCCACTGGATCACAGCCTCCTCCAGGCATCCACCTGCTCCGGCACGGGCACCTCCCCCATGGGCTGTGGGTGGATCTCTGCATCCCCTGTGGATCCCCATGGGCTGCAGGGGCACAGCTGCTTCACCATGGTCTTCACCACGGCCTGCAGAGGCACGTCGGCTCTGCCGCCTGCAGCACCTCCTCCCCCTCCTTCTCCACTGACCTTGGTGTCTCCATGTTGTTTCCCTCACATGTTCTCAACTCCTCCTCTTCTCTGACTAGGAAAAAACTGTGTCCCACTTTGGTTTTTATTTCTTTTTAAATATGTTATCACCGAGGTGTTACCAATATCTCTAATTGGCCCAGCCTTGGCCAGCAGCATGTCCATCTTCAGAGCCATCAGGGATTGGCTCTGCTGGACATGGTGGAAACTTCCAGCAGCTCCTCACAGAAGCCACATCTATGGCCCCCCCACTACCAAAAACCAGCGTAAAACCAACACAGCTAGGTAATTTCTGGGGCAGCATATTGATAAAAACATGAAAAGTTTTTTTCAACCAAACTCACCAGTTTAGTTAATGTAGCAAGAGCTCCTTTTCCTACACCTATTATCTGCTCAGGAATGCTTTTCTGCTGAGAGCTGCCATTTTGAGTGGTCTTGTGTTCTGGAACATAGAATAGTGTAGGTCACAAGGCTGTACATTAGGCCATGTGATAGGTATGAAGACATGCTTCTTTTTTTTAGAGAACATGTAATATTCCTTTGAACTGCAAGATGACTAAGTGGAAGGATGAAGAGTTCAGTATACCTACTGTAATTTTTCAAGACAGTTGTCTGTGATACCAGCTTGATGCATGGGGATCCTAAGGAATTATAACCCTGTGCTGTAAATACTGGTGTTTGGCATGTAGAGAAGTCAGTGATCTTTACTAGGAGGAAAATGACACTCATTTATGTCTTGTAAGTCAGTGCTATAGAAATCAAAATTTAGAAGCCAGTGTCTGTTGCATTGCAAGGAGGAGATGATCAGTAAATTTCCTTTCTTTATCATTATAGAGAGGTACTTGATAGCAACATATGGCTGGTACATAGTCCTTACTTAAGGTTAGCTTTGGGCAGGCAAAATGCAATTGTTGAATGCTGTAGACCTAGGCTGTGAAACTATGAACTCGATTGAGTGCTCATTGAAATATTTGGGTTAATCGTTTTAATTTAAATTCTTAAAGACACCCCAAGCCGGTGGGTATGGTAGGAGGTGGTTCAATATTTGCTAGTGTATCATTCTCTTATTTGGATTGTTTAACATTATGAATGGTAGGTGACCTTACTAAGTTCTATAACAGAGTTAATCAACAGCAAATTGTTGTATTATTTAACTGTGTTTGTCCAACTGAGGCCAATATGACAAAACCATGACTTACTCAACTATCAATGACTGTAACTTGTGCTTCTGGAGAGGTGTAAATGTTTGCAGAACTGGGCTGTATTAACATTATGAAAGAGGCATTAACAGTAAGTTCTTTTGTACTTAATTTTGCATAAGGTAGGGCTGTCAGGTTCCTCCTAAAACATATAAGTGATATCCCCTGACATCAGTGAAATTTTTGTGCAAATATGTTTCATGTTTGAATGGTTGCTAAAACTTCACTCTAACATGCATGTACCTCATGTAGCAGTTTCTTGTTGCACAGACCTGCCTTGTGTAAGTGCCTGAGTTCACTATTGCAAATTAATTTATTCAAAGCCTTGTTATGTATAAGAGGAACTAAGATACAAATACAGTTCTGACAAACATGGCTAAGGAGATTTGTCCTCTGATTGGCTAAAGCATCTTGTTCCGGTGGAATAAATCATCTTTCTTTACACAGTTTTTGATAGTGGCATTAAATTATTTAACCTTTTCTCAGAGAAAAACAGAATTAGCTGCAACTTTTCAGCTATATTGTTCTTCGGCATTTTTCATGTTTCAAGAATCTTACTCCATATTTGTTAATTTATGAATGGAAATTATTTCTTACTCTTTTTTTAGGAATTTAGTCATAAAGCTACACTCTTAAAGAATGGCAAGATCAGAACCAGTAAGGGACAAATACTGCAGAATCCAGTTCAGTGGGTTAAAGATATACTAGGAAGTGATATTTCTGTGACGTGGAAGTATGTGTGGAATAAGGTAGGCCTGATTGGATTCCCAAAGTTAGCAATAATGAATGGCTATAACAAGTTTCACTAATCTAGATCTCCTTACTGTTCCTAAAGCAGAAGAGAGTGCAAGCCTAAATTTTAAATGTCTTCTAACTCATAATGAATGAAGAGCAAAGAAAGAGCTACATAGCTGTAGCTGTACAGTGATGAACTAGTCATGAATGTTGAAAGGATGTGGAATGCTCACACTGTAAACTAGCAGGGACTTGAAAGACTAGCTTTAAAGATGATAAGTATTGATAGAAAAAGCTGAAAGGTAGTTTGACTAAAAAGGAGCAAACTTATTGAAATATCAGGGTGTCATGCACGACTGTTGCAAAAACACTGGCAGAGTTTAAAGGGCTTTGCAGATGGGCTGTATTATGCTTGGGGTTTTTTCAATTTAGAATTCAAATTAGCATAATTTCTCCTTGATCTTGACAGATTCAAATTAGACTTACAAGTGCATAAACTCAGTTTTATAAAAAAGGTAAAGTTTTTATGCCTATCAGAAAAAAAACCCAAAAAATACTAATTAAAACAATCAGTTATCCATCTAGATTTCTTTGTACAGGTTACGTATCTTGGGACAGAATTGTCAAAATTTAGTGTTGATGAAGTATCAGTTTCCAGTGACCTGGAGTTACCAACACAGGAAGGAAAGCCAGTGGGTATGTACCACTTAAAATCTAATATTCTCCATGACTGAAAGCAGCAAAAAGTGATTTCTAAAGAACTTAAAGCCCCAAATTCCTGTATTGCTTTCTGATTATTTTTCTGGGGTATATGGTTATTACAGATCTTGATCTTGGAATGTAAATAGTGCCAGAACTTTTACATGAAATCTAAAAAAGTACACTTCTTCCATGAATTTGTTGTGTGAAAAGAATAGTTACTAATTATTTGGTTGCTATGTAAAAATTTTTTATATAACACTTTATATTAAAATATTTACTATAAAGTGAAGTTTCTAGTAAGCTATTTTAATTTTTTTTTATTCTATTGCAAACTCAGATACACTAGCATAAACTTTAATCTCATACACGTCTTCAAATCATATTGAATTATCTGTGTGGTGAAAAATCCCAGTATGCCCAAGCAACACTAATAACTAGGAGGATATTTGCTTCTCTAAAAATAAATAGTCAAAAGAAACAAAGCGCACTGATATGACAAAATGACACTGAGCAGTTTTTTCAGAACTGCCTGGCAGACTTAAGAACTTCAGTCTAATTTTGATAAGAAATGTGTTCTCAGGGAAACACAAGTCCCTTTGACAACCAGTTGTACTTGGAGTCCATAAAACTTTTGGGCTTTTGGGATTAGTTCTGTTAGTTTGGTGAGATGCTGCAATTCATGTGAACTGAGATACCAGGGTTGTTCTGTTTTTAACATACTGAAAGTAAATTAAAAGATAATAGTTCAAAAGAACTAACTTGATAGTCAAACTACCATGTTCTACTGGTATTTGCTTCAGGCTAAGAGCATCCAGATGATGAGTTTATTTTGCCTTGCTTCAGTAACTTCAGTTTGTACCAGGCGTAAGTGACTTAGAACTGGATTTAGTTCCCTAATTTTTTAATAGGCCTTTGAAAATTTCACTTGTTCTTCTGAATTATTTGTATTGTGAAAAATTTATGATAACCATTGTAACTTCTAGAACAGAGAAATCAACTTATTCAAAACCTACTCCTGACAAACAAAAATCAGCCTGAAGATCAGTAAGTGTTTTTCCCAAGTAGTCCAGGGTCATCTGGAAAAGAGTACTGAAGGAAGTTTTTTTGCGACATGTAATTTAAGATGACAATAACCACTGCCTAGCCATTAGTCTTAGGTGAGAAGCTGAGGGAGGGAAAGTCAAAGTGTTCTCAGTTGCAGTTCCATTTCAGATACTACATGGATATGTAGGACATTAAACAGTACCTTAAATTGCTTTAGAAGAGAATTAACCTGTTTTGTGAGTACACTTCTGCCTGGTCATTGGGCAACCCTCAAGTAGTTTCCAAGCACTGTTCCTGAGTTGGCTTGTTCCAAGTACTCTTTCCAACAGGGACTTTGCCAGCAGCCAGCCTGTTCAAAAGCAGAGAAAAGTTTGCTGATATGGATGTGAACTATTCCATACTGCTTGCCTGGAGACATTCCGAGGCACTCTTTTATCTTTCTAATATGCTTAGAGCCTGTGTGTGTTATATAGTAGAATTTTTTTCTGCTTTTGAGAGAATAAAACTTCTTTTTTTCTTACTGTATTAAAGAATTTTTTTTTCTGTGCCTCCCAGAGCATTGTTAAAAAAGAAGACTGAGGCCTTGAGCGATGTTGGAGGAGAATGCTGTTATTTTAAATACTCCTCCCTCACTCTTTTTGTAGCTTCCCATACCCTGGCCTGGTGTTCATTGAGCTGCTGTATGAAGAGCATAGAGAAGTGGGAAGAAAATTATATATGTAGTGGCTGCATCTAGCCATCTTGTAATAGAAAGAAGAAGCTACCAATGAACTTTTTGTACAGCCCAGTTTAGGAAGCATGTCCTAGGAACCTCTGCCAAATCAAGGCCCCTTGTCAAGACAAGAAGGGTTACTGTTCTGTGGTGGCCAACATAAGACATGATCCAGTTTTTCAGTTTGGTTGAGATTAATAAGGTTTATAAAGCGTCAGACTTCTAGCTACCTTAGGAGTACAAAAAACTTGAAGAGCCCATGAAGTAAAGCAGTCCCAGACCAATGCAGGTATTTAATAGAAGCATTAGAGATTGCAGTTCTGGAATTGGTCATCTAAATCCTAACTAAATTTCAGTGTATGTCCCTTATTTGAGTCTGAGTCTTTAGTCTCTTCTAGGATCATGCTAGCAGAAAGCAAGAATTACTGTATTCAAGCCTGAGTGAAAACAAAACATTAAGCAAATAAGCAGTACCTTTAGATTATCTGTATATAGAAGAACAGAAGAAACAGTTATTACATGGCTTAGAATTTCTCTAAATTTTTTCTCTCTCTAAAAAAAAATATATATATTTCTTTCTGATACTTGTAATGATGACAAACTGTTTTCTAAAAATGACCAAGAATAACAAGGATTCAGAAGCAGATGTCAGCTGAAGAACAGATTTAAGTTGCAGAGCAAATGTTGGAGTTAGATACTTCACATTGAAATTCCAGGAAAGTGGCTTAAAAGAAAAGCTTATTCAGTTGTTACAGTAAGTGTGATATGCACATTCATTTTGAAGATTGCTATTTCAGGAAGACAGTCTTTGGAAAACAGCATGACTAGTCCAATTCTTGTGCTGATGCAATCCCTTACTGCCTTTAATAACCATTAACCACCTGTAAAGATTAAAACAGCTCTTGTTCACCTTTAGTTTGTGAAAGGTCCCAAAGTTGTATGGAAGAAGAGTGCTTTTAAGGGAATCCAAACAATTTCTTAATGCCTGAACCATAAGCTGTTTTGGAAGGTTTATATTAGTGTTATTTCATGTATAGAGTATGAAATGATCAACTGAACTCGGTAGGAATGCTTGAAAGCAAGCGAGAAAGTTGTGCTGTGATCATATGTGATATGGTATGTTTCTGTTTTCCTTGAGGCAAGCAATGAAACACATACATTTAGTAGGCTACTTTTCAACTTAGAGTTTTGTGGTGTCTATTGTAATTTTGCCAAGGAGGATACAGATTAAAAAAAAAAAAAGCCCCAATCATCTTATAGCAGCAACTGCTGGGCTGGTAAAGGAGCAAAGTCAAATCTGCCCTTAAAAGTGTTAGGTGGTGTAAGGCTAAGTGAAAATATACAGAAGCAAATTAAGAAAAATAAAAAGCATAGCTCTCTGTGCATTAAATCCTCAGTGATCAGTGATACTTTTTGTCCTTCGACCAAAAGTATCTGTTCATGCTCTCAGGAAAGAATTTTATCACAAGGGACCTCAGCACTATCAGAGTCCTGGTAGTGGCTCCACTTCTCAGTCTCTTTGGAGCTTTGACCTGAGTAATATGCAGCCAAACACCACATCCTTGCCACAAACACAAGTTATGAGAGCTGTGTGCTGAAGGAGAAGCAGCTGTTGCCAGGGAATTTATGAGTAAGTGTTTTTTTAGCAGTCTAAAAAACCTAATGGTGGATGCAAGGGCTATGCAACAGATATGAAAGGAAAAAGAAAAGTAGGTGGCATGGAATTCATTTGTGTGTGGGAGGGAAAGAGTGCTGGGGAAAAATGATGACGCTGCTGAGGGTTTGGATTGATCTAAATGACCCAATAGCAACGTTTTTCAGAGCTCAGTATGGTTGACTCTCCTGTGTCCAAATTAGAAACATTTTGCTATTTTGATGTAGTTAACAAAATAACTTCGTATAATTTTGAGTACTCAGTTAAATGTCTCAAAATAATAATAGTATAGAGAAATGTCTTCTGGATTTAGATGGAGAAATATGATACATAACCATTGCTAATTAATCTCATGTAATCTAATTTAAAGGGTGATGTGGAAATACTCCTGAAGATGCTCTGACCTTTGTGCAATTGACCGAGCTTGTAACTTTGTGTTTTTAGTTTTGCATTTTTACATTGATTGCACATTAAACCCTATCTGTAATACTTGTATGATTTGAACAGTGTCTATTGCACTTGATCTGGTATTTTTGCTTCTACCATCTGTGATTAGACTACAAAGGGACAACCCTGACTGACCACAGTGCAAAGTCAGAGTGACCAGCTCAAACCCCAGTGCCAGATAATGCTGCACTGGCATGGGTAACAGCCAGGTCTGCTGTGGAAGGCAGTAAGACAGAAAACAGAAGTCAATCTAAGCTTTGTCTGTTATCGTAAGGTAAAAATGCATCCACAGTTTTAAGTAATTCTTAATGCTTCCGTACAGAGGCCCGACAGCTACTTGGCAAAGAATTAAGCTGAGAAACCTCTGCAGAAAATGCTTTGTTGTCCTGCCTTTTTTTTTTTTTTGGTGTTTTTTTTGGTTGTTGTTGTTGTTGTTTGTTTTGTTTTGTTTTGTTTTGTTTTGTTTTGTTTTGTTTAGAGAAGCAAACGGGCTTAATATCTTTAGTGCCAGGGCAGAATATTTGGAGGAAGGTGGTCTTTAAGGTTACAAAAAATAGATTGTGTAGTAGATTGCTTTCACATTTATTTATATCAAAAACCCCAGGTTGAACTGCTGTTTGATATGAATTGAACAGTAACAAAGGTTATGGCTTATCTGCTGAACAAATGAACAGCCATATTGATATTTTCTGCAATATTGCTACTAGTTTGGCTAGTAGCCATATTTCAGAAAAATATGGCTACAAAGTAATGGTTTTGTAGCATGTATGGTCTTTGCCATCCTACCATCTGGGTGCTCAGTCCTGAATGGAAACAGTTACAGCAAGAGTGTAGAGTAATATTGCAGCAAAAGTAACCAGTAACAGACAGTGGTGATAATGCAAAATTAAAGATATATATTATAATAATTAATAAATTGGAAATTTACAGGAATGTTGTTCCATACATAAATTTTTGTTCATACCTACTATAATTACTCTGTCAATTGAAGAAAAAAAGCTGCTGAACGCGCAGTATAATAGATAAAAAACTTAACCACCATCTCAGTTTTGACATCTTTGCCTTATGGATCTCGAATCTTTGTCATACAGGTCTGAGGAGAAGCGCCTCAAGTTTCACAGTCTGACCAAATTTTTTAAATAAACTGTAAAAAGCAAACTCCTATTTCAAAAGGAGATTCCTTTGCAAGTGAATGTCTCAGGATTAGTGTTTCATTAAGTCCCTTAAATGAAATTTTGTAAGTGCTATGAGGAGGCCCATAACCCGTTGATGGATTTGCTGCATTGGTTTCCAAAGGACTAGGCACATACACAATGCCATTGCTGTTTTACTTTGTGTAAATTAAAGCTGAATGTAAAGCTTAACTGTATAAATTGGCTTTAAACTAGCTTACTTTGTGTGCTTTACTAGTGCTGGAAAATGATAGAAAAGTAATTAATTTCATGTTTTTTGCTAGTCAGTCTTCCTGTACTGTGCACCAGTACAAAGTTGTGATGTTGAAATGCCTGACTTAACAGGAGAATATTTAAATCCATGTGAATCATTCCAGTAAAATGAAACTTAGCTATTACATATGTCAGTACCAACCTAGACAAGTGTAAAATTAAGCTACTAGAAAACAATGCATGTGCATATTTGCAACAGTCTTCCATTATACTATAAATTGTAAACTTTTCAGGACAGGGATCTCCTATGCATATTTGAACCACTGAAGATACTTTGTAACATAGTCCAAACAACAAATCTAGCCCATTGTACAATGATACCTTTTGTGCTGTAGCGTACTCTACATCAGAACCCCGAGTTCTGGTGAGGCTTAGACAATTATGTCAGAAACTAAGTTCACTAGAAAACTTTACTATTCTCATCTTCATGTTTTTGGAGGAAAGCTGGAAAAGATGATGAATAACATTAGTGGTTGAAAAGTCAAGATGTAAACTGAGACCTCAAGTTTATTATTTCTAGCAAAAATGGCATGGCTTAAGGAGCTTGACTCTGTATATCTGAATTTTTTGGACTGGGTATTATTGAAGTAGTAGCTTATCATACCATCAATAATGGCAACAGTAATGTGAAAGAGAAGTACTTGAAATATTTAAAAACCCCCAGTGAACAAACCACATACAAACAAAAAAAAAACCCCTGACATCTAATATACTTTTTCCTCCTTACCCGTAGCAGAATATTCACCAACTACACTATGTCCCCATTTATGGGACCCTGAAAGACAGGGAGATGAACTATATGTTGTTTGTATTGTGTACTTAGGAAGAAAAGTGAGATTGTAGACAAAAATATCTATCTGTAATATTTTTCACTATCTGGGATATTTCAAGGTGCAAATATTACAATGTTTTCTCTTCTTTATGGCTTACAGACAAAATACTTGAAAGTACTTTCCAGTACTGTAAAGTTCCAGGCATTTGCTTTACGTACTGACATACTTTACAAAGAAGTACACAGTTCTGTCTGCAGAATTCACAAAGCTGTATTTTCCATTAACTGCATACCATAGCTGAGGTATAGGCTTCCTTCCTCTTGCTTTCCAAAATCCTCTACCCACTGTTATTTGACTATCAGCAGGGTAGAAGGTAGAATGTCACATGACTGATTCAGACTTGAGCTATGTGTCCAGCAAGTCAAACAAGAATCACTTTTCAGAGGGCCAAAAATTGTGGGGAGGTGAAGGGGGTTGGGGAAGAAACAACTATTAGGGACTGAATACCATGGAAGCCAATTCTAAGTATCTAATGTCTGTATTTCTTATCTGTAAACCAGGTTCTTCTGAAACTGGAAAATCACTTCAGAAGAAACCAGATGATAATGTGATTGCACAGAATCATAGGCTAGCACAGGTTCAGTGGGACCTTTGGAGGTCTTTAGTCCAACCTCCTGTCCAAAGTAGGACCAGTTTCCAAGTTAGATAAGGTTTCTCAATGCCTTGTCCAGTCAAATTCTGCATATTTTCAGGCATGGGTATTCCTATGCTTAACCATGCTTATGATGAATTGTTCCCCATATATCTAGTTGGAAACTTGCTTGTTAAAACTTGTAACCATTGCCCCTTTTTGTTTGATACAGAAACTGTGTTCCTCTAAATCCAGCTAAGAGTACTGAAACTGACTCCTAGTTGAGTGCTTTGAACATTGACTTTCTGGCCTTTTAACTCTGTGAAACAAGTTGTAAAAAAATCCTTTGATAACTGACCCATCTTCTTAATTCATCAGGTGCACTATAACATTTTCATCTGCTTTGGTGGTCCTATGGAGACTGAGAGAAGACTGAGACAAACAGAACTGTTGTAGATAATCTTCCTAGAACACATCTTTTCTTGTCTTCCTTACGAGAACAATAAATGCAAGTGTGATACAGTGTGATACACATCAAGCTTCAAGAGGCATTGGCTTCACCTGCTGCTTTTTTTTAAACAGAAAAGACAGACTATTTTGACACCACATTGGTAATCTGAGGTGAAACTATTTAGGAGATTACCAGATGATTTTACCTTGGGAAGCGTTCAGATTTTTATCACACTTTTATCTTGTTTTTTTTTAGGAATCACTTTTAACAAAGTTACGACAAAGCTTTTAAACAAAACAATTTAGTCTTTCAAACAGCACATGATAATAGTGTAGGAGAAGGCTCTAGAAGTTGTTCTGAGGTTGTATGTAAAACTCAACAAATGAATCACAGCCACTGTAGATTTTGCCAGTGCATGAAAAACAGGAGAGGTTGGTTTTTCAAGTGACTGTTCTGACCTGAACTGAAACTTGATTTTTAACTTGTCTTCTGTTTCTTCCAATCTGCATTTCAGTCTGCTATAAACTGCAAGAATTTTATAAGTGTTCTGGCTTTCAGGTGGCTGTTCTGACCTGAACTGAAACTTGATTTTTAACTTGTCTTCTGTTTCTTCCAATCTGCATTTCAGTCTGCTATAAACTGCAAGAATTTTATAAGTGTTCTGGCTTTCAGGTGGCTGTTCTGACCTGAACTGAAACTTGATTTTTAACTTGTCTTCTGTTTCTTCCAATCTGCATTTCAGTCTGCTATAAACTGCAAGAATTTTATAAGTGTTCTGGCTTTAATTACCCAAGTTTGGACCTGGAACTTCTTATGCGCTATCTTGGCACATTAAGTTCAGGTTTTCTAAAATGGTTAGAAAAAATTTTAGAGAACCATTTTCCTTTCAAGTGAGTATACAAGTGAATCATTATATAATCAACTCTACAACAATAACATAATAAGTTAAAAAGAAAGAATCATATGCTGGGACCTACACCCTTCTAGTCATACCAAAAAATAGTCTCCTACAATTATTTTTAAAGCAATCTTTGTGCCTTTTAAGAAAGGATACTAGTATATGCCTTTATTGATGTTAAGCTCAAACTCAGTAATTTGATATTTAAATAGAGTGATTGACTTAACTGAGAAACTGAAAGGTCATCTGGATAACTGTGTAAAAATATTTTTTGTGAGAAAAATGGGACCAGCCATTTTGTTTTATTTTAGAAGTATTTATTTTATTTCTTTATAAATTCAGTCTTGAACATAGATTCTTTTGTGGGAGGATGTACACAGTTCTCAGTATTGGCATGTATGTCAATTATACCTCTCTCAGCTTCTGGGGAGAAAATCATGTTACATCTATATCAAAGAAGAGCTACTAAGATTTAAATTGTTATTTTGTTTCTCTGAGACAGCTATTGAAACATTGCTGGATTTCTACAGTACATTGGCAGACTTGACTTTGCCACATTGTTAAATGAATAACCTAGCAATATCTTGATACACCAATCCAAGGTCCATGAAAAATAATCATTCAGAATATGTCACATACTAAGTATTTGTTACTGTGGAACAGCCATATACCCCAGGATATATAGGCGAAGACAAAAAACAGTTAAAGTGTAAGATCATGATGTAGGCAGAAGGTTAATGGAAAATAATATATTCATATCACTTATCTGGGAAATGCTTTAAAGAAAGCTATAAATAATATTTCTATAGTACGTTTTTCAGAAATTTAGAAACAGGTGAACTGTTAACTGTGTCTCTTGAACAAGTATAACATCTTTGGGTGCTTTTTTGAAAATCATACTTTCTACCACATAAAACATAAAGTAATTTGAGATTTCAGCATAAACCTTGAAACTGATGCTTTAGAATAAAAGGCATGAATACTTGATTTTTAATCATACCTGCAAGTCCTTTTCCCACGCAGACACAGTGCAACAAGAAAGGCCACTGTTATGGAATACTTTGAAAGAAGAATGATTCTAAACACCTAATATTTTTTTCTGCTTTATGACATTGGTTTTGCCAATCTCACTGGAGGACAAAAAGAAAACATGAACTTCTGAGGAAAACCATCCCTTATTGAGTGGAGAAAGAAATGTTTCTTTCTCAAATATAGCATTTTATCTAGAAGCAGTGGAATAGAATAATGAATTGTGAAAGTATGAATTAAATTCCACATTACTGCTATAAAAATTTCAGTTATAGGCAGATGATGAACTGAACCTATAGATCATCCATGGTGAGTCATGCCTGATATGTAAAGGAAAAAAACATAGGCTAAGGTACTGTCAGGAGGTGCTCTATGTCCTTCTGGCACAGTTATAGCTGTTCTATGAATTATCTGGTCATTATAGTCCGTTAAAGAGCTTCCGAACAGAAATTATTTATTTATTATAACGATGCTATAAATAACCTTTGGGTTTTTTTCAAAGGTTCATAATTACCAAAGCAAAAGATGCAGTGTGCATAATTTAGGTCTCTTGATAGATTCATTCTTGGGGAAAAGGTACTTTCAACATTGGGATGGAGATGGACACAAAGGATCACAATGCAATTAGCCAAAATCTCTGCTGGCCTGTATCTTGTAGTGGGTGGACACCACCTTAACTTTAGGTGTCTGACTGACATGGTTAATCTGATCATTAGGAAAAGATGACTGATTGGTTTGTAAGGACAGAGACCTTGGACTCCAGCATTTACAAGAGAAAAAAAGAATTGACATCTATATCATGGGAAGTGAATCAAGAACTGTGGGAAGACCTGAAGAAAAGTGAATGCATTTAGAGGGAAAAAACTAATTTGTATTTTGTCAGAGAAAGTTCTGGTCTTACAATGGCAATCTGTCCACACACATCTCTTTTTCCAAAATACCAGGTCTCGATCAGCTTTTCTTTCCATCTGATAGGTTATGAATACAAATTAAGAAAAACCTGAATAACACAAAAGGCAGTTACTTGATTTCACTCAAGTGTCAGTAAAATAAAGAGTAAAATAAGTTCTTGATGTGTCTGTAACAGGAACCATTGATATATTCTAATCTTAGGAAAAAAAGAGCTATATACCAGGCCACTACATATCTGGGATAAAGGGAAATAAGGCATAGGAAAGCTTTAGTTTCAGGCTAAACTGGCCAAAAGCTCCTATTCCTCTAATTGAGATTTCTTCTTCATCCTTAATAATTGTAGACTATAATACACCAGTACCATGTTGAACTGCTCTGGTAAGCTTTTCAGCTTAGTTAGTGAATTTCAGGTATTAATCCAGATCCTAGTGTCCAGGTTCAGTGTAATAGGTAATAGGAACACATAATATGAAAGAAAAGTTATTTTCAAAATTATCACTAGCATGGGCAGAATTATTGCCTCAATTCAGTAGCACCCTTTTTTTAAAGATTCAGATGGCCCAAAATGTTTATGTGAAGTGCTGGCTGTAATTTCTGAGGCCTTTCTTGGTCAGAATCGACAGTGGCTGGTGGAACTCCTGGATTGTGACTGGTCTTCTCTAAGTTCTTGAGGGGAGTGTGGATAAGGCCCAAGAAACTTGGAAGCACTTAAAACAGATTTTTGTTCTATTAATATTCCTCTCTGGCACTCTAGATCAAATGCTGTCACCTTCAAGTGTGTTGTTCTTAGATCTTCTCTTTGCTTATGCATCTGTAGCCCATGTCTAGACTAGCTGTGCTGAACCAGATCCTTTTGAGTCAGAAGAAGGAAATCTCCTGTGACTTTGCCAGATATTGCATATCAGTTCATCTTTCCCCCAAATCTGATAATAATCATTACCTATTTTGCAGAAGTATTTAAACTGGATTTATTGATGCCTGTAAATTTATATGCTTAACCATGTTTTTGGATAGCCCTAGTACTTTCTTGCGTGGGAAAAATAAGGTAGATACTGGTGGGATTTTTAAGACCCTATCTTTCAGGAGCTATTTTAATGATCAGAAAATGGTGACTCTGCACTGACTTATCTTCACTGACTAACCTTTATGCAACCTTTAGACACTCATGTAGTTGCACCATTAATGGGAATTCTCCTTAAATACAAATTGCAGATTCTTAGCAGCCACAGCAGACCAGGTCTGGTAGAAATGCAACAAAATGGAAACAGAAGTTGAAAACTTTCAGAGTGGTTTCAAAACTGTAAGACTAAAATAAATGCCTTCAAAGACAGAAGACATGTTGATAAGCAGGATGGAAAAACTACCAAGAGACAACGTGTTTTCCCCATATTTATGGAAAAAAAAGCTCATTCTGATATTGAGGCTTTATCTTACAGTTCAGAAAACTGACAGAATAGGACAGGCAAGATTAGGAAAGCAGAGAAAGACCCTGCCTGTGAGTCTAAATTTACTAAATTTGCTTCTGTACCCGAGGTACTGAGTTTTGAATAACAGTATAGGAACCTTTCTTGGCTGCTTACAGCCTCTAAACTGCCAGTCTTTTTCAAGGGGATAAGAGTTAACAGTCAGCAAAATGCAGGAAGAAAACATCAAAGTGGGCATCAGAAGATTGATTAGATATTGAAGCAAAGGGAGAGAGAAAGGGGAGAAAGACTTGAGAAAGAAAAATGCAAAGGACATTAATCATCTGTGTCAGAGGAGGAAACACAGGGACCAAAGTACTGATTCATACCTATTGGGGAAAAATTACTGTCTATGCATATAAAAACTTTGTTATCAAGCACTGGTGTCAGAACTGAGGAAGGCAGTTTTAGGATGTATAAATTATGGTGGTTTTGCTAGATGTTGACTGTTATCTAAAATTACTGAAAAGTAGAGATTATAGAGATTAGATATTTTAATTATTCACTCAGGCAAAGTATTTGTGGTGGAATACTGATGTTTAATTTACAAAATGTTAATCTATAATAGGTAAAACATAAATTTGACACAAAGTAATCAACAAAGAAAGCCGTTAGCTGCTGCTAAAAAAAGTTACTTCATTAGATTTATTTGGTCTTCTCTTACACTTTCACATTTGAGTTGAGAATTTTTAGTCAGTAAGTTAAATCATTGCAGTACAGAGAAGAACATTTCCAAAGTAAGAAAATAACATCTTTTCTCCAATTATCATCTATCAATACAGGATGTTAAATTAACTTTGGGCTTTGCTAAGAATTTTCCCTCTACTTGCATATAAAATGTGGACATTTCAGAACAAAAAAAGAGCATTTTTTTCAACAAACTAGAGCAGGTTGAAGACATGCCTATCATGTCACCATATACTCAGCATTAATGAAAATGTTTCATCTCAATTTCTGCCAGTTTATTTTATTAAAAAAGAATCCCAGACACACTTTAAGATCATTTTTATGTGAAGTTGTCCTTAAAACTATTTCGTGATTTTTTTATCCACGCATTCCTTGTGCCCTTTAAAACATGACTTCTAAATGAGTGTATAAGTTGGCTTCTTCTGGTGTGACTGACTGCTGCTTCATAAGTGTGAGGAGTGTTGTGATGTAACTTTTCGCGTGGGTCTTCTGTGCAGCCTGCCCATCTTTGTTGCAGTCGATACTTAAATATATTCCAGACAGAAGATCATACATTTTGTTCCAATATGTACTGTGTTATGTGTACTGAACATGTACTGAGCTTTTAAGATACCAAATACAATCCTGTCCTCATTGGAGTCAGACGTTTTGCTGTGAGCATCATGGGTGTGGAACAACACACATCCTCACACACAAGACTCTATTTGTACTTCTGAACACCAGCTTCTTGCTTCTAATAGCAATTTGCTACTTTGCTGGCTTTGAGTGTGCTCCCGGGACTCAGGAAATTGCAGGGAAATTGCACCAAGATATGGAATTAAAAGGTCTAACACCTGCAAGTAGCACTGTTTGTTTTATCACTGGCACCAGTGATGTTGTCCATTCAGTAAATATATTTTGCTTTTTAGAATCAGTGTAGGTGACACAAATGAAAAACAGTGGTAACAAAGAAAGACAGACTCTTGGGATGGCATGTGATAGCCCAGTAATAAGTACAAGCTAAATGGCCAACTGATGTCACTTCAAACATGTTTTCTCTGCATTTTGACAAGGATTTATCTTGACTGATCTAATAATCCTGAAATATGTATCCTGTTTTGCTTCTTGAGACACTTGAATGTTGTTTGGATACAGTATTTTGTTGTGGTTTGTTGCTTTGGTTTTGTTGTTGGTTTTTGTTGTTTTTTTAAACAGAAACCATCTCCACTTTCATGAGAGTTCTCTCTCCTGACGCCATCTGCTATGTGTGACAGTTCTGCCCTCACGGGCAGTTTTCTGTGTTGGGCTGGTTGTGGCAGCTCAGCAGCTCTGTTACTTTGTTCAAGGATACTGAAGGGAGAAAGTTGGGATGAAGGATGTATTAAAGTAACTCTGAAATCCACAGTTCCAAGTGCCTTTTGGAGTCTGTGCTGTTACGGAGCAATGTCTTCTAATATTTCTTACTGGTGGATCTTTGCAAAGTCACTTTGTTACTGATTTTTAACAGTGAAAAGAGTTGCACTTCTCCTGTACTGACACAAGTGCCTTGAATTTATGCATTGCAATAGTTAATTCAGTCCAGCAGATACTCAAATATTGCAAATACCTGTTGTTCAGTCCGGCAGTTTCTTCTGTACAGGTGTACACTTTCCTTTTTATAAAGTAATTTTAGGACGGTCATTCTCTGTGAGAGAGATTCCTTATTTTGGGGAAGTACATTAAACATGCCTCTTTGTAGACATAATACGTGAAATTCAATCAGTATCAAAGAACAACTGCATTTTCCTATTATATAATTGGAAATGTCTGGGATGGCTAGCTCCTCAGGCTGGGCACCAGGAAGTGTAGCATGGCCCTTCTCTCATTGAAGACTGGGTCTGAGTGAGACGTACTGGTAAAATGTAGCAAGCCTTACCCCCCAAGTTTCCTAGGGCACATTACAGATTCTTAGGGATCACTACTGCTTACAAGGTTCTAACAAACTGCAAACACCTTTCTAGATAATAGTGCCAGTGATTGCTTTCCATTATTCTAATTTACACTCTGTAATCCTTTGCATTCCTTTTCAACAGGCTCTTCTGTCCAGTTCAACTCAGTGGAAAGCCTGACACATTTTCTTCAATTCCATGAGATAGTAATGGTACATAAAGAGGAGTTTCTACCATGCTCTGCGATGGAAAAGTACTGGAGTTTCTACAAAGAATGCAAAGATTTTGGATTCTAAAGACTTCTTGATTGCTGAAACTTTTTTCTTTGCCATCACTTAAAAGTAAACAATTGAGCTTTTAGAACTAAGTACTTTGTTACTGCCATTTTGATAAATCATTTTCCCAGCACTTGGAATGATGGAAAGATTGTTTGGGTAAGTGAGGAACACGG
Source organism: Struthidea cinerea (assembly GCA_013397865.1). Lineage (NCBI taxonomy): Eukaryota > Metazoa > Chordata > Aves > Passeriformes > Corcoracidae > Struthidea > Struthidea cinerea. The sequence continues at coordinate 300,826 of VZTI01004797.1, forward strand.
ACGTACTTGGTAGCAGGTAAGGATAACTGTCAATATTTAATTTTGCGCTGCAAGATTAAGAAATGGGGAAGTAGATAGGACTTACACACTGATGCTCATTGTGAATTATATTCCAGGTTGATAACATGGTACGAACTTTTAAGTTTTAATTTAAGATTAAAGTAACTGTCCATGCTTGATGGGACAGCACAGAAACAGACAGGCATCAACACTGATAGTCACTTCTTACACTGAAACCTTGAACTGCTCTGGCTGAGCATGTGCTATCAGAAATGGCAGTGCATATTTGTGTAATAACATAACCTGTTAGGTTAGGCAAAAAATCAAGATGAGCAGCCTTCAAAATCATCATCAGCTTTGTTTTATGTGGCATATATAAACATTTGAGAAGGGGGGCAGGTGCTCAGAGAGGTTAAAAGGGGAATCTTAGCTATTGGAAGTGCTCAGGAAAATTTCATTAATGTTCCAGCCAAATCTCTCTGATAGGCAGAAAGTGTGCTGGCATATGACAGGAAATGCTATTAGCCTGTTTGCCGAAAAAGAATTTTGCCAGTTAACAGTATCTTAGATATTCATCCCAATGTCTGGAGGATTTCTATTTGTTTTAATTTTACAATGTTTGAATCTGCTTTAGCAGCATATTTGTAACACATTTGACTGTTAAGAGAGTTATTTGCATTCAAGTGGCATTCTTGCTCTTTTGTTCTTTGGATTATAAGAAGAGATGGAATAATAGTATCTGCTACTCCTAACTCCAGTGAATAGGATGGGAAGTATCTCCTGTTAATGCATAACGTCAGCAAGCTATTTGGGGTGTGAAGAGCTCTTCTGCTAAGACTTGATTAGTGTCTTAAACAGAAGTTGGTTTGGGCAAGTGAGAGGGGACTGATGTGCAGAGAGCTAGTACTGTGCCCTAGGATGCATGAGCAACCACAGCCTGATGGGCTGTAAGATTAAAGAAATACAAATGTCCTGGAAGTCAAAAAAGGTAAAAGCTGCTGAGTGACAGGTATTTTGTAAAGTCAGTTTCACAAAGAAAGAAAATGGAGTGGTCTCACAACTGCAGCAGCAAAACAAACCTGAAGGCATATTGTTTCAGAGGAAGTGCTCATTCAAATAACTGCACTTTCACTGAAAAGTAAAAGAGATTTGATTGTTAAAATGACCTCTGAATTACATTTGTTTGACATTTGTTCTTTGTTTCAAGATGTCTAATAAAATTAATGTACAAGAGAATTTGACAGTAATATTTTGGTCCATTATATTAAAGTGATTACATGACCTAAGGCAATCCTAAGATGCAGTGATAGAAAATTGAATTGATTCAAGCAGAGTGAAGAGGTAAAAATGCAAAGTGCTACATGAAAACCACTGTCTCTTACAGATGCTGCATGTAAAAGTAATCTACCAGGCTTTTTTCAGTCTTTAAATTGTATATAAGCGTCTTGAGAAAGGCATTAGCTTGACAACATATGGCTTAATATGACTAACAGATGTAGGATTCTGCTCCCCAAATCTTAAAACTGTGAATATTCTCTAATCTCCCTGCCGGAATCCTTTGGTCTTAATGTAAAGACCTATTAAGAGATAGAAAAAACTCCACCATCTTGTTTTCTCGTTTTAAATTTATACTTTTTAAGTGTATTTTTGCATAAAACAGTAAGTGGTTGTCACTGGTCAAAGATAGGCAGCTGTTATAGTGACGCTAACTGCAGCAGAGTAAAAAAGCTTCTGCTCACAAGTGGCAGTTCATTCTCCCAGCCTCTCCTGCTGCTTTCATGATTCAGTTCTTTTATTTAGTAGACCTCTTCTCCATTGCTAGGCTGTGAGTTAGCACTTTATGTGGTGCAGGCTAAAGTAAAAAAGGATGTAAAATGCAAATAGTAAGACAAAACTCCTGGCATTCTGACTGCTCTCAATATTCACATGGGGAATAAAAGGAGAAAAAGATAATGCAGTGAACAAAAGCCATGAATTCAGATTCATATTTCCACAGAATTATTTATTTATTTATTGCTGAGATGGAATTTTAAAAAAATTCAGCAGGGAGATTAATGCCAGTAAGGAAGAATGCAAGACTCAAAAGGATGAGTGCAGAGGAAGATAAGCAGCTGGGAGACAGACAATACAACACAAGATCCATAGATTTTAAGGCCAGCAGGAAGCAGTGTGACCTCCTGAGTAACACAGATCAGAGGTCATGAAGCTCTGTAAGCAAGGGAAACACACGGAAAAGAGAAAAGAAGTAAAGGCAGGTGCAGAGAGAGCTAAAGTCATTCTAAGCAGAGGATCAACACAAAACATTGCACCTTCTTGCCAGGCAAAGCAGGGCAGGTCAGGGGAGAAAATAATGGGAATGAAAGCCAGCTTGGGAGAGGTATTTACAGTACTCTAAGGCACAAATACTGCTTGGGTTTTTTGATGGTGGAAATGCAGCTAAGAGGGAGGGAGAGGGATAAATAATGTTGCCATAGGAGTTTGGATAAATTCTTGAAGCAGTTGCAGTTGGGCGAGTGTTTTGTCATGATGACATAAAGACTTTTTCCCTGGTCTTCAGACCTTAATACTAAACTGGAGGAAAATACACTGTTTAAATCAAGAGAACGAGCAATTGCCTACATGAGACTTGGGCCATTTTTCTGGTCACCAGTAGTGAGTTAACTAGTTGGGTAGGAAATTATGTAGGTGATCTGAAATTTGAACTGCTAAATTACTGGCTGTAGCAAGAAAAACATGACACAGGAAGGGAGTAAAACATGTCTAAGGAATAGGACTTCAGAACAGGACTGAAAAAACTTTTATGTGACTTTTGTATCTATATGTTTTTCTGGGTTATGAATGTGGGGTTTTTTGTTTGTTGGGGTGTATGTTTTTACTAAGGCTTTGGCTTTGTCTGTGGCAGAAGGTTTTACCACTTACACCAATACTGCTGTAGCAGAGGAACCCACAGGTGAGTTTTCCAGCATCTGTGGCCTTTTGATTTCACTTACACATTTCTGTGGTGAGAGCTCAAACATTCAGTTACATACAACTTGGTCACAGTGGCTTATGCAATTACCAGCCTTAAGCCGAGCTGTCACAGCGGTGCCCAGCTGCAGGGTCAGCGCTACAGCAGCAGACAGATGCTCTCCGATGTGGTGGCGTCTTCCACATTTCCCACCGAGCCGGTGCACCAGGGCCCGAGGCTCTCCGCGAGCAGAGCCAACAGCTCGGCCTGACCTTAAAACACCTTTGCCTGGAAGTCGTTGGGGAACTGCAGTATTCCAGTGCAGCGGCAGGTTATTTCACTGCTAAATAAATATTAATCTCACTGCTAAATAAATAAATAAATAAATAAATAAAAAAGCCAAGCAAACAAACAAAAAAAAAAATCCTCCCCAACCAACCTGCTAAAAAGCAGAGGCTTAACGGCAGGCTGCAGCTTATCAGTTCAGAACTGCAGCCATTGCCGCCCTCGTGCCCACCCCCGACCGCTGCAGCCCATTCCTCTTCAGGGCTGTGCGTTCCCGGGGCAGCCGAGCAGAGGACGAGGAGCCCGGGCCGGGGGCTCCGTCGCCAGCCCAGCCCATTCGCAGCCCTGTCTTGCCGCCCGGCCGAGCCAGCCGTCGTGGTTGCGGAGCTCCTCGGCCGCTCCGCCCCCGCGGGGCAGCCGTAGGGAAGTCGGCGCCGCGTTTGCCGGAGGGGCGGCGTGGGGGCGGCAGGTTTCTCCCGCTTCCAGGTGCTGACGGGGACCTCACCGCCACCTCCCACTCGTCCTCCTGCTCCTGCCCGCCAGGTTTCGGGGCGGGCGGCGGCCCTTCTTTTTTCCTCCACGTCATGGAGGAAAATGCTGTGCCGCACACACATCACACACCCCGTGTACACAAGAGCCGAGCAGCGCGCCGGCCCGGGACGGCCGCGATCCGCTCGGGTGAGTGCGCGGCCGGCGGGCACGTCCCGGGACAGCGGCAACGAGGGGTCCCAGCCCGCGACGCTGAGCCCTAACTTCGGGGAGCGGTGCGCTGGGGTCGCAGCAACTGCCGTCCCCCTCCCGGCGGCTTCGCCGAAAGCACAAACTNGAGTAAAGGGCGGCACTGTGTGACTCCGCGGGAGCGCGAGCAGGGGGGCGCTGCGCGGGGGCGAGAGGGCCGGGCCGGGCGCGGCGCTGGAGGCGGCCGGAGCAGGAGGAGGAGGGTCGGTGCCGGTGCTGCGGGAGAGCTCCGGTAAGAAGGCGCCGTTTGTTTTAAAAGTTAGTTACGGGGGGATTTTGCGTCTCGGTAACAGGGTGCGGGTGTCCGGAGCCGGGGAACACATCTGCCCGCAGCCCGGCTGGTGGGCGGCGTGCCCAGATGTTGCAGCCGTGTAAGCTTCTCTCCAGAAGCAACAGTTACACCAACTTAGAGTGAGGTTTGGTAAGAGGAATCAGGGTTGCTGTGATGTTGGCATTTTTTCGTTTCTCAGTAAATTGCTCAAAACGTTCGTGTAGCTGTGTTCAAATTTGCCAAGTGCACTTAGTCATTTCTTCAGTATGGCTCTTTTTCCTTGTGAGGAAACAGAAAGTAACAATAGGAAGAATCTGTCAGAACTTCTTTTTTTCCCTCGAAGAGAGACAGTAGGGTCTTGCCCCTCATTAGTGGGTGAACAGATTTACTAATACCAGAGTAAGGCTTAGAAAAAGAAGACCTTATGGGGAACCTCCGCTGTGTCCCACCTGGGGATCTGCTCCATTGAACATCCTCTAACTCATTCCAAACAACTAATCCATAAACCAACCTGTTTCATTTTGAGACAGGCACATTTCCTTAATAGTAGCCTTTTTGCATAAATAAATTTCTTTTGTCGTAATCCTTTTGCATTTGCTTGCTTGTGGGAGAAACAGCTGAGGGGTAGAGATGGTAGATAAACTTGCAACCAAAGCACAGGTAATTAACAAGGAAGAGCTGCTTGCTTCTTTCAGACGGAATTACAACAGTCAAGTGACACTGGAAGGCAAAAGATTGAAAGCAAATGCAAGAAAGTGGTTTTTACACCATGCTCAAGTCAGCTGTAGTGTGTTGCCCCCCACCCCCATACTCCCTAGTCCCTGTATGTCAGAAAGCTTATGTAGGTTCAAAAATTACTAGATTAAAGAACTCAAAAATTTCTTAAGAAACAGACATTTGTAAACTGTCTTTGAAAACTTCTAAGCTGTAAGCAAATGGAAGTGGAAAGGGCATGTGGAGAAGGTGTTCAAGAATACTTGTCCTTTCTCCTGTTTCCAAGCATCAGCTTTTGACTACCATGAGACAACATCCTGGGCTGGATGGGTCCATGGATATGATGTGATTGTTCTTTCATGCATGCAGTTTTTCTGAGATGGTCATAGACAGGGAAGTGAAATGCTACTACATTTCTGCAGCTATGGTTTCTGGTTTTATACATCTGATAGTGGTGGGTTTTGGCCCAGTTTTTGTGTATTTTTGTGTATACTGCCCAGCTATAAAGGCATTTAAAGATTACCAACAAATCTGGCTAATGTTTTTTGATATATGTATCATATAAATTAGTAATTCCTAAGGATTATAACTTTTTGAAAAGCAGTAATGGTGATAAGGAATACATTCAGGTTTCAGATGCTTGGGTTAGCACCACCTCTGTGTGATATTACACTGGGGATCCAGACCCCCAAGAAAGGTGTCCACACACTGAAAACTGCTTATGTACCAGGTTCTGTAGGTTTTGTGGTTCATAACCTATAATATGCATGCTATTTTATGGTCTAATATATGCAAATTATTCTAGTCAGTCAACAGACTGGTTGTGATCATCCTATAAATGCCTGGTGAGAGGCAAGAGACTGTGTCTGAAGTAAGTAGTCCAGGTGAGTTCGGAGGAATTAAGCTGAAAGCATTTATGTAGCAGTTACAGAAAGAGTCATCAGGAGTCATATGGTGACTCTAGCTTTTGAGGTCTTCCAAGAAATATTGATAAAGGAACTAAGAAATGTACCAGATGAGTCATAAAAAGCTCATTCCTGCAACATAAACAGCAGGGTGCCGAATCCAGCAAGGGAGTACATTTTGCGTAATTGTCAGCAAGTCAAGCCTCATCAGACGTCTCACTGAAACACTCAAAAATTAAGAAGGCTTCACCAGGGTTTGCAATGTGACCAAGTGCGGGGCAGAGGTCCCTCTGCTTTTAGTACAAGAGAGCCAATCTGAAGAAAGAGGAGCTCTCTAATTGCACCACACCCAGACAAAGGCAGGTGACAGGGTACATACCAGCCTGTCAGAGACCCACCCATCCTCCTACAGCAGGCTCTGTTGTAGTATCTAACTGCTGCGTGGCTTGTCTGGTGGGTCAAGTAGCTAGCCCCTGGCCTATGCAGGATTCCCTGGTGCCAATCAAAGACCTTTTCCTTTTGGATTGACTGCAGAGCGCAGTTGGCCTCTGTGTGTTGTTGTTGTTTGCTGGGGGAGGTCTTTCTGCATGCTTGATTTCCAGGCAGGTACAAGTCAACACCCTAAATCTTACTCAAAAGATGCATAGCTCTCTGCAGACCTTTTCCAGTTTTGCATGTGTCTCACAGAAAATGTCCCATTTTCTTAATTTTTTAATGAATTTATAACACATGGTACAATTGGCCACTGTACCCTCCCACCACACTGAAAAGAGGTAAAGTTGACCCAGCTACTGTCTTGCCACATTGCATCTTATGCAAACACAGAGTGCCAATATTAACTATTAATATTCCATATTAAGGAATCTGGATACTGTTCTCTCTGTATAATTTTGCTATGCTGGAGACAATCAGCTAAGGCAGGACTGCAGGATCCCTTGAATCTGTGACACTGAGAGCCCTCTTTGGGGCTTATGAGACTCAGCCTACTTGAGTCACAAAAGTGCAGTTTGTAATTCTGTATCAGCTGGGAGACTGGTGATGAAGAGGAGGCTGGTGTGCACAGTATTTTGGTCAAAATGTGTATGGAGAGGAGGAGAATGCTACAAATGCCTTTGGAATACTGCTGCGGTGCTTTCCTCGAGGGAAAATACCATGATAGTTGTTCGTGATATACGCAAATAGTACAGTGTTTAGTTCCTCAAATTTCTTTGTAAGCATTACACAGAGAAAAGTTAAGTATAATAGCCCAGAAGTGTATTTCTTGCCACAGAGACATTGTATACCATACAAAGTACTTATGTATAGGTGAACTTGCAATGCAGGTCATCATATCTAAGGAGAATTTCAGGAAGTATCATGAGGACTGTGAGTCTCATAACAGTAGCCCAAACTTCTGGCCTTGGCTTAGTGTCAGAGCTATTTTATTTGTGGAGGGAGCAAGGCCTCTGAGACCTGGGGTCTTGGTACCTGAAGTACCGTGTGCATCTTAAACTTGGTGAGGCTTTTGACAGATTCCTCATGTCCCAGTGCTTTCCTGCCTCTCCCCAAGTCCTCTTAACTCTGCTGGAGAAGGAAATTAGGTTGCTTTGATGTGATCTGTTCTTTTTATGGTGTTTCTTTCTCCCTGCCTTCTTGGTGCTTAGAAATGCTATGTGAGTAAACAAAAATATATGCTTCTTATACAGATAATGCCTTCCACAGCTTAATAATAATAATAAAACCTTCCCAACCAACCTGCTAAAAAGCAGAGGCTTATTATTTCAGACATTGCTGCCCCTCATGCCCACTCGCCCCAGTACTTACCGTGCAAAGCCTCCATGTTCACTAATTTTCAGCTAACATTTGACAGTTTTCTGTTGTAATTTGTGCAAGAAATAATATCATCCCTACTACTTCTGTATGTCCGACTTCATATGCACTTGAAGCACTGATACTGGCGGAGGCTGCGGGCAGTGGCAGGATGGAGCAGACACCACGACTTTGTTCGCCCACTGAGCTGGCTGTGCCCATATTGATGTCCTGGGACAGAGCATCCTAAAGAGGGGAAGAGACCACTGCTAAGTCCAGGAGGTAGGTCTGCAGCTCTCTTTGATGTGATCTTGCTGATGTGACAAGCTGTGACTTCGGCGGTGAGGGGAAATGACTTAAAGAGGGTGATTTACAGCGGGGGTTTGCAGACAAGAGTTTGCAGGCAGCTTGGCAAGGAGGTGAAGGAAATGGAGAAATATTTTGAGCTGTTGATGCGAGCTTTTCTGCAGTGCAGTGCAGTTTCTCCTGCTTTCCTGTCTAACAGGAAACTTCCACCCTCTTTTACAGTGCTTCTCCTTGCCACTGAACAAAAATTCTGTCCCTTTGGGTCTAATTTTTGTGTTATACTATAGTTTAAAGGTTAACCCTCTGTCCACTCTAGTACTATTGCTTTAAACTCCCACATGAGGTGGAACAAAGCTGTTAAACTCTAGATTGTCACAAATCAGAAGGGACTAAACTCTATTAGTGGGATTTGTTTGTTTGTTTTCTTGACTTCTGCCTTTATAGTACACTAAGTCCTTGGCAAGCACGGATACCCCCATCTCACAAAGTCAGAGAATTGAAATTCTGAATTATAAGCATCAGGTTTGGGAATTTTGATGACTGACTATCTCTGAGCCTTCTTAACGCTTGCTTTAAGAGGGCTGCAAATCCTCTGACTAGCATGGTGCAGTAGTATGAGATGTACCAAGGGATTTGCTGAGAGACTTTTCAGGCCTCCAGCAAAAGAGCTTTCATGAAAAGTTACTGTAAAGCAGTTCAGATTAGTTGGGGTTGCAGAGGAGCCACGTTCTCTTTTGTGCTGCTTGTATGACCTTGCAGAAGTTGCTTGCCTCTTTTCCTGGCCAAAGAGCTAAGACATTGACTTTCTTTACCTTGGCGTATCTCTGGGACATGAACACGCTGAAATTAATGTAAGATATTTTACTGAAACTATGGGGATTGCCACTGGAGGCAAATGGAAAGGAGAATCCAGCCTTTTCTAAAGAGCGTAAAGAGAGCTGGAACTGAGTGGCAAACAGACAAGCAAAGCAACTTACTGTCTGCACTGGAAGTTCTGCTAGGAAATACAGATCCTGTGCAAGAAAGAGTCCTTCCTCATGATTAATACTGGGACAAAGTTGTGCGCGATATTCATAACTGCCAGGTCTTTGCTGAACGTGTGTTTCCCATGTATATGGCAAGAACCTGTCTTTCCTCTTACAGAAGCACAAACCACACTGTGCTAAACTGTAGTCTTTTCTTGCTGTTTTTCATTGGGACATTATGTTGTTTTAAGTCTTCAGGGTCTTAAAATTAGCAGGTTTATCATTTAATTAGCTCGAAAAGTAATGACATAGTTTTCCACATCTTGCAATTAAGTGTGTAAGTAATTGTAGCTACTTAACTCTTTAGTTGTCCATCGTTCAGAGAAAATGTAAGTGAAAAGTAAGTAATCTTACATCAGGTAGGCAAGCCTGATGGGTGAGCCTAGGGGGTGAGCTGTGCAGAACGAGGCTGGTGGTGTGACTGTGTTAGAGGAGTACAGGCTGAGGCTCCCATGCAGGGCAAGTGGGTGGAAAACCAGACAAACTTGATAGAATCAACTGATTGAGATTTAATGTCAGTAAAAAGTACTCCTACAGAAATCCCATGATCCCTATCAATAGATAATTTTGCAATGGAAATAACCAGCTAGCAGCAGTAAAAAAATAGCACATTAATAAATTAACTTTTCCAGTCAGCAGCACTGAATAGTCAAGTAGTGTTAAAAGTTTAATTCAGACAGACAGTTTTACTAAAAAATAAAATAAATAGCTTAGGAAAGCACATGATTACTTTTCCGCTTCCCCACTTTCCCAGGAACATCATCCCCTCTGTCTTTCCCATAGACCTTTCAAGACCCAGACTTGATTTGTATAGATCAGAGGAAAAACCAGGAGGAGCTAACTAAATTTTTCCACAGAGCTGGTCATGCAAACCACCAAGTTTGCATTGCTGTTTGAGCAGGTGTGTATTAAGCAAATAGAGATATTTTAGCAGGGAGAACTTTCCTGAAGTGTTTTTACCTGGAGGAGAGGGAATTGTTCCCATAGTTCCTGCTTTATGTGGTAATGGTGTTAGCTGCTGAAATACACTGTGACCTGGTTTCCAAGAAAAGGTCTAGACACTGTTTTTGCCTCAGATGCCTTTGAGTGATGGGGGCGTACCAGGTAGGAGAAAGCACTTGTTCTGCTACGCTGTTTGATTTTTGTTGTTGTTGTAAATGCTACCTACATGAAAGCGCTTACCCTTATCAATCCCTCTCTCCATTCTCCTCTTTCATAATTTCCCAACCGCTGTTCTGCTGCTCCTACCCTTCTCAGCACTCATTCCCTTTTTATTTTTTTACCTAGGTGACAGCAAGGAGCTTGCTTCATGCTGTACATATGCAGAAGGGTTTCTTCATGCAAGAGAAAATCACATGGTGGGGTAAAAGCACTTCTGTTCCCCTACGTCTGCTCTCCCTCTTTTGTCTCCTTCCACAGACTTGTCAAACTTGACCTTTTCACATAACTCTTGCTCTGTGGCAAGCACAGAAGCAGGCTGCCTCACAACAGCTTTCATAGCAAGCACTATGTATTTCAGATCCACTGAGGAGAGAGCGCTGCCTGCTCACAGCCCGAACTTTCCAAGAATCCCTGTTCTAGTAACAGTCAACATTTCTTGTCAGTCTGTGCTCTGGGTATACGAGTCCCAAGCTGATGTGACAACAGACAAGAGATGGTTCCTTCCAGCTGGCCATCTGGCATGACACCAAAAGTAATTTGTGGCATCCATAGAAAGTCACAGACCTCTTTGATCAGTATTGCTAGAGTAGAAAAGAAGGATTATGAATTTGATAGCACTATGCATTAGGAGAGATCCTGGCTTTTGTTTTCTGTAGCTCAGTGTAGCTGGTGGTTGAGATTGGACTTTTGCTTGCCTACTGAGCAGGCCCTTCGGGAAGGACTGGCAGAGGGTAGAGCAGAGGGGCCAGTGGACACTGATACATACCTTGTGTTCCTCAGGAAAGTTGTGATGCACTGGTTACTGCAGGCAGACAAGTTACGGTCTTCCTCAGGTAGCCCTGCCCACATGCCTGCTGCTGAGCCTGTTGCTTCCAACATCAAAGGAATGCTTTTCCTTCTCCATGGTGTCAGCCCTCTTTGAGCAGAGGTCCCTTCATTTTTCCTTAACAAGACCCACGCTTCAAAGCAGGAGTTTTATCCTTCTGCCTGGCGGTACATCTCATATCTTGGCTCCATCAGGCTCTGTGCTTCCTGTGATGGACCTGGATGGTTCATAATGGCTCCAACCTGCAGGCAACATCCAGGGAGCTTGTGGGCATTGCAGATCCATCCATTGTAGGAAGCTTCTACCTTTAATCACTGAAGCACTTGAGTTTCATGCAGCACAGGCTGTATCAGAAAAGACACAATGAGGAAAGGGAATGAAGTGCTGGGGAGTTGAAAAATCCTGTATTTTCTCAAGCAAGGTAGTTCAGAAGCTGCTAATAAAGCAGTGTGCTCTGAATACAAGCAAACTGGGAACACCTCTGCACTGTGTGGATGGCAGGTGAGACTCACCATGCAGAGCAAGAGGAATGTGAGAGTTGGTAATTTGCTCCTGCTCAATGTGAAGGGAGCTGTAGACTCCTTCTGTGGAAGAATGACATTGGCATCACAAAGTTGCACAGACTGGGAGTCTGGGTTCATTGAGTTTACGGAAAAAACCCAAGAATAATAGTGTGAGGTGCTGCAGTAAAGCCCTGGTTTCTCACAGGAACCAGGTCTCCATATGTATATTATTAGAGTCTTACTAACGTAGAAACACACCTTCAGAGACACAGTGTGAGCCCAAAGCCTGCAATTTCTTTGTGCTGATGAAGGGAACCTGTCCATTCCTCTGAGTTGCTCAAATGTCTCCTTAAACATTTACAGAGGGGTGGCCTCAAAGAGGGCTGAAGCTGCTGCAGCGCTGGTGTATATGAGACATTGGAGGTCAGCCAGAGCAGGATCTTGGTTCTCTGAGCTAACTCAGACTTGTGCTATCTAGAGCATCTTCCTGGCTTTTCTCCATTGCTTCTGAGTGCCAGTCTGGGATGGAGGAGCTGCTGGGTGTTCCTGGCAGAGGATCACAGTTGGGTGCAATACTGCTACCCCTGGAATTCTTCACATTGGATGTACAACAAGGCTGTGCCATTGCAAGCAGAGCTGGCAGAGCTGGCAGTTGTGGTGCAAAAGCTGGGCTTCTTCCTGGCTTCTGTTTGTTGTGACCATGACTTTACCAGGGATGCTTCATACAGCCCATCTCACAGTTCATGCTTTGGGACGAATTGGTGATCCTTTTGTATCTTTCCACCACCTGCAGAACACTTCAGATCTTAGTTTGGGCAAGGTGTGTCTCACATGCATAGTAGAGCAACCAGGATGCAGAAGAGGTTCTCTGCTGTTTTTTTCAAGGCCAAATCTGGAAGTAGTCTGGGTAGTTTCACCACATTAAGTTCTGCTTCCTAGCATAAAGTATGACTAGATGTTGTGGGACAACCTAGAGCAATCTAGTGGACATGTTCCTGCCCATGGTAGGGGAGTTGGACTAGATGACATTTAAAGGTCCCCTTCCAGTTCAAGTATTTCCATGTTTCTGTAATTCTATGAAACAATGTGTGAGGGTGTACAGTTTTTTTAGTTGGAGTGATAGTGTGAACTTGATTTTACCCTGAAGGAAGGGATGTACACTTTGTAAAAATGTTATTCCAAGTGAATTAATGTATGTGCTCACAGGAGGTTCTTCAGAGCAGTTTGGACCACCACATCTCATAATGTACAGTTTCACCTGACTGCTGTGTTCTTCTTCCAATTAACAGCAACAGCAGTTCCTATTTTTTCTTTCCAGGGCTGTGGGCTTACAGAGAGGTGGTGGATAGGACTTCTCTCTGCTCTCTGCTCCTCTTTCTGTATGTGTGGTCTGCTTCCCGCCAGGGAAAAGCTGCTGGACTGGTAAGAGGTGTCCAATGCTACCCAGATATGCAGTTTACCAGCTGGCCCACAACAATTTCTTTGCATAGCACTGAGAAGATGCAAAGGCTCACTTGACACTGATTTGGTAACTACAGTGAAAATTCTGGTGGGCACACTCAAAACCAGTTTAAAGCTAGCCTACACTGGTTGGTATTGTTTCCACAGCATCTTAGATATTCAATGTTATGGAACTATTAATAATAAAAATTAAATAATATGGGAATCATAAGCTTCAATATTGCAATAACCTTGATAACCAATATGTGATAGTGCACAGTGGCCTTAGCCAGTGTATTTAGATCAGAATGCAACAAAAATTACACAGTGCTCAGTTGAAACAGCAGAATAGTTTTTTAGGCAGGCAGATCATCACTCCCTTTTAGAGTCTGCCTTGGAGGCGAGGAGTCCCACTGCTGCTTTTATAAATTTTTACAGAAAAGAACATTTTTTTAGTTATTAAAAGATGCAAATGAAGAAGCAAACATTGTTCTAATCTATCCTAATTTTGATGAAAATACCCTAATCTGTAAAACCAGCCAAAATGTGAATTGTTGCCCTCTGTAAAACTTTGTTCTCATTCGAAACTGAATTTCTTTCAGAACTCAATTCAGTTTAGACAAAAAATCCTGAAATAGGAAGTATTTCTGTTGAGTTTATAAGACATACATTGACTTGAGGCAATGCGCATGTTTTTTGGGGGTGCCAGTGAAATGCAAAATCATTCAGTTTTTCACGTGATTCAAAGAGCAGCATGTTCAGGGTTTTCCAACCAGGTTGCATCTGATATTAGCGGCACACCTTACCCTTGCCTAGCATTTTTAAATTTCAGTATCACAGAAGACACACTTTGAGCCTTGCTGTCAATCAGAAGAGTTGCAATTAGTGCCTGCGGTTCATGACTGGAAGCTTTTAGCTGGGCCACTTCCCAGCTACCACGTTCCTGAAGTGGGAGTCCTCCCATGTGAAGCCTGATAACCTGGGGAGAGGATTTCCTGCTTTTCCTGTCAACTTCACCCATTTTCATTTTGCAATTGAATCCTGAGTAGTGGGCATGGCTTTATGGATTCAGAAAACTTTGAGGCAGCAGACTTTGCAGCTGACAGCATGATCTTTGTGAGGCTGAGCTGTAGTTGGTCCTGAGGGATGGATACTTAGCCTTCATACATGTTCTCTGAATTTGAGCAGCAGTTGTGAAGGGAGAGACAAGTGCCAGACTTCAATAAAATTATTGTTTGTGTTTTGCATTACACTGCTAGTGACAAGGGAAATGCAGGTTTTTTGACATAATAAATTGATAATGGATCTATTAATCAGATACAAGTGCATGTGTTTGTTCTTGGCCCACATGGAGAGGGTAAAATCTGGGAGTTTCATTAATAGTGTGGTGCAGAGGCAGGAGAAGAGGATTTCCCTGGGAGCCAAGGTTCATGAAAGGGCTGTATAACCTGGGGAGGATCTGGATAGAGGTCTTACGCTGGGTGAAGACCTGGGGCTCCTGCCCTCCTCAAGTCGTGGGTCAAGCAAATGTACCTCAGGAGTCTTCTCACATGTAGAAAAAACAAGTAACACCTTTTACAGAACACGGCAAGATGTCAATGCCAAGCTCATAATATAAAATCGTAATATAAAATCTTGATACAAAAGATGGAACCTTGCCTGTGTATTGTATGGCATCACCTGAGGAAAATGTTTTTGTGGGCAAGATAACCAGAGTTACCATCTGGTCAGTGCTACCCAGGATAAGCGCTTTGGGCAGCACTAGCTTCCTGTTCTCATCTGCCATGTTGTCTTAGGCTGACTAAGGCACCTAGACACCAGGTTTCCCAGACCTGGTCGGGGAGGGGTGGTTGTAACCTGCCTTCTATCAGAGGATATTTTCCTCCAAATTGGTCCAAACTGGGACACATGTTCATTCCCTCCATGCTCCTCTGAAGAGGAGTGTGTGTACAGTATGCCTTGATGCCTGAGTAGGGCTTTGAGTCTTCATGTGGTAAAAAATGAAGAGTTTTGCAGTTGAATCAAAACCCAGTGAGGTGTGTGATGACCCTTCTGTCCCAAGAGATTTAATTCTCTGGTCTCACACTGCTCCTCAAGAAATCCCAGCCTTTTGCTGAAGTTAGCTTTATACTGGTGAGAGAAAAATTATTTAGAAGGGCAACAAAGGTGGTGAAGGATTTAGAAAGTAAGTCACATGGGGAATGACTGAGGGAGTTGGGGTTGTTTAGCCTGGAGAACAGGAGGCTCAGGGGAGACCTTACTGCTCTCTACAACTATCTGAAAGAAGGCTGTAGCAAGGTGGGGCTCAGCCTCTTCTCCCAGGCATCCAACAACAGGATAAGAAATGGCCTCAGGCTGCACCAGGGAAGGTTCAGGGTGGACACGAGGAAGAGTTCCTTCAAGGCAAGAGGGATGACCCTGGTAACTACAGGCCTGTCAGTCTCACTCCAGTGCCTGATTAAATTATGGAGAAGATTATTCTGAGAGTTATTGAAAAACATCTGGAAGACAAGGCAGTCATTGGTCACAGTCAGCATAGCTTCATGAGGGGAGGGTCCTGCTTGACAAACTAATTCCCTCTTATGACAAGGTAACTCACCTAGCTGATCAAGGGAAGTCAAGTGATCTTTTTGGATTTCAGTAAAGCTTTTGATAATGTCTCTCACAGGATCCTTCTGGATATGTCATGCCGTGGGTGAACAACTGGCTGACAGGTCAGGCACAGAGGGTTACAGTGACTGGGGTGACATCAGGCTGGTGACCTGTCTCCATTGGGGTTCCACAGGCTCCATCTTAGGCTCTGTGCTCTTCAACATCTTCATTAATGACTTGGATGGAGGACTCAAAGATATAAACTGGGACACTAAATTGGGAGGAGCTGTTGAAGGTAGGCAGGCCCTGCAGAGAGATCTCAACTAATTAGAGGGCTGGGCAATGACCAGTCATATGAAGTTTTACAAAGACAAGTGCTGGATTCTGCACCTGGGACAGGGCAAGCCTGGTTGTATGGACAGACCGGGATACAAAAGGCTGGGAGAGCAGCCTCATGGAAACAGACCAGTGGGTCCTGGTCTGTGGCAAGTTGAACATGAGTCAGCAGTGCCCTGGCAGCCAGGAGAGCCACCCGTGTCCTGGGGGGCATCAGGCACAGCATCACCAGCCAGGCAAGGGAGGGGATTGTCCTGCTCTGCTCTGCACTGGGGCGGCCTCACCTCGAGTGCTGGGGGCAGTTCTGGGTGCCGCAATATAAGGGAGATATAAAGCTATTGGAGAGTGTCCAAAGCAGGGCTACAGAGTTGGTGGAGGGCCTTGAGAGGAAGCCGTATGAGGAGCATCTGAGGTCACTTGTTCTGTTCAGCCTGGAGGAGACTGGGGGAAGGTCTCATCATGACATACAACTTCCTCGTGAGGCACTGATTTCTTCTGTGTGGTGGACAGCGGCAGGACCTGAGGGAACAGTCTCAAGTTGTGTTGGGGACGTTTAGGTTAAATATAATGAAAAGGTTCTTCACCCAGAGGGTGGCTGGACACTGGAAGAAGCTCCCCACAGAACGGGTCACAGCACCAGCCTGACAGAGTTCAGCACTCTGAGGCGGACCATGCTCTCAGGCACATGGTGTAACTCTTGGGGTATCCTGTGCCAGGCCAGGAGGTGTACTTTGATGATTCTTGTGGGTCTCTTCCAACTCAGGACATTCTAATATTCTATGGCTTTGTTTGGTTTCATAGCAACAGAATGTTTGGTGCTGGTCAGAAGCTGGCCGGAGCTGACACAGATAGAGAGGTTTTGGAGAAGTTTGGAATGTGTTGGTTTTTTTGCCTCCTTTTTCTTTGTCCAGACACACATTTTTGAAGGAGAAAGTAAGAGAAGATTCGCTCCTTGAATTAGGCAATCCCTGTTCAGCCAGGGGTGGTAGGTGTTGTCCTTGGTAGCCAGGGAGACACTGGGCAGAGGCATGGGGTGGGCTTCACAGAAAGGCCACATCACACAGGTCCTCGCCTCCAAAGAAAAAAACAGGGCAGGTTACCTGTGTTTCCCTCTACAGGGCTTTTTTCATATGGCTGAAAACCTTTGGTTAGGAGCAGCTTTTGAGTGATTTTGTCCAGGAACACAGATACATGAAGGAAGTAGGTAAAGGGGAAACCCAGATTAGACATTGGGCTGGGATTAATTTGAAGAAGATATGAAGGAAAACACTTGCTATGTGGGAATGTGGGATTTTTGGCTTTGTGGGGATATGAATGCCTCACTTCATTTTGAGGATGGAACTCCTGGCACTGGAACAGGTTGCCCAGAGATGTTGTGGATTCCCCATCCCTGAAGTGTTCAAGGCCTAGTGGAAGGTTTACTGCTCATGGCAGGGATTTTGGAATGAGATGATCTTTAAGGTGCCTTCCAACTCAAACTATTCTATGATTCTATGAGACAGACCTGGCTTTTCTCTTTCTTTGTTAGCATACCTGGAAACTGTTTCTAAAACCTGCAGAGAGTTGCTGAGCTTTGGTTTCTACAAAATAGGTATGTGTTGGCTTACCCTGGTCTGTACCTGGCACCCCCCAGGTGAAACAAGGAGATGACATTTCCTTCTTTCTGTTGCCCTAGAATAGAAATATTAAGGACAAAGATGCACAGAGAAAGGCAGAGTTAAGGGAGAATAGACAAATGAAAAAGCTCTGCCTTGACAAGCTGCAATTTAAATGTAGCTACAGCTTGCAAGACTTGACATTTGAGGGAATGCTAAAGATGCCCAAGTCAGTCTTGCGATATATTTGAATGCACATCTCAGTACTTGATTTTACGTGCATATGTGAGATGTGCAGGTATCTGAGCCACTTCCGCTGGCCCCACCATTTTATTGACTCTGGAGGCATGCTGGAACATCTTCTATTCAAAAGAAAATATTGGGAGCTGTTCAGTTTAAAGACAAAGTAGAGCTTTGGTTAACCTAAGTAGAGCAAAGTTTACTGCTGCATTTGTATGTAGTTCTGGTGTAATTTTAATTCGGGGATAGTAACAATGCTGCTTACACTCAGCCAGTAAAGCAAAGCTATATGGAAGAGGATCTCTGTGTTTAGCTTTTTTGTCATAGTACCTCAGTTGTTAATGCGCTACACAGGAATGTTTTTAAATAACATGCTATATAAAAAGGAGCCGGCCACACGTGTTTGTGTGGTCACATCCAAGGCTGTGTCACATGGCAGAGAGCAGGACAGATGCACTGTTGCTTACTACTACCCTTCTGCCTTCAGAATGGTACATTGCTTATGTGTTCATACCAGTGGATGAAAGTGTTATGTCTTTATCCACCTCTGTCTTCAGGGCAAATTAGAAGTATTTTCCAGAAGAAATCTGAAGAGAGAAAGGACTTTGGGCTCGTCACATCCTGTTGGCAAAGGACAGGAAGGAAATTCATTTCACCTTGGACATCTTTATGAACCAGCTCTAATGTTGGAGATAATGAGGATGCAGTGTTTGAATTCTGAAGCTTTCAGTTTCATGCTTTTTTTAAAAACAATACTAATATCTACCATTAAGCACATATTCTTTGCAGACTTAGTAGAGATCCCTGTGCTGCTCCCATTCAATCCCTTGTAGTTACTCAGGAAAATAAACAGTCCTTCCTACTCACATGGATGACAGTAGTGTTTTTGCCAGTACACGGGTTGCTGTACTTCATTTTGTGGCTCATTACAAATTTTAAAATGGTTTGGAAAAAAAACAGTGGGAGTCTTGTTCTGATACTCTTATTTAGCTGGAAATCATCTAGTTTATTGCCTTCACTCAGTTCATTCTGGGGAATGAAATTTTAAAATGATGATTAAGACGAAACTAGAGATTACCAGTGCCCTGTCCTCATAGTGTGGTGTTTATGCTGTAGGCAGACTGGTGTGCACATGTCTTTTCTTAGAGGCTGGAATTGTCTCTGATGATTTCTGATTTGAAATAACACCATGTCTCTTTTTTCTTGCAGAATGAAGAGATGCAAGTGGTCCTACAAATGTCCCTCACAAAGGAAGATCCTGATTCTGTGTGTTACTGGGTGGCTGATTGCACTGCTGAAGCTCCTCCACATTGAAAGACACTTTTTTCCCTCTAAAGACATTTACTTGGTTGAGCGCTTCTTGAGCACTTCTTCTTATGTTAGAAACAGGTATACGTACCCTAGAAATGAGTTCCAGTATGAAATTAATTGTTCTTCTATATATGAACAAGATCCTCGTGAAATTGGCAAGAGTTTAGAGATAAGAAGAAAAGAAATAGTTGATTTAGCTGATGAAGATGTTATTGCCATGACACATGACTGCCATGTGTATCGTTCACTTAGGAAATACCACCTAAAACCTGTTTCTCCAGAGGAGGAGAGTTTTCCAATTGCCTATTCTTTGGTTGTTCACAAAGATGCAGCAATGGTAGAAAGACTCATACATTCATTGTACAGTCGTCAAAATATTTACTGCATCCATTATGACCGAAAAGCAGCAAAAAGTTTCAAATCTGCTTTGAACAATCTAGCTAAATGTTTCCCAAATATTTTCATTGCATCAAAATTGGAGACAGTGGACTATGCACATATTTCACGTCTGCAAGCAGATTTCAATTGTTTGTCTGATTTGATGGACTCTCCAGTTCCTTGGAAGTACGTTATCAATTTGTGTGGCCAAGATTTCCCTTTGAGATCAAATTTTGAGTTGGTCGCTGAGCTGAAGAAACTCAGTGGAGGAAACATGCTGGAAACTTCAAAGCCAAGCAGTAGCAAAAGAGAACGATTTACTTATCACTATGAACTTATGAAAGTGCCTTATGAATACATGCAAATGCCTGTAAAAACCAACATTTCCAAGAATCCGCCACCTCATAATATTGAGATATTTGTAGGCAGTGCCTATTTTGTTTTAAGCCGAGAATTTATTCAGTATACCCTTGAAAGCTCACTTGCAAAAGATTTTTTTGAGTGGTCAAGGGACACGTACTCTCCAGACGAACATTTCTGGGCCACTCTTGTACGTGTTCCCGGGGTCCCTGGGGAAGTTCCAAGGTCATCCCAAGATGTAACAGACTTACAAAGCAAAACTCGTCTGGTGAAATGGAATTATCTTGAAGACTATTTGTATCCTCCATGCACTGGTACCCACCTTCGCAGTGTCTGCATCTACGGGGCCGGAGAATTAAGATGGCTTCTGAATTACGGGCACTGGTTCGCCAACAAGATTGACTCCAAAGTAGACCCTGTCCTGGTAAAATGCTTGGCAGAAAAGGTGGCAGAACAACAGAAGGAGTGGGTACATTTGTCCTCTGATGAACACTTTCTGCACTTAAGTTCTACGAATGCCTTGATATAGCAGCGCTGTGCTCTCTGCTGTCAGTGTTGGGTGGTGCTGTGGCACAACACCTGCAGTTCTGCTGCCTTGACCTGCTGCAGGATGGCAGTGAGAAGAAAGTCCATTCTATGTAACGTCCAGGGCCCTGCAGAGCCAGGTGCCTGGCTATTTATTTATGAAAAGTGATTTCTCTCTGATTAACTGTTTTGCTGCAATAAACATGTAATTGTCTTCAGGGTGATTCTGAGATGATGAAGTTTGCTTTTGGAGGCTCTTGTGCTGTCTGTCCCAGTGGAGTGTTTCAGAAACGTATTTTACTTCAAGCGTGTTTTTATCTTTTGTAAGAAACTCCAGCACTTCTGTCTACCTGTCCTCTTTTCCTTCACTTTTGCTTTTCTGAAGGGAATAAAGCAAAGACCTCTGTATCTGCTACCTCAGGAAAACTGCAAGTGCCCATCTCACAGACAAAACCAAGAGATCAGCATGACACCAAATGAGCATGTCACCATGTGAGTTCACCTGAAAGTTCCACACTTCTCATCTGTGGGATCTGCACAGATCTTTGCAATGTGAATATGACTGGATGATACAAGGGAAAGAAGATCCCTATATACTGCATTGTGTGTATGTCCTAGTTTGGACAAATTTGGAGGAGAATATCATCTGATAGAAGTCAGGTTGCAACCACCAAGACAGTGTACCATTGTTCTCTTCTCCCAGTTAACCTGTGCATGGCTTTTCCTTCTACGAAGCATATGCTCAGCTGTGCCAACACTGCTGGTTTCACGAACAGTGAAAGTTGGTTGAAACAGCTGTGCACTGTTGAGTGCACACCGTTGTGTGTTTTCCAAAGGCAGAATACATGCGTGTGCTAAGGGCAGTCTCTGCAGCCACTTAGGGGAGGTATCTGTGCCAAAAGAGGTCAATCTTCATTTCTATCTCTGCCTGTAGGAATATCTTTCTGTGAAATCCCGGTTGTCTTGAGACAGTATGTCTACACACTGTGGATAACAAGTGCTATTTCTAGTTAGTGTTCAGCAGTGTGGTGCTTTGTTGAAGCGCAGAACACCCAAAATTGAGCAGTAATCATAAGAATAGCCATATTGCAGAAATGAAGACCCTGCATGAAGTGTCCTTCTGTGCAAGTCCCGTGGCTTTGCACTGCCATGCTGACAGGTGCCTGAATGGGCCCTGGTTCAGCTGTAGAGCAAGAGTTCTTCAACAGCCCCTGCTTGCCATGGCCCTGCCAGACCTCCTGGTAATGAAGTGGCTCAGGAGCCTTCTCACAGTTGGGCTTCCCAAGCTACAGCATTAGGGAAGTGTTTGCAAGTGCAGGGGTCTCCACAGAAACGCCTGCAACTCAGAAATGCCACTTGGAGTGTTGCTGGAGTTTCCCTGGAGTGTTGCTCTGCCACAAGTTCAGTTTTGGTGGTTCCAGTGGACTCCGGGGTTTAGCTTTCTCCATGCCACTCTCTTCTTTCTAGCCATTTCCTTTATTAAGGGGCCTTTCCCTGTGAGTGACTTTGGGATATCTGTATCTGATCTTACTGATCTACAGATTGCTGCAGTAATGACCACATCTCATATCGATAGGAAATCTTTGTTCCTTATTTGAGCTGAAAGAACCAAGTTATTTTTTGGTCTCAGTTTCTGTTTATAAATTTAGTCACAGTGAAGTCATCTGTGGCTTAAGATTGGTTTGAGAGTCAGGATTCTCAGGCCTTTTTCCACATTTGTGACACTGATTTTCAATACGACCTCAGAGAAGCCACCTGCGTTTTCTGTTTCAGCTGTTCCCGTTGTAAAATGGGAACCATAATCTTCTATTGTCTTGCTAAGCACTTTGAAACCTGTGGGTGTTGTGGGTTTGGTTGCACAATACTAATTATTTATCAAACTATTTATGGAGTCTGTGGCTGCACAGGTCAAGTATTTCTTAAATGTACTGTTTCTGAAATAAATGGGGATTATTTTTAAAGTCTGTGTTGCTTACTTCAGTGACATGCCATGTCCACCCAAGGCTGTCCTGACTTGATGTAATTTATAGATACTTTGTAGAAAATTAAATGTTGACGGTATTTACAGATTCATACATTAGTACTTGCATATCAAATAGACTCCCCATGTGGTAAAAAGGTTAAAAAAAGAGAATGTTAGGATCCCAGAGGGCCAAGCTACAGCCTTCTGTACATATAAATTGATGCTTAATGATATATTTGAAATTTTGTATTTATTTAAACTGGCTTTATGTATGTATGTACACACATACGCATTTGGGTTTAATTGTAGTTGTTTGATCTGCCATAAATTTATAAAAATAATCCACCAGCACATTAAACTTCATTGAAATATATAATTTTAATCAACCTGCAACTTTGTGCCATTTTAATTGAATTGGGTTGAATGATGCCTGTCATTTAACTAGTTTGAAATAAGGCACCTCATGTTTCCAAGGTGGTGGAGAAGCAGCTGTGGATGTGGCACGGTGGGATGCAGCATCAGCCATTACAGCAGTGTGTTTGCTAGGTGGGGAAGTGGGAGGTGTACAGACATGGTTGCAACTTTATGAAGTGCTGATTTTCTAATGAATTCTAGATATTTCTGCTTTTCTGAAAGTAACTTTAAAGGCTATTCAAGGTTGTAGAAAGGCAGTGCACAAAAATCAATCACTGGATTGATGATGCTGGAAGATCTTCTAGTCCAGCCTCTTGCTCACAACAGGATCAACACTGAATTTGAGCTGGGTTTCTTGGGCTTTCCAGGGACTCTTGCAGATATCTAAGGAAGAAGGAATATTTTCCATTGTTTTCAAAGACAAGAACAGTCAAAATATAAGCGTCTTAACTTTTGAATAGTTTTGTCTCTGTTTTTTGGCTTTGCATTCAGCAGTGTTGCCATACTGATGCCTGTATCACAGTTAAGTGATCAGACTATAGGGGAAAGTAACACCTTCATCATCATTGCTCTTTACACAGGTACGTCTGCCTTTGCTTAAAATGGACCCACGGCATGATCCACAAATTTTCTGTGAGGAAAGTGGCTGAGCCTAATTTGTGGCAAAACAAATAAGTTTTATTTGGGCCAAAACTTAGATTATAGGCACTTATCTGCTCTCAAATGTTTTGTTGGGGGTTTTTTGGTGGTTTTCTTTGTTTGTTGGTTTAATTTTGTTTTCCTTAGTAAAGCTTAGATATTCTTTTCCTCTTTATTCTTTTCCTCACTTCTGAGAGATTCCTCTTGTAAGTTACTTCACATATTTGAAGTACACATACATTTACACATACTGATTTCTTCTGTATTTGTTCTGCTGAAGAAGCACCATGCTGGCCTTCTGGCTGGTCACATGGAGAATCTGGACTATCAGTTGACCTAGTTTTGCCATTCAGGAAGGATGCATGAGCAGGGCACATGTACTGCTCCTGGCTGTCAGCACTAGTGTACATGTCCAGCCCACCATTTTATTAGTGGCTTAAAACAGCAAAAATGCTGAATGCATTCCAACATGGACAAGTTAAGTAAGGAAGAAAAGGAAATAATGAGCTTTAGTGAAAGAGATGCAGAGCCAACATTTGTACTACTTGTCTTGTAATGAATTTATTAGGCTAGACATGGAGTCTGGAGAATAGTATATACAAACATAAATGCCTCACTGTGTATTTTCTTTGACATGGGAATAAAAGGATGTGAAAGGAAAGACTAGGACTTAGACATCTAATCTGTAATTGTAATTAAAACAGACTTGGCCTGTTGAGTATTTCTATGACTGCAATGTCATTACTGTGGCATTTAAATCAGAATGTATAAACATAAGAAAACCAGTATTTGGGCAGCAAACATGGAGTATATGGGGCACACTAATGTATTTTTACAGAGTGACCTTGAGTTTTATTTCAGGTATAATATCTGTTTTAACTCAGTGTTTTTACAGAACTTGGGTTGTTCTTGGTGGTGATAATTTCCACTCGTAGAAGTGATACTTCAGAATAATGTGATCTGTTACTAAGATGCAGTAAATGTGTCCCGAAAGTACCCCGGTGCTGTTCAGTATTTCAAGATGACAGTTACGCACTCTATCCTGGTCCTGCTTCTTCAGAGCTACAAAACTGTTTCATTTTCTATGGCTGAGGGATACTAATCTTTATCATACCAGTCTTTTTTAGAAAAGGGAGAAAGAAAAACCATGAAACTTTGTATGAGGCATTTTCTCAAGTGAGAAAGTCTATTGCTCTTGTATGATCAGTTTTTGGTAGCAGGAGGAGCATGGGGGTGGATTCTGTGAGAAGATGCCTGACAGAGCCTGTGCCAGCCAGTTCCAAGGCAGACTTGCTGCTGGACAAGGCTGAGCCCAATGGTGATGGTGGTAGCACCTCTGGGATAATGTATTTAACAAAGGGAAAAAACCATACTGGGAAACAGCAACTACAGCCAGCAAGGAGCGGATTGAGACTGTGAGAAACAGCTCAGTAGGTACCAGGTCAGTGAAGAAGGAGGAGTAGGAGGTGCTCCACATGCTGCAGCTGAGATTCCCCTGCAGCCCCTGGTGCAGACCATGGTGAAGCAGCTGTGCCCCTGCAGCCCGTGGACGGTCCATGGAAGAGCAGAGATCCACCCACTGAGGAGCCCACACTGGAACAAGTGGACGCCCAAAGGTGGCTGCAACCCCTTTGGAAGTCTGCACTGGAGCAGGGTCCTGGCAGGACCTGTGGCCCCCTGGAGAGAGGATCTCATGCTAGAACAGGTTTACTGGCAGAACTTGTGACCCCTGAGGGTCCCATGCTAGAGCAGGCTGTGTCTGAAGGACTGCACCCTGAGGAAGGTAGGCTTGCTGGAGTGGTTTGTAAAGAACTGCAGCATGTGGGAAGGGCTCACATGGGAGAAGTTCATGAAGGACTGCCTCCTGTGGGAAGGACCTCATGCTGGAGTAGGGGAAGAGTGTGAGGGGGAAGGAGCAGTAGGGACAACCTGAGATGAACTGACCGCAAACCCCATTCCCCGTTCCGCTGTGCTGCTGGAGGGGAGGAGGTAGAGAAGATGAGGAGTGAAGTTGAGCCCAGGAAGAAGAGAGGGGTGAGGGAAGGTGGGTTTTTTTAAGATTTGTTTTTAAGTTCTCATTTCCCTAGTCCAGATTGGTAAGAAATTTATTTTCCCCAAGTTGAGTCTTTTGTCCATGACAGTAATTGATACATGAGTGATCTCTCCTTGTCCTTATCTCAACCCAAAAGCCTTTCATTATATTTTTTTCTCCCCTGGCAAGTTGAGGAGGGGAGTGACAGAATGGCTTTGGTGGGCAGCAGGCATCCAGACAGGGTCAACCCAACACAGATGGGAAGGAGTTAGATGGTATTTTTTTAAGGGGGACAAGGACAGTAAGTTTTGTTGCTACTGAGCCTCCACTTACATGTCTTAGCAGAGACTTGTTTAACTGGAAATGCTTACATATAGCAGGGTTGCTGCTGCCATCTCTGATTGAGGTGAGACTTGAGTTAGTACATTTTAAAAACAAAGATAATTTAGCAAAGAATTTCCTGGAGCCTGTATCAGTTCCTTGTCTTGTAAAACAATAGGTGCTTAAAAATTTACTGAAATTTGACTAGGGGGTTACAGAAAGACTCAGGAGACTCTGCTGGTTGCATCAGAGAGGGCGCAACTGATTTTTTTGCTCATGGCAGGTTTTTAATGATGCTTTCTGTATTATATGTAGTAACCGATTTTTAATATGAGCTAATTTGAAAAACTATTGACTGACTTTCCCTTGCATCTCAAGCATTTGCTTCTAACACACGTGGTCTTATTTAAAAGACTCTACCCTGGGCTACAATTGGAGACTTCTTTGTGATTTAAATTAAAGGCAACAGCTTTTCCATTGCTGAGCCTCTTTTCTCTTCCTGAGTTTGTGCTCTGAGGTGGAAAGGATGGCAAGTGTAAGCTTTACCGGGGGCAATGAGAAGATTAGAGAGTATACAGAGACGCTGCAGGTGGCATTATTACCACCACACCCACCAGCTGTTATGCTACTATGTATATAGCTGTTATGCTATTAATGTTGTTGTGGCATAGCAGCTGGAAAATAAGAATAACTGCATCTTATACTGTAGAGGTTCAAACCATTTATTAATAAATGTGACAGGAATTGGAAATCACACTCAGAAATAACTAGACACAAATATTTCAGCTCTAAATTGCTAGGGACCATAGGAAGTAGGATGAAAATACAGTTGGTATATGCATTTTTATCTGATGCATGGAATAATTAGCTGTAGATGCATTGCAAGATCTTTCAGGTAGCAGAAGGCAGAAGTACTCTTGCTACAGAGGTTTTTAAATAGCAGAATGGAAGGCACCAATTTACTTTCTCCAAGCAATGTTATGATTGCTTTTTTTCCCCTACAATTGTTTCTTACCTTTTAGTGCAGCAGTCCCAGCTTCTTTATGGGTGTAAGATACCCATATCAATTAAATTTTATTACTTACTCCTCATTTACTCTAAGCTGCTTTGGAGTCCAAGGTTTCCTTTCTGTCCCTGAAGCAGTTCTAAGGGTTCTTAGTGCAATCAGTGTGTGGCATGGGTGGATTTCTATTTAATTGACTTTAGTGGGACATGTCCATATGCTCAGCTATCCTAGGCTTGAACTGGTACATTTATGTGCTTGCATCACTGGGAGATTAGCCATACTTTACTCCACGTAGTCTTTGAAGGGAAAATTATCAAAAATATCCTTTGTTCCTATGCCAAACGTAACTTCTTCCTCTTGTGTAGAATTCTGTGTGGTACAGGAGATATACAGATGTAGATATAGATATAGATATATATAGATGTATAAGGCTGTGTCAAGAAGATGCATCCAAAGGAGTAAAATCATGTACATCACCAAAAAAAAAAAGTTGTTTTGGAAAATTAATTTCAAGTAATTGAAAAAACGGATGATGCTGTGAGTTGAATAGGGATAACGTACAGCTGTTATTGCAAAAAGTTGGAGTCACTTCTCTGACTTTTGTATTGCTAACAATATTCTTAAAAATACACTCTTAATTCCAAGCTGTTGCTCAACTGGAATGTGGATGCGTAAAATTGGTAAAACTTCATCCCTCTTTGCAGAAAGGAGTTGTACCCTGTGAAACCATGAGCAGGCTTTGGTGGCTTATTTTTTTTTTTTCTAAGTCTCAAATTCCAGAATTCTGTAAGGTAGAGCAGAACCAGAAAACCACGTGTCTGTTGGCATGCAAGTGACTGGACAAGGCAGCCTCTTGAAGATGTAGCTGCCTCCATGAACCTGGAGCAGGAAACAGCCCACTCAGCCAGCAGAGCAAGCATTGTCTCTGTTTCATTTCATTAGAGCACATCAGCATTATAATTTTCCAGACCAACCAGCTAATTTTATTATCTGTGTTGTTTTTATTGGCTGAAGAATCATGGCATTCTCTCTTATGGCTTTTTTAAATTAGGATTTATTTGAAGTCTCTGTACATAGATACAGAGCAGATCAGAGAATGTCTTGGAGCAGACACAGTATGTCTTCTATTACTGCATGCCTTGTCCTCATTTGAAACCAAGGCAGCCAAATCAGGTTCTGCAGTAATAAAACCATAGAGCTGAAGACATGAAAAACTGAGTCATCCTAAAATTGAGTAGCTGTAGCATTTTACTTCTCTGCAGTCATTGAGGAGACAATTTTACATTCAGTTTCTGAGACATTTAATAAAGCAGGATACCAAGAAGAGTAGATATTAAACACAAATTTACCCAGAGCACTTATCTGAAAGGTTTTTTTTCAGTCTGTGTGAAGTCATATGCTTCCATTTCAGTTGTTGGACAGACGTGCACACCATGGAGCTGCTGCTGGCACTGTGGCACCATCACCAGTTTCCCCAGTGCCTCAGAGGCTACACTCTCCCCCACTGAGGCACTGCTCACTGCAGGCACTAGGCGAGGGGGCAGAAGAGGTGGCCTGTGTCCCACCGTTCTAGAAATCACCCTTTGGGCAGTGCTCCTACCTAGCAGTGTTTCAAGGCCATTGGAGTAGACAAACATGGCAGACGAGCTCCAATATTGCAGCCTGGGGAAACAGAGGAGACAAGGGCTGGCCCGCATGGATCCCAAAAAGAAAAAACACTTAGGCATGCGGACGTGTTCCCTTCAGATGACCAGATACATGAAGTGGAGGTTTGGGTTGTGATAAAATGATAAGTGCACTCTGAAAGCCAGTTTAACCTGCAGCAAGAACTCATTTGCTTAGCCCAAGAACATTTGGCCACCACTTCATCAAAAAGAGTTTTTTCTGCTGTCATATTTCTACTATTTGTGTTTGCTTGGGGTTTTTGACAGATTTATTTTTTCAAACCTGTTTCAAATTTTTCACCAACTGAACTCGAGTTCTGCATGATATTCAAGTCCAGCTGAGGGGTAGAGTGACGTGATTTGACAACGTCTTCAGCTGCCTTTCTGTAGACTTTCCATATTTTCCAGGTTAGCTGATGGTAGCATGAAGTTTAGATATTGTTCACAGAGAGTTTAAAATTAAATTGGAATGTTCTCAGTTAAATAAGTGGCACTTTGCATAGTGTCTGAGAGAGGTGGCTCTGAATATCCACTGTCCTGGTGGCTGGTGCCTTCTCCTTCAGCAGAGGCATGATGAACCTTTGTGCTCCAATAACCCACAGGGGCTGCTGGACTGTGAGGAGCAAAGACCTGCATTCTCTTTTGGGTGCTGTTAACTGAGCTCGGTGTCCAAGAGTGGGTTAGCCGGCAAGACTTGTGATAAGATCCTGCTTGTCCACACAGTCAAGTCATAGGGATGTGAGAGATGCCTGCTCAGAGAGTTCAGTTAGTATTTGGCTGGTTTTTGCATGGAGTCAAAACATGATGCCATCCTGGAGTGGCATCACTCAATGGGTAGGGCACCCAGAAGCTTCTCTTGTCTCCAAGGCTGGGATGGGGCTATGTTTGAAGACTGGAATGCCAAACCAGGGTGAGTTATGCAGCTGCTGGGTACATCCCTGCGTGGTTACTTTGCTTCACAACAAACTGGTCCAGCAGTCTAACAGTAGATTAATTCTCCTCTCCCCTGGCTGCTGGGTAAATGCTGCTGCAATATCCTTTTATTTCTGTTTTCTTTTGAGTCTATTGTTGTGATCAACCATTTGTCCTTTTGTGTGATGTGTATAGAAAAGCAATTCCATAAGCATCTCCTTGCTGAGGAGTCCTGGAAGGCACAACTGGGCCATTGTTCAGCGCTGCAGTTGACCCTGCTGATGGTAATGAACCATGTGCTGAATGTTTAATGGAAACTGAGTTATGGATGAGTGATTTGACCAGATAAAAGTAAAATAACACCCAGAGGGAAGGGAAACCAGCCAAAAAGAAATTATGTCAGTGCTTCTGATAAATGGAAATACCTGCCTTTTTTTAACCCCAAGCGACTTGATCTTGGACCATAATGAAGAAAATGAACGCATCAGCTACTACATACTGCTTAATCTAGCAGGTAGAAATGTAATGGAGGTGTAGTGGTTGGACCACAATGCCGTATATTCGAAATAAATTAAAATTATAACTCTTTTTTAGCAAAGGAATTTGCCTTTGGAACAAATTGTCAAGGAGCATGTTTGATTCTTTGTCATGTGAAGGTATTAGTAGTTTAGCAGTAATTTCAAGGCTTGAAATGGGAATTGCTCTGATTTTTCATGGTCTGTACTAAGCAGAAGGCAGGCTACATTTGCTCAAGGCTGTAGACAGAATCATAGAATCAGCTTAGGAAAAAAAATGCAGCTAAATTCAAGTGGGAGTGGGAATTGCAAATATCCAGCATTATGAACATAAAGGGCCCTTGCCTTAATTAGCACCAGTGATGGTGGTCTACACTTAAAAATGGTTAGCTTTGTTTTTTCTGCTCTTGTTCAATCACACACTAGTAGGAGAAGTTGCACCTGTTTAGCCATGTAGTTTATCCTTATGTAGTCTAATCTTGTTAGGAAGGAGAATAAACAGTGAAAAGGATGATCCTCTGTACAGCACATACAAAAGCAGCTACATCAGTAACAAGTCATAAGCCTAATCAAAGATATTAGACCAATACAGATACTTCAATGTAAAGGTCAGAAGACCTGAGATCCAGTAATCCAACTGGTAACTGTGGCCCTGGGACTTTTAAGTGCTGTCAGTCACAGCTAATGGTGCTCCTGGGTTGGGTATGGGGGAAAAGTCTGCACTGGCACTTGTGATTTCTATTCCTGCAGCAGTAGAGTGCTGCTTGTGAGATTTTATGCTACATCCTTCTGTACTAATATACCTACTCAGTGTCGGCCTACAGGCTAAAGGAAAGCCACCAGCTAGTGATGCAAACTCAGTCTAGGAGCCAAGCTGAAGTTTTTGAAGTCATGTGCTACTGAAAACAACAGCTCTAACCAAAGTTAATGAAGAGGTACCGGTGCTGCACGATCATACTTTGATTCCTCCTTGCTGTAAGGTCATCACTTTCTCTCCCAGCACAGTCCCGCTTCAGACTTCAAAGTGTTGCTCTTGGCTGTTTGTTGCCTCCACAAAGATCCCCTTCCTGCCACCAGCTTGCCTTATAAATTGTAAGAGAGGCTTACTCAAAGGCTTCTCAGAAGCCTTGAGAGTTGCCAAGCAATTTTTCCAGTTCCAGAAATTTTTCTTCCATTTCCTAAAACAGTTTTAAACTTCAGTTTTCCAGACTCTGTGGGGGGCCCCTCAGAGAAAGATTACAGTTTAACTAAATACTAGGAGGAAAGAGAAATGGCGTAAATGAGCCACAGAAGTAAAATGTAATTTCTGCCAGCGGCTCAGGCTGTTGTTTACAGGAGCATGCTCCAAGGGACTGATCCCTTCCTGCTGTGGCTGCAGCAGCTCAGCCT
Organism: Struthidea cinerea; assembly: GCA_013397865.1. Lineage (NCBI taxonomy): Eukaryota > Metazoa > Chordata > Aves > Passeriformes > Corcoracidae > Struthidea > Struthidea cinerea. Next base: position 331,927 of record VZTI01004797.1, read on the forward strand.
GTTTTTTTACTTGTTTTCCAGTGTCAGGAATAGCTTCCATAGCAAATCAGTTTTACACTTCTGCTGAAAAATGTCTTAAATTTAATGACTCTGAAATGGATGTTGATGTGTCAGGGCAATCAGAGTGTTTGTAGGTGGACAGTGATCCTGCAGCTGCATTGGACCGATCAGCTGGCTTTTCCCCACGGGCAATCTGCATTACCCCACATTTATGAAATGTTTATTTCATAATCAAATTGGTTAAAAAAAGATTCTGTTTGTAAATACTACTCTGAGAGCAGGACTTCTTTATGGAGACATCAGTTTGTCCTGGGGCTGATGGCAGAGCTGAAGGACTTGCTGCTGCAGGGGGTAGCAGGAGGCAGGCAGGGAGGGAGGGATGATTCCCCAGGCACGGCTGTGCCATAGCCAAGGAGAGAGAACTCTGCAGCCCTCCCTCCCTGCTGGGAGGGGAGGGAACTCTGTGGGGCCAGGCAGGGAGGCTGGGGGCTGCACAGGAATGCTGAGGGAGAAAGATGAAGGCTGGGGAGAGGAGAGAAGGGTTGTGTCGGTGTAAAGACAGTATATTTACTCTCCTTGTGTAGTATAGGTAAGACCTGGATGGTATGAAGGCTCTTTTTCCCTGCCCCCCAATATACATTTTGTTGTTTTAATTTTTGTTAGTGTTTTTCCATTACTACTTTCATTGCTTTGAAAAATGCACATTATCTAACATGACCTCCAGTTTAAGACAGTGGCCAATATCTTAATCACATACCTGGGATCTTACCTTCTTCCTGGATCTACATGTAAAGAAATAGCGATTTTGAGGGCCTGAATATAGCCACAATAGTGCTAATGTTTATATGCTGTTTTTAATGTGCTCAAGTGAGCCATCATTTAAGTGGAATTTGTTTTGTGTCTGTCCCCTCCCATGTCTGTACAAAGGTATTAATACAGGCAGTCCCTGAATTTCGTAGTTTTGACATTGCCAGTAACCAGATATGAGAGCAAAGCGTGAAAAAGGAGAGTCAAGACATCACAGGTGCAGAATATCTCTGAAAAGAAGGCGTTGAAAAGTACAAAGAAATTAGTTCTGCTTGGCTTCTGCTATGACAAAGCCATTTAAATAACATCAGTTGGATGATAGTTATAGTTAGATTTGAAGCAAACTCTGAGCTTGATATTAAATTATATGAGGTTTCAAGGAAGTTACCAGTCAACTTGTCAGAAGATATCTGCTGAAGCTGCTGTTCTACAGAATTATGGACTTTTGATAAAATTATTTCCTCGGCAACCATATTGACTTCCTTTTGGAAAAAAAAGTTACGTTTTTAAAAGTTTACCCTGGGTTCCTTGAATGTGAAAAACTCAAGTTTCCAGGTGAAACATTTTCCCAGTTTCTCAGTGAAAATGCTACTAGATGCTGTGAGATTGTAATAGGTATTGTGCTATTGGAAGTGAATCTGTCTGCAAAATATATTGAAGAATGGAAGTGTCAATAAAAATTATGCAAAAAAAATCCAGAAATTTTTGATCAAATATTAATAACTTGATGGCATGTATATACTCTGAAAATCCTCTCCAAAATATATTTATTCTTCTGCAGGCCCCTTTTTCATGTCTTTCCCTCCTGATTTGTCCTACACGGCACTTCTTTCTGCATTTCTGGCTGAGTGAATTCTGCTCTGCAGCCTGTCTGCAATACCATTTGTCCAAATAAACTCAAGAAGGATGAGTTACTGAGGCATATATTGCCTTTGACCATGGGAAAGGAAAACCTATTTTTCATATTTTTCACGTGTGTGGCCTAAAATAAGCAAGAAAGCAGTATGATCAGGAGCTAAGACTTTGGACTTGGCCACCCAAAGAGCATTCACAGAACTGGGGTGTTTAGAGTAGATACTGAATGGAGATGTCACCATTAAAAGTGCAAATGGCTCTTGCAAAGCAAGCCAGCAGTAAATAATAAACATGTGGTACCTCTGTTAGGATGTGAGCCTCTGCAAACACGCTGTGGCTCTGTGTGTGTGTGTGTGTGCATGTCCTTGTTGCCTTGCTGCCATGAATAAACGTTTGACTCACTACTTGGCAAATAGATTTTCAATCAGGCCATGTATGGTAAATAATGCAACGGTTACCAATGTGATATGTATTTCTAGATGCTGAAAGTTGTTTTTGGTTCAATAATTTATGAAAATTAATCATGCTGTCTCCATCAGCTTTGGGAATGTCTGCAGCATACATCAGCCCAGAAGGTCACTCTGAGGATTTTTTTTATTTCTTGCTTCATATTGGCTTCCTCCCACAGTATGAAAGAAAAAACGTCACTGCTCAGTATATTCTGCCAGTTAATATAGACGGGTATAAATAGATGGACGTGTGTACGCTTTCACTGTGATCTCACAGACATTGATTAGGGGCTTCATGTCCTTATTTGACCTGTGAATTGTTTAATCTGTGTTTCTTTCTTTTCTAGCCTATATAATTGTCTTGCAGTCACCTAAAAACCTACAGAGCAGTTCTTGTGCTGCTTGTGGGAACACAGCAGCTGAGCAGCAGACTTCGTTAAGGCTGAGCTTGGCTAGAATAAACATGATTTTATGCTTCAGAATCTGGGGCCAGCAGGAAATGCATGTAAAAGAGCAAACACAATAAAACCTGCTGCAATTGCACTGCCCAGGCGGACCCTAGAGGCTGCCTTTGGAGAACTAACAAAGTTATGGCCAAAGCAGTTTCCTGATAGCAATTTGCTTATTATCTGTCCATATTAGCTTACATTCACCTTCCTCACGCGCCCTTCTTAAAGTTATCCATGGCTTTGTAGGCTGGAAAGCACAACTGCTTCTCTTGTCCCAAAGGGTGTGGTTATTGTTTGAGGAAGCCATTCAGTTCTCCTGCAGACGGGTGCTGTAATGAGAGGGGACTGTCACCCTTCTGCCTGTAAGCCAGGTGTGCCACGTATGCCTTTAAACAGCCATGTAGTTCAAGTAGTGACACTGGTTGCTGGGCCAGGGAGCAATGTAACTGAGCTGAAAATGAATCTCAGAAAAATTACTGCATCAAATGCAGGCAGAGTGATAAGGATAAACAGTAAGGAGAAGTGAAAAATACCAGGAAGTTTTAAATCCTGAAAATCACTGGTCTGAGTTTTGCGTATGATGTTCCTGTGAATTTCACATGAGGGGCTAGCTGTGGCACACAGGATTCAGGGCAGTTTACCTAACCACAGGCTGCAAACAGTAGAATTTGCAGGAAGGGGGAGAAAAACCCCAATTCAGTTAATTTGCCGTCTTAGGTAAGACAAATGCATTATGTAGCAGGTTACTGACTTACCAGGCCTAATGCTTCACTCACTTTTCTTCTTAGACAGCCCTGATAGGAAAAGCTATTAGGAAAACTCACTGAAAAACAACGTGTCACATTTTGCACTGAACCACTTGAGGGAAAGGTACTTACTGTGCCTTCCTGAAGCACATGGTAATGACCTGAAAGAGTCGCTGAAAGATCGGTTCAGTCTTGGCCTTATCTCAAAGCAGACAAATAAGGAACGTCATTTATGCACTCTGTGTCATAGGGATGATTTTGTTCTTTGATAGTTCATGAGAGCCCTCATGAACCATCTGGAAAGAGCTTTGATACATAAATCTCATCTAGTCATCTCTTGAAAATAGTGACCTTCAAAACAGTGAGTCAGCCAGTGACGGAAGCAATGCAGAAACACATTTAACAAAATTGTTGCCTTTGCTTTTGTGAGTGTCAGTGCTTCAAGGGGATGAGAAACCACGGTGGTCACCCAAGGCACCACTTCCAAGCAGTGAGTGTGATTTGCAAAAAGCATCCACGTGGTTTCGCGAGTGCAAAGCTTGGGACAGCTTCCCCACCAGATGTCTGCGTGTGTCTCTGTGTGTGTGTGTCTGTGTATGTTTAAAGGTGGCCATGTGCATGCCAGTCACCTTGGTGCTTTGCATTGCGTTGTCCTTTTGTGGTTTTTTTCAACGAAATTAACGTTCTTCCACTTGGGCTGTGGTTTCCTTGTGCCGTACATGACTCAGATTGGTCATCAGGGCTGACTTGAGGAAAATTTTATGGCTCACCTGAAATATTAGTGTATGTATCAACGTATAATAATGTAATCCACTACTCATCCAACTACTCAGACCTGTGCTTAATTGGCGTTGTCAAACAGAGGAAAGGGGTGTCTCTGTTTGTCCAGGCTTCTCAGATTTTGAGAGATCATTGTGCCAGGCACTGTGCCATGGGTCTGACTCACTGTGGGTTTGCTCTGGCTGGGCCAGGCCCTGGGAGAGGTCAGTCTGATGCCACGGCAGGTCTCCTTCTCCTCACTCCAGGTGGAAAGTCTCTACTGTAATCTGCTTCCATGGACTTGTGCCTTTGCACTTCCACTTCCTACAGAAGCTCAGAGTAACCCACTCAGCCCAGAGCAGACTTCCTCAGCCGCAAGAAGAATGTGCCATCCTCTAAGCAAAGTATAAAAATTACTGCAGGGACAAGAGTGTAATTCAGATGAAGTTAGTTTACTCCTTTTCCACCACAGTTAGAGCATTGAGCTCAACTTTCCTCAATTTTTTTGTTCTCTGGAGTTTGCATTAGGGCTTACCATGTGTTCCCACGTGAAAAAGAAATGAGATCCTCAATGAGCATAAGGGCTAATGTCTTCGATTTCTCACCTGAACAGCTTGGATGCATCTTATTTAGTAGAAGAGATGTGCAATATCTCACGGGAAAGAGGTGTGACCAACCGAAGTTCCAGCCATGACGGTGGTATTTGGTTACTCCTAGGACAAATTTGGACCAAATACTGATACGGTATAAGACTTACTCTCCAGGGTGCAATGGTTCAGGGGAGACTTGTGCAGCCTACCTTAGTCAGTGGGAAAAATCACTGTGATAGCAGATGTTTTGTGTAGGCAAGCCCTAGAAGCTGGGAGCAAGATGTGATGCCATTTGCAGTATCTGTTGCACAAACATTAATCCCCAGGTTTTAATACCAATTTACTTTATGCAAAAGCTATTAAGATATTGTGTAGTGTTTTTAGGACACTTATTTGCAGAGATAACTAGTGACCTAGGAAAATCTTCCTGTTCTGCATAATATAACCCCTGGTAATTAGGACTTCAAAAAAATGAACCAGAAATTATGATTAATATAATGAAAAATTACATTAAAATTAGAACAGGTTGCTGTAATATGGGTCAGCTAGTCATACACATTTATAATCACTAAGAGGATTTATGTTAAACGACATGAGGATTTAATTCTGTACATTTGCAAGAACTCCTCTCTTCATTCCCAAAATAGAAACCCGTTCACTGGTCGAGGATGAATGATACTACATGTTTTTCACAGAGCTAGCTCTTAAAAGCAATCTGGGGTCCTGTTTCCAGTGATTGTCTCGTGGTGACGGTAAGTGACCTGCTGTGTGATGCACTCAATGGAAAGTGTGATGACTAGTGATAGACGAAAGGCCAGGTGCTGTCTGGATAAACTAACCATAACCCATTAACACTGGCCCATTAAAAGCAATCCAAATGACGAGAAATAAGGCTGAGTTTAACTAGAAACCAGAGAAATATGAAGAATTTGTAGCTGGGAAACAGGAGTGAGATTCAATCAAGTCACTATCTGCAAGAAAATGAATGGAAGTTCAGAACACAGAAGACTTGTGCTGGAAGGATGGTCAAGAGTAGCAAAAAAACCAGGCAAACTGGCAAAAGAAATGGGTAGAGGTACGATGAAACTGAAGAAAAGGGCAGTGCTAGCTGGGTTGCCTGCACATGAGGAACTTGTCAGAGAATGATTGATGACTCTGTAGAAATTGAGGAAGTCCAATTTTCCACTATACAGCTGAGGTAATTTGGATTTTCCAAAATAAATTGGTATCCAGCAGCCTGTGGTTTTGTCTCTTGTAAGCCTGAGCAATGAGTCATGTTTGTTGCTACCCAGAAACCTGATTTGCTGGTAAGGGTTTCCTCCTTTGTGCTGAAGACCATTGTGTTTGCTTCTGGAAAGTGGAAGAGAAGATCGTGTTTTAGTGGGCACTCATCCACTGTTCCCTGGTGAAAGGGTCTCAGTCTCTGCAAGGTGCCTGAGAACATCATGAGACCAGAACTTCTACAGGCAAATCCTTGATGGTTTGGCAGGAAGCAGTCTTTCTCAGGGGTGGCTGAAAAAATCCTATAGAACAAGTAGCAGACCATTCCACTGTAAAACTTACAGGCAGTTTTTTTCTAATACTCACAGAAAGGTACCATTGTCTGGACCAGGGGATTGACTCTGGGAATAAAAGAACCTCAGTGTGGTTTTTTTCAGTGATCAAAGCACTTCCATTTTTCAATGTGTTTTTTATAACTCCTTCATCTGACAGATTTGGCTCTAAATAGAGATAATGATTTGTAGGAACCACAGCATGGAGACAGGCAGGGTGACATTAATGGTAATGATGCTGTCCTCTGGAGGGGTGTGTCTGCTTCTAGTAATGGATCCTGGACCAAGTGCCACTGAGATGCTCCTCCTCTGAGAACAATGGGAGGTGGCTTAGACACTGCAAACCTGCAGAGTGATGGGGCTGAGACTTCAGGTTGTTCAGCTCTTCATTGTGTTGCTGATCTCTCACAGTTTTAAAATACTGCACTCTCAGTACCCTGAACAGGTGAAGGTGCTCAGAAGCTCAGCAGCACCAGCTGCAGTATTGCAGGATGTGGCTGCCTGTGCTTGGCTACTGTGTGTCCTGGTAGACGGGTGTGGGTTTTGCTTGAAGCTCACAGCTGAACTGTGTTTTACAGTGTGAAGAGTGCTTTTTAAGACAGTAAAAAAAAAAAAAATTAGAAGAGGCCATAGAAGGGCTTTGATTTGAAGCTGGTGTGTTAATTTTACTTCAGACATTAAAGCATTATGCACATGAGAAAGTGATAAAAAAACCTTAGAGCCTGGGCAGTTAAATCAGCAAAGACCCTGAGCCTGTGTTGCTAGGAGTGCTCACTCCTCTCAGCTGTGCGCATAGCACCACGGAGACTTAAGGATGGTGAAGAGATGCTGTGTTGGCAGGTAAAAATCCTTTGTTTTGAAATCCACCTTCAGGTGGATGCACATGACTGAAAACTGTATCCTTTGGGCTCTGAAAGCAATGGCGTTGCTCCTGAGCTGTGAGTGACAGGGTCATAGGCTGCCTACTGAGAAGTGGAAGGCTGCTTGAGTCTCTGGGCAAACTCCAAGGGTGCTGCAAGCTTAAAGGCTAAAATCTGAAGAGATTGATGAAAACAGGGCTTTGTGATGCAGTCTGAGGAGGAATAATTAATGTAGAACTCAGGTATGTTTCCAAAAACATTCCCAAATGGAAAAGTCCCTTGCATTTTCAGAATTAATGTCCTCCAGGGAAAAATAAAGTTTGAAAAACTAGCTTTTTGCAGTGTCCATTAAACGGAAGAGCACATCTGATATGCTCTGTGTGGAGAATAGGAGGGCAGCTGCAAGAATCATGACAAGCTGCCTCTCCTGTTTCCTTCTGGTGATATTTTTAAACGCTATTGCTTCTGTACTGCTGAGAATGCTCTCTGAGGAAGTCTGCTAGGAAGGCAGCTCCAAGACTTCTGGGGAAAACAAGAAACTCTCTCTTGGTGCGCAAGCTCTTTCACACGGCAGAAAGTTCTGCTACTTCCCGTGGCTTTGGTGGGCTCTGTCACTTGGCAAGCTGTCACCAGCCTGCGGTGAGCAGGGCAGCAGGGGCCCCTTTGTGCCAGCTACTGTAAGGAGATACTCGGCTTACTGCACCAGCCCACACTGGCTTCAAAGCAGTTGTTTTTCTGAAGCAAGACTTTTTGCACCCGTTCACTCACTGGAGGTAGAATTTAGTGGGGCTGTCTCTGTTGTGCCAGAGACAGAAAACACGGCATCCCTGTGCAAGCATGTGCATAAATATAAATATATACTTGTGTGTATTTATGGAGATGTATAAATAAGCACTTTCACGTAAATAAAGACATAAAATAAATATTCTGAAGGAAAGGCTTTGTCGTTGCTTTCCTCAATCACAGATAATTATGCTGTTGCAACTTTCCAAATGAAAGCATGTACAAGTCATGTCTTTCTCTTTGACCTCTGCTTAAGGACTTCCTGGTTGCTCTCTCTTCTTAGGTAGGTGTTTTCATGAGTACAAAATGCGTATTAATGATGTCTGGTCAATTTCTTCCCATTTTATTGGCATGGTTATTAGAGCATTTTATGGTATTTTCTTCAGAGAAGAATGAACTTAACTTTTCCACTTTTTCCTTACCTCTACTGGCTTTATTGTGACATTGCTTTGATTCAGTTTTTGGGATCTCCCTTTGACACTTCCCATGGCTCTCCCTGGGAATTTTTGAAAGCATATGTTAAAAAGAGAAGAGTGAGGACTGTTGATTCAGTCATATTACTCTGACTCTAACAGCAGCATTTGTCCCAGTCACTAAGCAGAGCATATAATTCCTCGTCCTTTTGAGTTGTTCCAGTCCAGCACAGCCCGGTCCAGCAGGGAGAGTGCAGGACTTTTTCTGCCCTCCCATCCATTCTTTCGGGATTCAAAAATATCCCCGTGCAGGTCTAGCACATGGACATAACATAGACTGCATAAAATGTGGGGAGGCTTCCTGGCAGCTGGGAGATCAGCATTCGGGATCTGCTCCTTTGTGCTTTTGCTAGTCCTGCACGATCTGTATCCAGAGTGCTTTGCTCATGCTCCTTTTTGCTTTGCTCTGCTCTGCTCTGAAGTGTCAAAACATTAATTATTTTTCCCCCTTCTTTCTTCACACCAGCTTTCACTGTGTCCCACATAGCAGAGACCTCCTTCCTTGGGTCTTTAAAATAAAACATTTTTTCATGAAGTTTTGATCTTCTGATGATAAAAGTAAATCTCCCACCACCTTCAAAAGGTTGTCACTACCTGGCACAATATCTGTAAGCTGTTGTTGCTGACTGTATCCTCTATTCCTAGCAAGTGCTTTCCTGACGCAGTGTCTGTTCCTGCCACTCACTCAACGATAGATTAATGTAAGGTCTTGTCAGTTTTGTGGATGTGAACAGGCTTTAGCTGAAGAGAAATTTGTGATTGAGATTGTAAGTTACAGCAAAAAATCTACAGTAGCTTTTTCCACACTGTTGGATCCGCTGGTTTCAGGGTGCTGGAGATAAGAACCTGGCCAAAAGGAGTTAATTATTCTGAAAATGTTTGGAGAAGCACAAAATGTCACCATTGGATTTTAAGTTCATCGATGCATAAATACCTACAAAACACCTTGGAAATTCAACATCTCTTTATCAATACCAGCAGGTGAAAAATCACAAAGCACCCTTTTCAGTGCTTTGAACAGCTTTGTTGTTAGGAGTCTGTGAGTGTGTGCATTTGGGTAATATTAACACTAGGAACTAAGCAGAATCGAGAAGAAACTATCTGGTCATAATGATACTACATATGAGAAAATGTAGAAGGGGAAAATCAATATATTAGGTTATCACTGAGGCATTTGTAGATCATGTCCTATTAAAAGCCCAGGCTACTTGACAGAACATGAAACTTAAGCATTGGTATGAATGTGAGTAGTTCTGTCCATGGAGATGTAACTACAGGTTGCAATCGATCCACTGTGAATACAGCGGATAAGTGATTTTCCAGGCAAATGTTTCACAGACCTGTGTGTGAATGCTGCATGGGGAAAAAATTTTCCATAGTAGTTCTCATTTTTCTGGAATTATCAGTAATATCAAGGGTTTGGAGCCCTAATTTTGGAGCAGTCTTTGCTGTTAGAATTTATGTCAGCTGTTTGCAAGGCCCAAGAGAGTACTGGAACAAAGCACAGAAGTAAAAAATTAGGATATATAAATTTTCAGCCTCCACAACTCACATATCTGTCTGATTGCAGAGTCATAAACTTCTAAAATATATTTTGACTCTTTACAGGAACAAAGTTCACTATCATATCATTCTCAGGCAACTTCCAATAGGGAAAATACCAGTTACCCACAATATTTGAATATACTGAGTTTTTTATTAAGGGCTGCAGTTGCAGCAACCTCCATGCTCAAATGAGTTCTGCATTTAGCAGCCTCCCCAAGGTGCTGTCTGACCTCTCCTGAAAGCTGTCATACTGACATTAATTAGTGAAAGAACAAGTGCAACAAAGTCTTCCTCACTCGGTGACTATTCAGTGAGAGGCCGTTGAAGTGAGGTGCATGTGCCCCTTTGCTGGCTGACCTCTCCAGTTAGTATCACCTGGATTCACATTTATCGTGGTTTTGCAGCGAGCACACAGGAGGTGGAAATCAGACAGAAAGAGGAGAAAGGATTTACCACACTTCAGCTTGTGGCTCAGGGCACACGCAATGACAAAATCAGTCAGACGAAGCAGCACTTCAGCTCTGGAACATGATATATAGCAGCACCTGCATTGCCAGCCTGGGCCTATGAAAAAACAGGGCAAGCTGTAGTCAAGTCAGAGAATGAAAGGGATCAGGGCAGGAAAATGGCATGGCCTCCTTTTAGCCTGTTCCAGATATCTGGGAAGCTGAGCTGAGAGGGACATTTCTGCCCAGAAAAGGGACTGAGCTGCGCAGAGCTTGCACTATGCAAGTGGCAACACATCTCTTCTCAAAATCTCTCACAGCTGATGGTAAAGGAACACAAAGACTAACTCTCCACAGTCCCTTCTTACTACTTCTTCCTTTCCAGGGTTCACAACAACAGGACCTTGGTCCAGCCCTCGCCCTTGTTTCTGATGCCTCCAGAGAAGCCTCAAGGCAGCTCTGCAGCAGAAATGCACAGCTGAATCTGCAGCTGGTTCTCCCAGGCATGGGATGGGGAACATTTGTGTTCTCTGAAAGGAAAATAAAAGTGAAATACATCTCTTGTCCTCAGACACAACATGGAGTAATTTTGACTCTTCTTTCTATTCTATTCATATGTAACTGCTGGTCAGAGGAGATGAAGATACCGTCACAGTTCCTAGGCCATTTAGTTAAAGAGGAAGCTTAAATCTGCCTATTGTTATGAGTATTTTGTTTTGTTGAAGTATCCAAAGCATGTGGCCCTATCTTCTGCAATTCAGCCCCACTGGCATTAGGACAGCAGGCTCAATCAAAATCTGTGGCCAAAGAGATGGCTGCATCCAAGAGAACTGATCTATATTTGCCTTCAAACTTTTTGGAGATACCTTGTATTGCACTGTGGTGTGAAACAGGGCAGTGAGCTCTGCCCCTGTCAACAAATACAACCCACCCACTAAATTAGGATGCGCTTGGCTCAGTGACCAAATAAGCCAAATCAAAACACTTGGGATTACTGGATCCTACTTAGGCAGCTAGCCTCAGGCAGGCTGGTCCATCTGTGTATCTTCTTTCTTAGGGACACAGGCATTAATTTTAGGAAGATGGCTTTCCAGCTTACTTAGAGTTAAGGTATGACTTCAGTGTGTCAGTCAAACAGAGTAAAGCATACCCTGGGATCCAACAAAAAGCTGGTTTCTTCTGGCCAGTGGCCAGATTAAAGCATGTTTGATGGAGCTTCTGTACTGACTTGTGGATAAGACAATGCTCGCTAACAACGAGGAAGAAAATGAGGAAGAGAGAGCAGCCTGGGATGTTTGTTTTTATTGACAGAGATATCCTGGATACAAATGAGGTTCCTACTCAAATTGTTCATAAGTAACCTTATCTTACTTGCCCTTGGGTGACAATTGCATGCTCTGCAACACACTGTGGACTGGTATCATCACAACTTTGTCATCTACAAATATGTGTGGTCCCTTTTCATCAGATTATGTCCAAGCCTAATGCTCAGTAAGTTTCAGGAGGGTTTCTCCACCTCTAATGCTTTGCCCTCCTCTTTATTTTCTATTTATTTTACAGTAGTTCAAGACACAGAAATGTCTGTCTTGATCTGTTTCTCAGTAGTTTCTGCACTGATACCAGTGAAGCAATATCATTATATGACATATATTAAAAACAAAATGTATTATATATGTGAAATATGTTGTATGTTAAAGGTTATGTGTTATATATATATGTGATGGTCTCCAGTGAAGAGGGCAGCATCTCTTCTGGTGAGAATTATGTTATGGTGATACTTCATTGCTGTTTGTTTGTTTGTTTTTAATTTCCTGCTCACTGCTGAGCAGGATATGGTAACATATCATAAAACTAGGGTGTGGGCAAAGTGGTTCAGAAGAGGTGGGAACAGAAAGCAGATAGAACATGTGCAGGGCAGAAATTACTGATGTGGGTTTTGGGTTTTTTTTTGGTAATTAGGACATCAAATTTTTTTGACTCTAGCTACAAAAGCCACGAAGTTAGCTTACATTGAAAGGTTTCACACCATGTGAAACACTGAAACACAGAATTTTTCTAGGCATCAGGTCAACTGTATGGCCGCATGTCAGGAGAGAGCATAAAATGCTTTATAGCTTTCCTACTCTACTGCTGAGTCTGTGGGCAAACATTAGACCACATGTAACATGATTAGGGAAGCAAGCTTCACATTTCTGCAGCACACAGACAAATCCATACCAAATCAAACCACTACCCATTTTCACACTCAGTTTTTGCCTCCTGAAGAAAACCAGCTGTGTATCCCTGAGGGCAGCAAAGGAATTTTCATCATTCAGCAGGTTTCTTCTCTTCAGAAACTAGTTGGTCAGGTCTCTTTTTCCCCCAGGTCTCTCCCAGCCCTGGAGGAGACACTGCCCTATGAACATGTGGGGTTTATGTGGTGTGCTTTGGGATTGACAAACAAAGCTCATTAACCTTGTTGTAATCTATAAATCCCATGCAGCTCAGCAGAACAGAACAAAGCTGGTGACTCTCCTGAACTGATGTATTTGGCAGACAAGCACGGCAGTCAACACCAAGCCTGTTTGGGGTTTTTGCCTCCTACTGTTGTAGTCTGTTGAGTCTAACAATCTGATCAGACATTCTCATTAACTACTGCTAAAAGAAAAAACAGGAGTCAAGCCCGATATGGCGAGCAGCCAATGTAGCAATTTGTAAAGAAGCAGCTCGTTTGGAAGATGAAAACTTTTCCAGCAGTATTTTTTTCCTAAGGGGAAAATACTCAAAGACATTCACACTTAATTGATGTTCACTTTTTCTAAAAAGACAGCAGGACAATATAAAACCATGTTTTATCAGTTCTTTTCTTTTTCACTGTGGTTTCTGTGTCCCTCATCATCAGGAGACTGGTGCAGAGTTTTCCCAATGCTATCTGTGTAAATCCTGCTTTTTTCTCCTCCTCTCTCTGGGTAGGGATCTGGGAAACAGATAATGAACTTAAATTACTGTTATTTTATATATGTTACTTGATCTCTGTGTGCATCTAGTCTAACTACCTCTATGACTAAATGAAATGAAACAAAAATTTTCTTATAAAATACAACTCCTCGCCTGCTTTTCTAACTCTTTGCCTGCAGTAAAGTGCAGCAGCTGGGAAATAATCAGCTTGAAAAGGCAGACATCTATCACCTGCACTAAAAAGGGGACCCATTAGCTGTGAGTAGCAGGGTGCTACAGCTGCTGAGATCAGGCAAGACAGAGACGCAAGATCAAACACAAAGCCGGAAACAGCACTTTGCAATCAGAAGTGGGGTGGTGGTTGTGAGAGCTGTGAAGCAGCCCCGCTGAGCCCAGTGAAGAGACCTTCATTGAACTTGATGGAAACAAGACCGGCACAACAAGAGGCAAGAAGCAAGCAGTAGTACAAAAGTGGTTAAAATCAGCTTTAAAATGTGTATGAAACTGATGAAATAAAAATTTCCTCTGAAATATTTGCTCCTTGATGCCAGGGCTGTGAGGCCCCACCACGGCGGAGAGGAGCAGCTGTGTGCTCTGCAGCAGCACCGCCAGCCCCGCTCCCGCGCAGGCAGCGCCCGCCGGCGCCTTCCCCTGGCGCGCCATCAGCACGGGCAGCCACGGGGCTGGCACGGCACGACTGGCTGCACCACAGCCCCAGCTTGCAAGGCACTCCAGATACCCGGCTGCAGAGCTCCTCCACCCCCTACCTCATGTTGAGTAGCATTTCCTTATAAAGAGCAGACAGAGACAGAATGCATCCGTGGAGAAATTGCCTCTGAGTAGATAGAGACTTCCCTCAGCTTATCACTGCACGAGTTTGGGACAGGGATGGTGCTGATGCCAGGCAAACCAGGGCTTGAGGCAGAGTGATAGGCTAAGGCTATGCTTCTCGTAGGGTGCAGTGCCCAGTACAGATGCACAAAGCCATAGACCTTTACTGTTTGTGTATAAGGACTTGTGTCTGAATTGAAGAAATGATCAATGATTTCAATGGGATATTCCTTTCCAAGGAATGTTTGTATTCTACTGGGACTTTGCCAAAGCATGCTCTAAGCTCCATTGCAGACTTCTGCTTTGTTATATGCACAATTTATTTTAGTATTAGAACTTAAATGCACTTCTCTTTGAAGGGCATAAATGTACTGAGGTGCTGCAGCTCATCACAGTTGGTTGGAAAATTCTCTCTAATCTGGATGAAACACCTTTCCACTTTTTCCATTTCATCTGATATTCACCTGGCATTTCTCAGCTCTAGGCTGGGAAATTTTTGGTTTCAAATACCAAATATGAAACCTCAAATTCACAGTTTAGAAAGTCAAAGTCAACTGGCTGGATAATTTAAAATTTAGTTTTGTTACTGAAACAGTAGTTGCTGGATAGCCCTTTGGGAGGGATTGGGTGTAGAGAAAGGTGAAACCAATGTCTGGAAGACAGTATTAATGATAGGAGGTGGCTGGCAAAGGAAACTGGAGAAGGATTGGTACAAAGTCATAATGGGAGATATGGACAAAACTTTGTGGTCTACATATAATGCTTTTTGATCTTAGAAACATAGATGGGAGATGTCATAATGCCGGTTTTTAATGCAAATGAAAGTAGACAAAGATCGGGCTTGTGAATCTGTGAATTGCCTTACCTCATGACTGCTGGGTTTTTAAAAAACTCTAACCTTGCAGTTGTTGTGGTTTAACCCCAGCCAAAATTCTTTTTATGTGAAGAACGTTAAGTCTACCCCAGCCAAAAGCAGTACAAATGTGCTGTGCTTTGTATTATCAGACCTTTTTTTCTTACTCCAGCTATGATCCTTTCAGTCTGGGGCCTACTATTTTTCTATTTGCTGCAATGCCATTTTTCTTATTCACAAACTCTGTGTTTTCTTTGCTCACATATTCTGGGTTCCTCTGAAGTGAAGAAAAACTTGACGTGCTGGGAAACTACTCCTGCTGTGGATGGTAAAGCATGCCCATGCAGACTAAGCACACAGTTGTGGCACTGCTTTCTGCTCTAGGTCTCTTATATCACACAGGTGTCCTCCCCATCCCAAAGCACACATGTGGCATTTGTCAGTGCTATTGGAACCTGCTGTTCTATCCCAGAGCTGACTGCTTGTGGCTGCCATTTTTCCTACAGGGGCAAAATTATGCGAGTTTGTTCAGCTGGATATTTTTTCCATCATTAATTTCTATCTCCCATGCCATGTGCCTGACATGACTAGAAGTAGATGAGAGGAATTACTTTACAATTATACGGCATGTTGTGAAAGAAATGCATGTAGTCCTTTTGAGGGGTTTGCTCTCTTGTATAACACTGTGCTATGTATTGTAAATACATGGATTGGTTTTGACCTTATTTGTAGCTTAGTTTTGTGTTCAGACAAATCAAATCCTTCTTAAGCATCTGCAAAAGCAATGCATAAATTGTTAAATATTTGGGTTTCCAACTGTCTTTCCAAATGTACTGAATATTTCAACTGTCTTGTCACATTACTGCAATTTGCCTTTCATTGGACTCAGCAGAATGTATCAGGTCCAAACTTACAGCAGCTTAATATTAAAGCATCTTTGTGCCAACACTGTGATTTGCTGACTTTATAAATTATTAAGGCATCAGGGTGCAAGAATATATTTCAGAGACAGCTTTGCAAGCCTTTGACATTAGCAATATTATGACAAAATAATCTGGGAGCTTTGGTACCTTGAGGAACACAGCTTGCTTGGGGAACCCAAATGTGCCCGTTATCTGAATTGCAGTGAAATCCCGAAGGACATACAGGAATGGGGTACAGAAACGACGTGAGGTTTCCGGATTCATGCACCAATAGTTGCAGACTGCTAATGGAGAGTAGTTTGTGAAACTTTTAGGAGAGAGAGTTGCTACTTCCAACCCCTCGGCCCCTGGTGGTGACAGGTTCACCCAAGCCTGCGGCTATGCCCAGCTGCTCCCCAGGGCTAAGGGGAGCTGAGAGCCTCCAGACCCTGACAAGATGTAGTGGTGCTCCCGAAGTGTAGAGATACGCAAGATAAGGAAGGAGACACAGCAGCATCCAGGGAAAGGGACACAGAAGGCAGCTCCCTAGAGGGGGGTCACTGGGCTTCCATCACTTCTGGGGTGGCACAAGGTCCTCTGATATTTAAACTGCTGTTTGCAGCAGATGTCTGTGCAAGATCGAGTCATTGGCAGCATCCAAGCAGGAGTAAATTTCTCAACGGAGCACAGCTGTTCTGAGGAGATTTGGATTTAAATCAGCACAGAGCAGCTCATGCCAGGCAGCAACCTGCTGCTGGCTTGGCAGCAGTTTTGCTTTGCAGTGTCTCCCAATCCAGTTTTAAGCCACTGGGGGCCTGTGCCAGGTGTTGTAAATGCCAAAAGAGACCCAGCAACACATCTTCATCTGGGCTGTGGCCAAGCCTTCCTGTAGTTTAAAACTGTTCTATCTGTTAAGGCGAATGAGGGGAATTAAAAGCACCTAAGCAAAAACTGATACAGATCCTAAGAGACAGACTGGACTCTGAGGTGGAAAATATTAAATGTTCTATTTTCTGTTTCATATTTTGAAACATGATTCCATTAGTATACTGATTAAATGCCACATTAGATATTCAATTCCAATATTAAAATTTTAATTTTATCCAGATTAACTATGGAAGCTATTTAATTTCTATATTTAGTATCTCTTCTCTGTCACACAACCCAGAAGGAATTGTAGATGTGACGTGCAAGTTGAATTTCCATCTTGCTCTCTTACAATTGGACTACGTTTTGGAATGATGCATGTACTTGAGAAATAAATTAGTGCAATGGAAAGGGAATAGATTTTCCCTTTTATATTTAAAAAATAATGAAGTTAGATGAGATTTTAATAAAGGAGGCTTGGAAAAGGATATGACAGTGAGAGTGTGTCTGTTCGCTGCAGGACTAGGAAAATGGAGTGCAAGTGAGAGATGATATGCAATCAGACAAAAAAATCCCCCAGAAAACAGAAAGCCAGTCAGATGCAGAGAGTGTATTTTGTACTTTGGAGAGAAACGTCTCAATTTACGTACCAGCCAGAGAGTTATGGAAATCCCTCTGAATTGCGTAGTGTGGCAGGTTTGCCATTTGTAGTAAGAGAGACTTGTGCCTTTTTGTAGTAAGTATACTATTTAGTATATTCTTATTGTTTCTGATTTCCTCAGAGGTGATACTGGAAGACACTTCACTACTCAGCTGTCCAAACAAAGGATCTACTTTTTCTGTGTCCAGAAGGCAACAACTACCTCAGTGTAGATCATCACTAATGTTAAGAGGTGTATTTGGTGGCTAACATTAAAAGGTAAGGTTCCTGGGTCTATTCTCTTTTCCTTTATGACTTGAACTAAAGCCTGTTGAAGTCACAGAGGTCCTATGACGTCAGTAGAAATAAAAACTACAGGTCAGTTAACCTCCCCTTGATTCCTGAGACAGTGAGGAAATAGATAGCCCTGGAAAACATTTTCAAGCACATGAAGAACAAGAAAATCATCAGGAGTGCTCAGAATGACTCACCAAGGGAGTATTTACAAATTGAAACACATGATATTGTCTGAATGTTAGGAAGCACATTTTTTCCTGTGAAAGTGACTGAGCACTACCACAGGTTGCCCAGAACGGTTGTGGAGTCTCCATTCTTGGAGATACTGAAGAGCCATCTGGATGTGGGCCTGAGCTCCTGGCCCTGTTTCAGCAGAGGGGCTGGACAAGATGACCTCAAAAGGGCACTCCCAATCCCAACCATGCTGTCATCCTGTAAACCATGGTACAATCCATCGTAGGCAAATGCCAGCATGTCAGTGTCTTAACATACTCATTTTTAAATAAACATGTTAACCACTTTGCAGAAGTACTGTAGGTGCACTGGTGAGGTGTTGTGAGATTGGGAGTACCAAGATGCTGATAATATATTCTGTGAGCTCTATTAGCATTAAACCAAGATGTCAGTGTGAGATTAAGCCCTGTTTACACAACTATGCTTCTGTTCCTTTTGGGTCATCTTTGACAAGTGTTAGGCAGTGTCTAGAACTTTCTGGGAATGGCCATAGTGGATGTCTGATAGGTGCAGCTCCTCTGAGTGAATTGCCTCATAAATGTGCTCGTGTGTGGCTGGCTCTGACAGTCTCTTCCAATCTTACGTTCTTCTGTGATCTCCCTGCAGAGGGAGGAGGACCATTGTACCCTTCCCTCCCAATACACTCATACATCAGGTCAATGTCCTCCACTGAAAAAGGTGACATGCCCCTTCTAGGAAACACATCCATAGATGTGATGGCCAGACAGAATGACCTAGGGGACAGATATCTTTTAGAATCCAGTATTTCATCATTCTTCCAAAGGATAGGAGGAAGTGGTAGGTAGTCAGCCTTCGAAAATGAGTCAGAGACAAGGAACCGGCTATCAGGAGCTGGACATGACGTACTTAAATATGTTTGGGGACTCACTGTTGACCTGACATTTGCTGATGTTCTGATTCACTGGCCCACTATTTCAGACATAGAGAAACTGCACGCATGGAGACATCAGAAACATTTGGGGGATTTATCGTCAGAACATAAGCTTTTCTGGAAGTACTAGGGCTTCTCTCTCTAAATTTTTCATCTGGCTTTAAAATTCAGTCCCAAAAGCTTTAAATGGCCAGCGTAAAAGGAATTAGCTCCTTGGCAGTTGTATTAGAAAGCCTGTAACTGTGCCACTAAGAGGGAAAAACTACATCAATTGTCTGGATGTTTCTCCTCTGTTTTCTAGATTATTTTCAATCATTCCATTTCTCTTCATCAAAAGTATGTGCAGAAGTGGTTCTTGAGCACAGACAGCTGGGCTTCCTGAGCCTGGATACATCCAATGTGATCACAATGACCTTTTAACCACAATTTAACCGAATAAGCTTCATAAAGAGGTAAGTCATAATAAAATTTTAGGTCCATTTGAAATAGAGATAATACTCAATTATTGCAAAATATTTAACAGAAGCCTTCCTTTTGTAGTCCTTGGAAATGAACAATTTTCACTATCTCGCCAGAACTATTATTTAGACACTGGGACAGGCTGATCTCTACTGACTAATTACTCAAATTTTGAGTACATGAAAAAATTAATTTTGAAACTGCAGAGAGGCTGAAAATTAGTCACATGCCTTTAAAAATTCTATGCCGGGTTTCTAGGGAAATGAACTATCTTCATAAGGATGTTTCATATGTTGTTTAGTTAAAAGATGTGGTAAAGACCTGTAATGCAAGTCATGTAGTAGAAAAGAGATTGGCATAATCAAACTTGTCTAACAATTAGAGCAGGGTAAGAATTTAACAGCCAACTTATAACAAGAGCTGAAAGTGACCGTCAAAGAAATTCTAGGAAGGAGGGGAGCAAAGAGGAGAGAGGATTGATGGCTTACTCTTACATGTTAGTACAATTAACTATTTGAACAACTTAATGTAATCCTTTTCTTTCCCCATGGAGCTTTTTACGCCCATCTGTGAGGATGGAAATGCTTTGAAAAGCATGCTATAATTTAGTGAGGAATTTTTGTTGCTAGAGATTTGTGGAATCTTCTATTATAGAAGAGATCATATAATAATTTTTGAATCTGTGCTTTTGATTGAAGTTTAGGATAAGAGTTTTGAAAACATAAGGTAAGTCTCCTTTTTGTTGGGTCTTGCACAGATGTGTCTTTGGTATGGTCACCTGATGTAAGTTTTGCCATGAAGGTAAAAGACAAAGATTAATTTTTTTAAAGAACTTGTCTATTGAGAGTTTGAATGGCTTTGAGACATTATGATGTTGGTATAAGAAGCGACACGGAGTCCGCAGGCAGGTGCAAAAGGGAGCTTGTTTATTCCAAAACCCAGGCCTTCTTAAGCAATTAGGCCTTCATCAGTAACATTCCATTAAAGCCCAAAAACCGTAATTCAACCAACCACCACAAACCGCAATGTGAACACGTGATGGTTATGTAACTTGTTTTCTACGGTTATGTAACTTGTTTTCTACCTCTGTTCCAGCTGAGTCATTACCCAGAATCCTTTTCTACTTAGCCGAAGTAACAGAAGTCAACCATGATTTTATGAGGGTAACAAGGCCTTCATTTTAGAAAGTTTTTTCCCATCCCCAACAAGATGAGAAGACAGGAAATTTCAGATTAAATTTTGGAAGGAGATGCAGAGGAAAATACATTAATGGAATGCATGAACCATTGTGATATGGCTGACTATATCTCGTATGTTCATGGGAGACATTTTCTCTCAATTTTCCTTTGTGTAAGAAAATCAAAGCCTAAAGGAAAGCATATCTGGGCTTTACAATCTATTTATATACTAATATACATTGAGATATTCCACATAATAATTTAAACATTTTTCTAACACTTTAAGAATTTTCTAGTGCCATTTGTACTATATTTACTATAAAGAAATAGTGGTAAATGAAATAGGCAACCCCAAAGTTAACTTGAGAGAAAGTTGAGATAGAATGAATTTTGCTTGTGGAACCATTATATGTAGGATTGAATCTTTTACCACCATGAAGGTCATTCTCTTTATTGATTTTTTAAGAGCAAGGCTTAATGGTTGACTCACGTGTACAGTAAAATCTTCAGCACCATATCAGAAGAATAATGCTTCATTGATCAGATGAGACTGGTTGCTAGAACTTCTTAAAGCATCTTAACAATAGATCATGATGTTCACAGCGAAGGTAGATTAATCCTGAGCGGTTCAACATTCAGTAGTGTTCAGACATGGAAAGTCAGCCAAGCATTAGGGATTTCCTGTAGGGTCTGTCTTCCAGGAATTTGCTTGTCTTAAGAGGAAAAGCTCTCAGCATAAATATCTTGAAAAAACAGGAAGAATGCTGCCAATGTTCCAACATGTTCATCATTGTCTTAAGTTTGCAGGAGAGCCTGATGTCTTGTGTTCTGTAGGAGGAGCATTGCCAGAGTTTTCTAAAGCCCTTGGCTTCCTTTACGTACCACTGCCTCCATTCTACCTGCCCCCTTGCCTCCCAATAGCTCAGTGCATATATGATCCCCTCACTTCCTTTAGATGTCTCTCATACCCTTCTCGTATCCTCCTGACATATGTGTATGGTGCATCCAGTTGCTGATTGTGTCTGGAGGGTTAGATTTTGTAGATCAAGATAAGAACTTTGTGTGCTGGTGTTCATGTTGCAGCCTTCACATCTGAATTCCCATTGCCTCTTCCAAATATAGTGAATTAGAGCTGCCTAATATCCTTGGAGGTAGGACATCTTCCTATGCCTGTTATCTGGAGCGTCAGGAATTTTATTTCAGATCACTTTTCTGTGGCATCTGATGTTGCTGCACATTGGAGCAGCTGGAAAGACATGTAGAAGAAACAAAACAAAGAAATAACATTCTTTTCCATCAATCTGTGTCTGTGTGGCATAAACAATGGTAATTTCTGTGACCTTAGTAGTGATCAAACAAAATAATGTAAAAATGGTGCAGGTCGTTTTTGTGTAGTTGAACTTCATCCATTTGTATCTCCAGGTGCCCAAATATCTCTAAGAATCCTGGAAAGTTGGTTAGTCTCTTCAAGGATTGCCTAACAGCTTTTCAAATAGTCGTACTTGTATAAAGTAATTCCATGAGTGGAGGAATTAGAGAAGATTTCTGTCCCTTTTCCTCTCCAGCCTTCCTCACATCCCAAGTACCATACTGCCAGGGCAGTGTAGATCCTCCTAGACTTCACCATCCCCAGCACTTTCAGTTCCTCCAAGACCATCTTCAGCTTCTTCCCCTCTTCCCACTGCACCCTGCTGTCATGCCTTCGTTTTCTTCTCATGTTCCTTTCTGATCTGCCTGTGGCTAATTTGGAAACTGCTGCAGAAGTAGGCACTACCTACATAGATGACTGATCAACCAGTGTGTTTTCTGTTTCTGTTAATTTTGTGTACGTGAGTAAAACCTTCATAGAACTCTGCCCCTTTTAGCCCCAGATGAAATTAGCATATAGATTTAGAATACAGTTAGAAGAGACATTAAGGGGGCACTGAGGCATGCAGACTATATGATGTGGAGGTTTTCAAAAACACAGGGAAATTTAGGAACACTCTCTCCTTTTGGGCAACTATACACAAGAAGTCCATACTTTCATGAGATGGAAATATTGGCTAGGGGAATTATTTTACTTCATCTTTACTCATGTTTATTGCAGCGAAAGCAGGTTGCATAGATGCTCTTAGAAGAATAAAAGTCTTGCCCATACAATTTCTTTGATTGAGAAACAGTACTGACCCAAGCAATTTTTGGCAACATTTTGCCATATACTTTTTATTCAGTTGGAGAGCCTACCTATCTCTACACTAGCAAACCTTACCTGCTTTCAGTATTTTTAGATAAATCTCTGTCCCTGTTTTTGGTATCACTTTGTGCCTCTGTGAAAACATCAGAGATCAGTTGCTGAAGCATCTGAGTTTCATTTTCAAGATCAAACATTTCACTGAGGTAAGTCTTGTATTATATGTAATGATGAGTTTGCAGCAGCAGCAGCTCTCACACAGGTGTGGGGGATTTATAAGTAACAGATTACTGGGGAGCTGCTGGGGCTGGAGCAAAGTAGATGGCCACGAAAATCACAGAGTCATAGAATGGTTTAGATTGGAAGACGCCTTAAAGCTCATCTGATTTCAACCCCCGTGCCCTGGGCAGGGACACTTTCTGCTTGACTGGGTTGCTCAGAGTTCCATCCAGCCAGAACACTGCCAGGGATGGGTCATCCACAGCTTCTCTGGGCAACCTGTGCCAAGGCCTCATCACCCTTACAGTAAAGAATTTCTTTCCTAATATCTAATCTCAGCCTGTTTCTTTTCAGTTTGAAGCCATTTCCCCTTCTGGCTTCGTCTGGCTGGGGTTAAACCACAACATACTCTCACTGCATGCTCTTGTAAAAAGTTCTACTCCATCTTGCTTGTAGACTTCCTCCAGGTAATGGAAGGCTGCAATTAAGTCCCTCCAAATCTTTCTCCAGGCTGAACAATCCCAGTTGCTTTAGCCTTTCCTCATAGGATAGATGGTCCATCCCTCTAATCAGCTTGGTGGCCTCCTCTGGACTCACTCCCAACAGCTCAATGTCAAAGTAGCCGAGCTGTAGTTCTTGCACCTGTCAATTCCCCACCTTCAAAAATGGCTTTAATATCAGCATCATATCAGGATTTTGGCAGAAATTCCCTGCTCATTACCATCTGTCTTGTAAGGTTAAGTTCATACTGTACAACTATGATTATAAGAAAAGTAATCTTTTTTTAACATATTCCATGTAAAATTTAAGATTTAATTTAGATTACATATAAGTATGCACTCTGTATAAAAATTTTCCAAGAATTTTTGCAGTGTCATTAATTGAAGCTGATAGCAAAAAGTGGTCATTTACAGCTGTCCTAATTAAAGCCCCAGAGGTGTGGAACCTCCTAACTTGTGTGGGATACCAAAGGTCAAGGGCCCCCAGATCAGAAAGTGGGCCTAAATGGTCCTTTTCTTATTGTTTTATATCACAATTTATTTAAGCCATTCTTCTTGTTCTGGAGGAACCAGGTATGCCTTTAGTCTTGAAGCTATTGGTGGGCAAAAGAGCTTGGTGTTTATTTACTCTGTTTGCTGACATGTTTGAATGCTGCCTGGTGGATGTCCTCCGCTGGCACTGTTCATCGAGAGCCCCCTACTCAGACTGAGCAGCTGAATTTCCTTTATAAAGAGAAGCTGTCCAGACCAGACCGTCCCTCTTCCTCCATTTTGCGCAGTACCTCTTCACAGGGGCTAAATGAATGGCCAGCAAGTCTAATGGAAAACAGTAAAAGCTATTAGATTGCAAGCCAATATCTGATAACAGGAGCAGCAATAGATTATTTATCGTCTGTTGGTTTCAGACTATGTTTGTGGTATTGTCTTGGCACAGACCTTAGTATGCAGTTGCAAAATGCATTAGCAAAGCCCCCATTGTTTAAACATTCATTACAGGGAAATGAAACATTTCATCAATTAATGTGAACCTCGGCCAAAGCATCTCTTTGGAAAGAGCCTTGAACAGCCCCAAACCAACTCCCTCCTGGAAGAAGGGACCTGGACAGCAGCGGGCAGATAGGTTTGCATTAGCTGGAGAATGAGAGTTCAGAGTGTAACACCACCCTCTGACTGCACTTGTGCCACGTCTCTTGGAGATGCATTTATCAACATGTGTCACCTTTTTAGGTTTTCTGCTCTGATGGATAAAAATGCATCTCAAGTTTGAACACAGAATCAGGTAACCTGCAGAAAATTTTTATCAGGAGATTATGACCTCCTGTGTCTTCCTCTAAAACAGCATGAGACAACAGAATAATTTAGAAGAATGACTCTTCTAAAAACCCTTCTGTCCACAAACATCTTCAGATCATTCTGTTTAATGCTACTAAAAATTTTCACTCTCTCTGGATAATATTGATTTATTTTCAGAAAATCCAACTCTAGCTCCCATGTCTGGGAATTCACACATTAATTTATTTTACACTAATTAATTTACACTAATTTGTCTCTTTCTGTAGAGGTGGTTTGTGAGAAAGAATTTTGTCTCTGATAAAATTAAGCACAGTTATTTTTTCAAGTTATTTTCGTAAAGGTTTGTAGCATTCATTATTGCATATTTATTGCAGTATCTTAAAAAATTTTTAATTATAGCATCCAAATAACTACATTTGATGGGCAGCTCCCTGACAAAATGAGAGATAGCTTAATCCAAAGAGATACAGCATTGTATTTGGGTTTGACATCCCTTTGCTTGTTATACTAAATATTATTTATTGTATGGCATAATAGTAGGATTTCTCCTGTCCCCTAGTGGCTAGCTCATTTTCTGAGTTCAGCACATTCATTACCATTTCTGTCATCCTATCAGAAATTATAAACTGGCTTGTGGTTTGATTTATATCAGAGAGTGCACACAAACTTAAAAAAAAATCAGCAAAAAATATTTTCCACTGTAAAACATGACCACATAATAGGAGTCCTATGAAATTCTGAACAGTTGTAGCTGTTTAGCTCTAACTTCCCAGGAACGTGCTGGAGACTGTGTGGTACCCTTCCAAACAAACTTGAAGTGAAAGACGAAAGCAATGAAACATGGAAACAGCTAGAAAAGCAGATTTAGTTTTTATTGAAGTAAATAGTTGGCATTTCGACACAATGCCGAATTTGCTTAACTTGTTAAGAAAGTGAGAAACAACAGACAATGTTCTGAGAGGGCAGGAGTGGCACAGAGGCTCCCTCTCCCCTGCATCCTGATGTCAGGCTGAGCTTATGCACTCAGACCCCACCACCTGCTGGTTTAAAGCCATTTCTGCACCAGCAAAGCTGAACAGAGGGCAGCATTGCCTGACTTGCAGCCTGAATAACTCCATGAGGTGCGATTAAAAGCAGCTTTATGAGTGAACCTTATATATTACTGGTCCCAATAAGAGCAAAGCTCTGCCCAGCTTCAGTAGGCTAGAGATGGGGATAACGTGTGAAGTTTGTAAAGTAACTGCAGAACAGAAGTGGTTGTTGAAATGTAGTTAATACATTAAAGCTCATTTCAAACTGCTTGTATAGAATGACCAAATCTTTTTATAAAACTCTACAGAATGAACAAATCTAAGAAGAGCATCGTGTGGTCCTTCTATCTCAGTGTGTTTTATCTCCATCAGTTAACTACAAGGATAAAGATTACTCCATTGCTTAAAGAATTTTTGATACTTCTACCCTACATAAGTATGTTTTGAGAGTCCTCAAACATGTATCAGGGATTCTGGCCTCCAGAGAGCATCCATAATTCTCTGCTACACTTCTTCCAGTCATGGAATAGTTCGCATGACTTCATATGAGCTGTGTTGGAGCTTCAGCTGATGGGAGGAATAGTCTTTTGGCAATTTTGTATTAAGCTTAAGGAGCTTGGAGCCAGCAGTACAGGTCTCTTGGGAGCTCTGCTCTGGGAAGCTTCAAGTGCAGTCAGAGTTGCCAAACCTCAGCATTTCACTGCAACCTGACAATATGTATTGCTTTTCATGAAGCCTTTGCCTCCTTGCATAATTTTACATTCAAGTGCTGACCATCACAGGAGAGTGCTGGCATCCATGCCTGCGGAGCAAAGGGATTAGGGGCAGCGGTGGCTCCACCTTGACAGGGATTGACCCATGCCAAGGCAGACTGACAGGACTTTGAGTGCCTTGGGAGAGCACTTCCTTGCAGGCAGGAAGACTGTTGGCTCAGACTCAGCACTAGTCAGAATGTCTGTGTTTGGTTTTGAGTATCTATGTACAAACCTGACTTAAGGAGCTAATAAAGAGGGTGCTGCCAGGACACCATAAAGATTAAGGATTAAAAATACAGATTTTTTTGGAACAGCTTGGCTGGCTCTGGTTTAATTCAGGTGCACAAGTATTCAGCCTGTCCTCGGGTTAGAGGAGTAGTGTATTTCTTGAATTGAGCTTTTTTTGCATCTATTTTCTTGCATGCAAATCTGCAGTTTATCAAACTATTTCCGCTATCAGTGGAAGAATCTTAGCTGAAATTTTCAAAGGAACTTAATTATATTGAAGTTTAACGGAAGATGCACCTGAATCTCTGTGAATCTTCAGTGAAAACAGGGTCAGTTTTGCAAAGATATTCTAGCCTAAAGGATAGTAGCTGGCATAGAGAGGACATGTCTTGAGATATGCTTATTTTAATAGAAGTCCTATTTAGTTATTAAGCCAATACATAAATTGGTGTAAACTGGCAGAAAATTCCCAGTCAGAAGGGAAGAGGTAGGGGCCATAACCTGGGCAGGCACTGTGCCTTTCCTGTACCTCCACACTGTCCAGGTGCAGAGTGACCTGAGAAGTTTGTGCAGGTGCAGCTGTTCCCTCTAGTCTTGTGCATTACAACACTGGAGCTGTAATGCTTGCCTGTGAATGTTACATAAAAGATTTAACAGATGTCTGCTGCAAATCTTATTTTTTAATACTATTCTCATTTTTGCAGAGGTTCTTTAATAGAGACACTAGTTAAAATTTTTTTTTTTACTACTTCTTAGTACCATAAGTGGACTTCACGTAGCGTGGCTATAATGTTTTCCATCTGCTAAGTACATCAATAATAAACAACAAATTCATTTGTTCTTTGATTGCCCCATACCAGCATGGAAAAAAAGCCCTGAAAGCTTTGCTCATTTATCCACTTCTCTGTTGTTGATACACAGCCAAATGCAGTCCTTATTTTTAAGTCAATGGAGCAACTATGTGGACAAATTTATGCATATTGAACAAATTACACAAAACAATCTCTTATTTTGTTTGCACATGCACAAATGGTGTAAGGAGTCATGAAACAGCGTAACATATGCTTCTGTATTTTTTTTTCAGTAAGTCCTTCAGCTGAGCAGGGAAACTATTCTTTTACAAGACTAAAACACAATGTAGCTAATATATTCATAATGAATTCTTATGATCCACACTTTATCCCCAATGACTCATTTTCAGAGCTTAATGCAAAACTCCAAAAGCTGAAAAAATGTAATTCAGAGCGGCTTCCTGGTCTAAAGCATTGATTCACTAATTCACTGTTAATAGCTTCTTGGTGCAGGCTTTCCTAGTAAGTAAAACACATATCACCTGAATATCCCAATTCTTTCACTGAAATCATCAGGGAAGTGTTTGATCACAACTCCAACAAGCATGGAGTCAAAAAATATTTTAAAACTGGAGTGTGTGCTTAAATGTTTTCCCAGAGCAAAGAGGCTTTTCTAAAATTTACCAAAACCAGAAGGGTTTGTCTACTTAGAAACCAAAGAAGACAAATTACAATTACACACCTTAACTAAAATACATTTAACTCTTCAGTGTGGTTTTATAGTTAGGGGAACAGAAGCCAGGGATTTCTCTTGCACATTCAAAAAAGCAGTAGCAAAAAATGTAGTGAATATAAGAAAAAAGAGAAGGAACATTACTCAAACCCTAAGATAAACATTACTTTCCTTTTTAAAGCTGAAAGACCAAGTGTCTGAGAGATCAGAAGATTTAGGCAGTACTATCCAAAGTCTACCTGCCCCCTTGTCAGCTGTCTGAGCCTACCGGTGTCTGAAATTTTGAAATTAAAATTCATTTGATGCCTGAAGGACTTCTCCCAGATACATCTGGAGACTCTTTGTTCCTGATGATACATGGATGATCTTGCAGCTGAAGATTAAGCTTGTCAAGATTCACAAACCTGCTGATTCCTCAGTCAGCCTTTTTAAAGGACCATCTCTCATGTGTTCCCAGAGAACTGCTGCACTGGCCTTCATGTGAAATGCAGATTTTTCCTTCTGGAGCAATGGGTGAGGCAAGACCTTTGTGTTCTTCATGGCTTGAGTCAGGAGGTTTGGCCTTACTTTCCCCATGTGCCTGGCAGATTTGCTCTAACCATCAGGACACAGGTTCACTGATTGGAAGGACAAGCTGGGGAAAATTACCAAGGTCTCCACATGGAGCCATATGCTGCTAGCAAAAATAAATAAGATGTAGAGTGACAGCCAAATGGTTTGGGATCTTTGGGAATGGGCATCCATGCTCGAAATCCGACCTGGGCAATTTTGTCAACTGAGTCTCTGATTTCCAGTTGATTTCCCTAACCTTTAGTTTTAGTTTCTCTCACAACTCTTGCTTGGCTTATAACAGAACACAAAAACAACTTTTCTCCTGAAAAACAGACTAGTAGGTGTCTAGAAAACTTTCTGGAGACGTGTGGTTTAGCATTGTCAGGAAAAAGTGAGAATAGGAGCTGTCTCTTCTGTAGCCTCTAACTCATCTGAGTAGTAGCCATTTGGCAAAGCGGGGGAATCCTGGTCCCAGGAGCTTAGTTGGAGGCACAAAAAAACTCTATAGTACAGTGTGGTGGTGAAGGCTTAATGTGGACAAGGCTTTGAGAGGCACTCTTTACACTGGCATCACCTTTTCAGGCTATTTTCAGCAACTCCCTTCTCTTTGCTGCCTGTTACGGTTTCTAGTTCAAAGCCATCAATTCCCACTGGCATTCGTTTGCACACTCAGCAGGGACCTGAGGAGGGAGTTCTCTGCAGAGGTGATGCTGAGAGACTGAATGGCTGACTCACGTTACAGTCTGGGCTTAAATTTCTTGTTTAGAATAAGACATGAGGGTTTGATTCTGGAAAACAAAAGCTAAAAAACCCCAGAGGCTCATACCCTTAAGACTCCCTTTCTGGTGGAGACTTATTCCCTCCATGTGGGTGCAGGACACTTCCACCATCCCCTAGCTGATGGCACAGAGCATTTCTTGGGGGGATTTCAGCAGTGTGGACCCTTCAACATGCAATTCAGGAACCAAATCAATTTCGTGGTTATTTTAATTATAAAATATACAAACCCAGAACTTAGCAGGGAAAGGATGGTGATCCTCTGAGTCTTTTTCCTGGCAGGCAAAGGCTCAAGCAAAAGGCTTGAGAATAGCACCATCTCCTGGAAATGCCTCATATGGCTTGGTTTTTCTAAGTTGTCTGAATACAATTTTTTCCTGAAATTACTACCAGTCATTTAAACTGGTACCGTGGTTAATGTATTCCCTACTGCTACCAAATTATTGCTTCAGCAATAACTGAATACCACCCATGCATATGTTCACATGTATCCCATGTTAACCATGAACCAGATATGACACATGCATAGGGGAAGTCTTGTCAGTGTAAAATTTGTGGGTACACCATGCTCACCACAGGGGCATGTCAGCATGCTTCAGAAGGCCAACTGAAACTCCTTGGGATAGTAGCCTGCAACCCAAGCTATACTAATTTTACATTTTCTCTGAATCCTTCATCTGAAACCTGATTTTTCTTAGAGGTAACAAAGAAAGTAAAAGAAAAATCAAAGTGTATTGGTTTTGCAAGGCAAGATCTGACAGCAGGGGGCTGCCGGGGTGACCTGTGTGAGACACTGCCGGAAGTGCAGGAGCTGCCCGTTCCAGACAGCTCCATGGTGAATCTGCCACTGTCCAAGGCCAAGCCCATCAGCAATGGTGGTAGCAACTCTGGTGTAACATATTTGACAAGGAGGAAAACATTACTGGACAACAGCGACTGCAGCCAAAGAGAGGAGTGACAATATGCTCCATGAACATGCCCATCTTGTATCACAGTATGTTTTTTCTGAAGAACAGCAGTGTCATCTCACTTGAACACATGCAAGTAGATAGCAACTAGATAGTCACATGATTTAGATTAAGCCTTTGACAAAGTTTGCCACACCAGTGAGTTATCACATATAAATTATCAAACACATACAAACCTCCTAAAAATTAGCTGATGGCCAGTTAAATATTAAACCTGAGGGGATAATTTGAATAGTGAAATTAGAAGTGTCATATTTGGCATTATGTAGAATTTTAATATTAAAATCTAGATTTCCCTATATTGTTCTTGTCAAGTGTTGCATTCTGCCTTTTGTATTTATACCACCTTAATTGAGGGCTAGCTAAATGCACACTTTGCTCACTGCTAGAGTGATCTTCCTGGTAATAAAATTATTTGCTACAGCCTTTTGTTTTGCAGTTATATTAATCTTTTAATTTAACATTTTTTGCCCATGCTCTGATTTGAAGACCACTCCTTAAACTACCCACTAGATTATTTAATGCTTGAGATATGAGTGAATTTTTTTCTCTCCAGATGAAACCTAGCCTGAAGATGAAGCAGTGATAGGACAAGATGCTCTGCTTTCTTAGGTTTAACTCAACAACCAAGCTGTGTTTCAAGAATTAAGTCACATAGATGTCCATGGGGGCATTGCTTGGCCTTAAAATAGCACCTTGAAAAAAACAGATAATCCTTCTGTATCCTAAGGTTTATCACTAAATACTGTCAGCCTTTGCTTCTTTTACAACAAGTGAGAGGATAGTGTGTAATTCCCAATGCAACTTCTTTTCCCTGTAAGTCATTATGGGAAACCATAGTTATTGTTAAGTGTGCATCAACTCATTTGGAATCTCAGCTAATACACACATCTAGCTTTCAAGTCTGTTCTTCAATACTGCATCTTCCTTTTCGTTTTTCTTCTGACTCTGTGACTCTCAGCCTGACCCTTCACAGAAGACTTTTATGTGCATTCCGTTCCCTTGCATCTCTTCCACAAAATGTTGCATTACTGAAGGGGACTTTACTGTTACAAGGGACTTGCAACAAAACTTGCTTTTGTTTTCATTCAGGGACAGGAGAAGCAATTTGGTTTAACACTCAAATCAGCGTCATCCTTTTAGCTTTTTTCTCCCCATTTCTAGTCTAAACTATCTATCTTTGTTAAATCTGGTTAAAACTAAACTCAGGGTCAATCTGACTTCAACGAATGCTTTCACTGCTGTCATTCATGTGTACTGTGCTTGCTTGAGCTAACAAACCGTGGCTTACAGAATTAAGAATAGATTGCCTAATAAAACAACATCCTTCATGTTCCTCTGGTGATGGAATATAATCTTACATTTTGCAATATACAAATGCATTGTGGATTGAACATGGACTTCAGACAGGATAAGAGAATGGAGCTCAGTTTTGCTGTAGGTGAAGCAAAAACATTTTAAAGGAAATGTATCTAATTGCTATGCCCAACCCAAAGATTTTCTGGAAATAATTTCCCTTTCTTAGGTGGCTAGATGTATAGTTACTAAGTAAATAAATATTTTTATTAAAAGCAAGAGAGTAATTCAGTGGCTGCCTGGCTGCAGAGCAGAGCAGTTGTTAAGTAGCACAAAGGGACCTGTGTGACCTCTGCGCCCACCACCCAGATGACAAAATGGTCCCTCTGACAGTGTCTGTTCTGCTTGTCTTCCTGTGATGCATTTGTCATTCTCCTGCTCAAGCATCCTGATGGCAGTGTGTCCATGCCAGGCTTAGAGAAAGCTGAAATGGGAGCACTAGTCCCATCAGTATACATCAAAATATTCAGGGAGATAACAAGCACTATTATGTGTTGCCTTTTATTGGTGAATTCTTCCATTATTTTCCATTAGCAACCACTCAGGCTGTCTCTTCTCAGTTAGGGGTCTTTCAGTGTGAGTGATGGTGCATGGAGTACAGTGCAGTACAGAAAAAGCTCCTAGAAGACAGGCAAGCAGAAGAGTGTGATTAGCAATTCTGTTAAGGTTTCTGGCTTCAGGAATTCTGTTACAAGGTGTGTATGACCGGCTTGCTCTGAAATGGGAGAAGCTGTGAGAAAAGCAGAATGAAGGTTGCAGCTACCTCCTTCTTGCGTGCACTTGGCAAGTTTATCTATGGAAACTGAGCAAGACACAGACAAGACCTCTTTCTGAGCTCCCTCCTGCCTCCAGACAATGGAGTGAGGTGGAAGGTGATTGCTTTTCAGACCAGTGCAAAAAATGATCCCCTTGGAGTCAAATGGCAAAAAGCCAAGCTTGTCTCCTGGGTAGTGAAAGGCAGTCCCAGAGGAAAGTACGATGTAACACATATCCAGGTACATTGGTGAAGCTGGTGATATAAATGGGAAAAGTGCTTTCTGCGTGATGGCTGATCTGCAGACTCTGAAGCCACAAGGCTGACAAGTGAGAAACATGAATTGAACAGACCTGTACCCAGAGCCCCTGCCGGGGATAGGAAGGAGCACTGAGCAGAAGAAAAGTGAAAAAGTAATTTTCTCCTTTCTGTGTCACTTTTAATTTCTCTCTCCCTTCCCATATGATTCTCTATATACAGTGTAAAGTGACCTACACAATCCTGAAGGGCTTTCACAATTTGCTGTGCTTTTATTTTGGTTTTGGTGCTGATGACCATAATGGACCCCTGTTGCTTTTCGAAGACATTAGTAATTTCCCTTGTCAAACTGGTGAGACGTACATTTCATGCTCCTTCCCCTCTGCCAGCCAAACTGCTTTAGTGAAGGCATTGCAGGAGTCAGCTGGGAGATGCAGAACTCAGTCTCCGGCTGGTGGGTACAGTGTGATCTCCAGCATAAAGGTGAACAAACTTGGAATAGATTTGCTCTGGTTAAGAAGGCAGGGACCAGTGAGCTGTGCCTCAGGAAACTCTCCTGCTTTCATGTAACATTATCACACTACAGGCATTGCTGGATCCTGAAGCGCTGGGAATTTCTTGGGAGCACAGCTGAGGTCAGGAATGATCAGCGAAATACTGAAATCAACAAAAACTATGTGCAGGTATTATGTCAGATTTATTCATATGTATTTGAAAGCCTATGTTTAGATCTCAGTTTGTAGTGTTAAAACACATTACATTCAATCATAAATAAATGTGAATCATAAATAAGGTGTCAATACATATTATATGGACCCCCTTAAAAAGATAATATTTGGTCATGGAGTCAAGCAAGAGCAGCATGTTGTATTAATACTTACCTTTCACTTTTTGAATTTGAGGATTAATTTTGGTCTACATTGAACTTTCCAAGTTAAATTTAAGCTTATCACAGAATTTATCATTTATCAGATTGTAGAGATCTGATTTGTAACATACTTTAATTAAGCAAATTGTGATTATCTTCTTGAATAAGTCTCTTTAGATAGCCCACCATGACTTTAAGATGAGCTCTAGATGCAGAATTAAATGGTAAACTAAAATTGTTAACTACTGTGTTTTAAGCCTAAATTCATTGTAAATTCTGTGCAGTACCTCAGAAAACTAAAATCGTCCTCAGAAAAATCTAAAGTCTACAAGCAGAAGTAAAGTTCAACTTTTTTTGACAACCTTTACAAAAGCTTTTTAGATGTCTCTGGATCTTCTCTGGGAAGAAAATATTTTAAAAAGTGGGCTGGGATTTTTTGTTCTCTTCCACTCTAATACCAGTCTGGATGGCTGATTCTGCCTATTTAAATTCTGCCGCACAATTTCAGCTGGATAGCACATGAGACATTTCTTGTCCTAAACTGCTACTTGTGTTCCCAGTGGCCTAATCGTCCAACTCCAGCAGCACCACAAGGACATTGGGCATCCCACGGTGTATCAGTGCCCATTAAACAGGAATACAATACCGGAGCAGTCTACTCCTCATTTATTATAGTACACAAGGGGTGTTGTAAGAGAAGAAATTTTCACTGGGACTAATGAGCAGAGTTTTAAGTGCAGTGGAACTAGGACAACAACTTTTCAATTGCAGCATAACTGGTTGAGGTAAAATGAGGGTATTCTCCTCAGGTCATCCTGGGCCTTTTGAAATGATTGTCTATGTAGATACTAGTACTTGAAAACTGTACCATGGAATTGTTTGCTCAGTTCAATCTATGGCAATTCTTTTTTTATTTCAAATACAGCCTAACAAGTACATACTAATGCAAAATTTCTAGTACTTTGTTTATGCTTTCTGGAATTGCCAGAGACTGTC
This sequence comes from Struthidea cinerea, assembly GCA_013397865.1. Taxonomy (NCBI): domain Eukaryota; kingdom Metazoa; phylum Chordata; class Aves; order Passeriformes; family Corcoracidae; genus Struthidea; species Struthidea cinerea. Next base: position 366,584 of record VZTI01004797.1, read on the forward strand.
AGAAATACAAGTGATGAGGAATTCTTTTTCCCCATTAAAAATTCTGTATTTGGGATTCTTGTTCTTTAAATTTGAAACAAGAAGACAAACTCTCTCCTAGTCAAAGCAATTTGAGCCTCAGGTAAGACTTTATTATTATAAACAAAATAAAAACTCTTTGCAATGAGATTGTGTTCATATGACATCAAAAGCTCGTAATGGAGAGGGTATATCAGGTAGTCCAACAAAGGGAAAACCATTGCAGCTCCACACTGCCAGGTTCATCCAGGACTACATATGCAGATACTCGTATACAATACACACATACATATACATATGCACATAGCTGGCCATGTTGATGAATTCAGACACAAAAATGGACCACTCACACAAACTGCACCAATAACCTTGCACTGCAGCCTTCTCTGGCTCATCAGGATGAAGGTCAAGTGGTGGGAAACACACCTACATGCTTAAACAAAATATGGATTCCTCCAGTAACTGAGACCCTCCCTAGGTGGTCCTGGATCCTTAGTTTACATGGCTGCTAACACCTCTGCACACATGTTCCCAGTGTCTGCAGCCTTACTTGTGGACATAACCACACTAAGTCTCCCCAGTGTCATCTGGAACCTCTTGTCTCCACTTGTCTCACACACACACACACACACACACACACACACACACACACACATACAGATAGAAACAGGTCTTTCAATTGACCCCATCCCTTACTTTCTGGCCTGGACTGCCAATGCCTTCAGTAGCCAGCTTGCATGCCTGCACTCATGCCAGTCCCTGGCACCATGGATGGAAGGACTCCTGTTACACATGATCCCTGCTCCATCCTGAGGCACCAGAGAAGGGAACAGTGCAAGGCCACTGGTGCAGCTGGCACTCAGACACCCATGCCCACATGTGCATGCATAGACAGTCCTTCACCCAGGAAATTGCTTAGGAATGGATTTTAGTGGGAAGACAGAACACCACCTGACTGTGGTATGGCCAGAGAAGCAAGCAGAGCAGCAATGAATGTGTTTAAATGTCACTATCCCTTTTATCCTCTTATGCCTCTATTTCCCATTCTTGTTCCTCCCCAAAACATCTTGATCCCTTGCTTTCTCCCCTAACCAACCCTCATTAAGTCTTAAATAATCCCCGAATGCTCTTCCCAGTATCTCTGTCATGGTTTCTGGTTTGTCTGCAGCAGGCAGATGAGCCTGACATAGCCGCTCACTCACATGCCACCCTCTTCCTCCACTCCTTCTGATGTAGGAGAATCAAAAGGGTACAAGATAAAAAACTTACAGACGTAGTTAAAGACAACTTAGTAGGCAAAGCAAAAGCCATGTGTACAAACAAAGCAAAACAAGAAATTATCCATTTTCTCTCTGGATAATGTAGCTGTCATTCTGTCATTTATACCAAGAGTATAACACCAAAAATTAAAAGAAATATAGCTCCTGGTCTTGCAGGAACATACACAAGTAATTAATTTCTCAACAATATTCACTCTGAACAACCTGAATGCTAAACACAGATAATAAATCTGTACTTGTTTCTCATAATCAAGAAAGAAGTTGATTTTTTTTTTTTTAATGAAGGTTGGCTACAGAACAGGTATCACTAAAGGTTATCCTTGTTTCAAGGAAAAATCTTTAATTCCTTTGCCTGTGGACAAATTGAGGTTAAGGGCACCTGATAACAGTTGATTCAAAGAAGAAGAGTTCTTGCAGATCACTCCTCTCAGAAACCTGAAAAATTTTTCTTGGCAGACGTTGAGATCTGCCTTTTCCCTGGTGAGGAGGTTCTATTCAAACTTCCTTAAGTGTTTATCCTTTAAAAATGAAGACCTGAATTAAGGTTACAGGTGTTGTAGCATTTTAAGGTAAGACATGATCAGAGTCACCCAACAGTTTCATTTTATTCTACATTTACATTTGCTCATCCTCTTGAATGTTTGATTTTGCAGGATAAAAATCTCAGACTTGTGTTTGGAAATGTTGAAGGATGTGTGTAATTTGAAGAGAATGGAACATGAAGTTACATTTGAGACTGTAGTTCAAGAGTCCCCTTCAAGACTAGATCACGGAGCCTATAGCTTCCACCTATCTGTGAAGACTGCTTCTCAGGAAACTCCACAAGACACCTGAGGCTGAAGTATCCCTCTTCCTCACACAGAATGCTAGTTGATAGTGACTGCAAGAACTAAGACTTGAAATTTGTATTCACTCACTTCAGAAACACATAGCAGAACCTGCTGTTCTCACATGGACATCCCCTCTGGAGTGTGAGAGTGTAGGCACAGCCAGACAGCAGCGAGAGCCAACGTCACCACTGTCCTGTGCATCTGGATGAACAGACACACCCTCTGCAGCAACATGGTGCACAGGGAGAGCTGCAAGCAAATGTTAAAAGTAATTTTTGCTGTGAATTTGGGGAGTAAAAAAGGTAGACATTTTTTTTCCTGACAAGTAGGTAAGGGCACTGAAGTGCTAAGTAAGCAAATTCGCGTTTTGTAGTAATATATATACATAGATAACCTGAAGCTGAAACAAAGGGTTTGCTGTTTTCCAGCTCTTTGATATTAAAAGTAAGCTCAGTTAGAGCAATTGTTTTCATTCTTTCCCACATTGCAGACTTCCATATCGCAATGCTTACTTCTATATGGTAAAATTAAGTAATATGACAGCAACTTGCCTTTTATTTAGTTATTCTTCAAAATTCTCTTTAAAATTTTCACAAACCCACACACAAACTTATCCATGTTAAAAATCACCATATTAGACGAGTGAAAAGAGGTTGTGAGACATTTTTATCTTCAAAAGCACAATGTAAGCCACATTCCTGTCACATGCATAACAACCTAGAGTTCTTCTGGTTCTGTTGACGCTATGGGATGAAATCCTGCTTCAGGGTTACCATTTTTCTGTGGTAATCTGTGTGTGGTATTTTAGGGCAAAGGCCATCCTTTGTTTTTCTTCTCTACCATAAAAAGTTAATTCTGTCATAAGTGAATCTTATCTATGACCAGAAGATGGTTTCTGTTTAAAGAATTGACAGTCCCATGATAGGAAAGGAAATATGAGGGTTTATGGGCTGACAGAAGAAGCATGAGGCAACAGGGACACAACAATGACCAGTCTGACAAGGAGTGGTCAAGCCTGTGAGTTGTTTGCCTCTACCCACCTCCTATCAGGTGTTTGCAGCTACCACAAACAAAAATATGCATTAAGAAAGGATTTGAAGGGAGCCATGGAGAACTACTTTGGTATTTATGAAAAAATCATTCAAGTCCAATGAAAGTCTGTTTATTTCTGCCAGCAGTTAAGGGTAACAGCACAGTAGCTTGTTTGACTTTTTTATGAAAAGTGTAGCCCCCTTATTCAAACCTGGGCAAAGGTATTTTCATAGGTAGTTACTGTAGATTATTTAAACGCATACGAAGAATTGTTTCAGACCAACTTGCTCCTGTCACAGAGTCACAGAATATTCTGAGTTGGAAGATGCCCACAAGTCAAGATCATCGAGCCCAGATCTTAAATGAATGGCCCATACAGGGATTGAATCTTGGTGTTATTAGCACCCTGCTCTAACCCTCTGAGCTAATCTCAGTTTGTCACTACATATTGAGATAGGCTGACTTTGCTTACTTTAACGCTTTCTGCTCTTCACCATTTAAATAAAGTATTGCAATTTGATACAAGTTTTTCAGCACACTTTAACTGCCAAGTTTTCATTTTGTGTCTTATCCCTCATTCTTCCCATGTGTGCCCTGCTGAGGGCCTCTCTAACTCCCAAAGACTGCGACTACTGAATGCCTTGTTGACTTTCTCCTGCACAGAGCAGATGGGACTGCTGCCGTATTTCATTTCACACTAGGAAAGCTGTGAGGGGCCGTAAGTCTTGCAGCCAGAAGGAGCAGTAAGTCATGAGGCCAGCAAGAGGGCAGGGGCCACAAGGCCAGGTTTTAAATTAAGTGCATAATAAGACCTTTGTACTGGGAGAGTGGGGGAGTAGGGCATATATATCCTGCAGAAGCCAGGCTGCTAACTGCAGGCAGTCCTAACTGGAAGATGTGGATGATGAAGAAAAAATAATGAATCTATATTGTTTGATTAAAAAAATTTGACTGGTCTTAGAATGGTAAAGTTGTTTTAAAGCCTTTGTGAAGTGTCTTCTCTTGGATTGCTCTATGATAGAGCTCCCCTAGAGAACTTTCTACAGTGATAATTCCTTGTGGCATCTTTCAAAACAGTCACAGGTTTTTGCATTACTAATGCCCTCTTGCTATGAATAAAAGAGCTGACCTGGTTAAAGGCCTGCACACTGTATGCACATTAATGTGTTTGCCTGTGTGGCAGCCACACATCTGACTGCAACATCAACATGGTGCAAGACAGAGTCTCTGTTGGTGATTTACAAAGCAGTTCCACTTGTGTGAGGTCAGAAGACCTCCATATGTATTGAAGTGACTCCTCAACACAAGGTAAGGAAGAAATGTCCAGATTTTATTCTCACCTTCACATTGCTTTTACAGGAGAAATCTTTCCATTTGTCTCATTTAGAGAAACTTTAGTTTATGTATAAATGCCCATTCTGTATTTGGGGAGTAAGAAACTTCAGTCAAGAAATGGAAGACACAGACAAAAGTTTATGAAAAAATCCCAAAATGCTCCAAAAAATTTCACCTCCTGGTAAAACTTGTTATGATCACTCAAAAATGTTTTCATACCAGAAGACAGAATATGGAGTCTTTGAGAGAACAGGGGCTAGGCAAAATAAGGTCAGACTGGAAAAGAAAAACTCCTACAGTACTTGGAGGGAAAAGGGAGATTTCAGACTATGAAACTGGAGATTGAAAAGAAGTGCTAACTGAGGTACTATTATTTCTATTGCATGCATTGGATAATGAAACTTCCAATGAGATATAAAAAGCCTTTCATGTGTGAAATAAGATGACCAGAAAAGGAGATGTTTCTAGCCTTAACTACAGGAATGTAAGAAGAGAGAGACAAACTTTGTAGTGCAATAGTGATTGTACTGGGTTTGTACAGAAAGGATTTGGTAGCAGGAAGTTGCTTCTGTGAGAAACTGCCAAAAGCCTCCCTCATGTCCAGCTGAGGCAGTTCTAGTTGGCTCCAAGATGTACCCACCAATGGCCAAAGCTGAGCTAAACATCAGTGGTGTTTAGCTGTTATCACAGTGCCTCTCTGATAATGTATTTAAGAAAGGGTAACAGCATGAGAGAGGAGTGAGAAAACGTCAGAGGCTGTGCAGACACTGAGGACAGTGAAGAAGCAGGGGAAGGAGATGCTTCATGTGCTGGAGCTGAGATTCCCCTGCAGCCTGCGATGAAGACAATGGTGAAGTAGGCTAACCCCTACAGAACATGCTGAAGCAGTTTGTGAAGAAGGACTCACACTGGAGAAGTTTGTGGAGGATTGTTCTCCCATGTGTGGGACTCCATGTTGGAGCAGGGGAAGAGTGTGAGGAGGAAGGAGCAGCAGAGATAATGCACAATAGACTGACTGCAACTCCCATTCCACGTTCCCCTGTGAGACTCTGGGAGAGAGGATAGAGATACGGGGAGTGAAGTTGAGCTTGGGAAGAAGGGAGGGGAAGGAGAAAGGTGTTTTTAAGATTTGTTCTTATTTCTCATTATCCAACTCTGATTTGTTTGGCAATAAACTAAATTAAACACCCTGAGGTGAGCCTGTTTTGCCTGTGACAGTGGTTGGTGAGTGATCCCTCCCTGTCCTTATCTCAACCCATGAGTCTTTCATTACATTCCCTCTTCCCTGTACAGATGAGAAGGAGTAGTGATAGAGTGGCTTGGTGAGCATGTGGTAGCAGGCAAGATCAACCCACCACAGTGGGTTGAACATACAGACTTTTACTAATAAGTCACACGGATGGAAATATATCGTCAATAAAGATGAGGGGGTACCCTCACTCCCTCTGGAATGAACACATCTGTGCAAAGGATGCCAAGGCTGCATTTGTCCTTGCTGGGGAGGTTGGTGGGGGAGGTTAAAGAAGAGAAAGGAGGGTACCTGGACCTGACATAGCTGCTTGACATGCTCTCAAAGAACCTGTCAGTAAAAGGAAGTCCAAGATGCATTTCTTTCTTTAAACGTTTCTTTCTTTACACATAATTTAATAATACCCCTAAGATTGCCATTTTCTGGGGATGAAAGGAAAGAAATACAGTGGTCAGTAGCTTGTGATTTTGCATGCTTTGTATGCTTGTTCTGTTATGCTTTGGTCTGTTATGTAAATCTTGCCAAGAGCAGGGTTGTCTCTTTTTCTACCTGGGTTAGGCACTCCTGAGTCATTAGCAATAAAGAACTAACTCCTTGGCTGCCAATTCCTGCTGGCCCTACCTGTGTCCTTCAACAGGTGTATAGACATCAGAGCCACCCAGCAACATCTGCCATCAATTCTTGCCTGACCCAGTATTTTGCCTGTTAAATTCTTGATTTTCTCTATTGAGAAGTCTCACGATCATTAGCTATAATGTCTATTAGTTAATATATTTCTATGATTTTTTTTTTTTATTATGAGGGTAGTGAGACACTGGAGCAGGTTGCCCAAGGAAGTTATGGACACCCTGTCTTCAAAATGCTCAAGGTCAAGGTAGACAGAACTCTGGTCAATCTGGTCTAGAGGAAGATGTCCCTGCTTAAAGCAGGGGCAGTTGAACTAGACAATCTTTAAAGCTCACTTCCAACCCAAACAATTCTATGATTCTGTGTTTCCAAGCACCTGTGTCACTTGAATGCATGTTTGGAGTACAAGTCACAGGAGTTATGCTGAATGCATGTTTGGATGCACATCTTGTGCTATACAAGCTACATAGCACGCTTGTATTTAGCATGCTACACAGTGTGCCTGCCATTTAGCATACACTGTTCATGACTACGGTACAATTAGAACTTGCTTCCTTTCCTTTTAGTTGTTTTTAGTGGAAAAATCTTAAATCTGGATGTCCCCTTAGGCAAGCTGCAGGCATCTTCCTCACTAGAGGTTTAAGAAAAATTATCCTAGAAAAACATCTGACAGCCAGATGTGCCAGACAATTTACTAGGGTTTCTTCCAGTTTGACATTCCTTGGAAAGTATCAGTTGTGCTAAGATACCAGAGACAGAAGATGTGAAAATACAGGGTAAGATGTCAAGACCTTCCACGTATACATTCACTCTTTAATGCAAAGATTTGACAGAAGTATTTAGCTGTGGGAGCATCACTGTTTTCTATATACTACCACAAATGTGATGGCATATGGTGTTTCAGGTAAAAATTACCACGGAAATCCAAAATGTTGAAAGAGAGATAAAGTCTCCTTGTGGCAGGTGGGAATGTGTGCATGTGTGTGATCTCTTGCCCACATATTTAGAGGATCATCCTAGCATGATGTAGAATAATCTATAAGGTCTCCCAGTACACATATTTAATGAGTTTGTACTAGTAAGGTTGAACATACTTCTAAAAAGTTGCAATATAAGCATGATACAGAAGAGAAGAAGTGGATACACAAACTCACAGTGAGATTAATATGAATACCAGAAAAAGCACTAGTCTTAACCAAGAATCTTTGCTCAAGACCTCTGTAACCCTCACAACAGTAGGAAGTACATATTTATTTGTGGGGTTTGCAAGGAGATTCTTCCAGACATAAGAGGTGGCATGATAGAAATAGTAATAGTTAAAAAAAAATTTACATGCAAATCTGTTTCTAAACAATACTGGAGGTGACCTACAAAGGCAGTAATTGATTGGAGGAATTCTGCCTGAATTTATTTTTCTGCCTTAAGATCTTACCTTTTCTTTCCTCTCCTAAAAGGTTTTATGAGAGGATTTTAATAGCATGTCTGTATCCCAAGCAACTAGGAAGGGAAATATTTTTATTAAATTACATTGTGCATGTCCAAGTTTCCTTATCTCCTTTAAAATATCTACTAATTAACCAGGGCCAAGAAATTTTTCACCAAGAAAGGCCAAAGGTTCTTGGTTCTTCCGTGAAACTGTCAGCAGCAATGCAGATAGAAAACTACCACCTATTTCTAGATGCTTTCCTTCATTTGTTGTGAAAGCAAAAAATAAAGGAAGCAGAGGTACTTATTTTAGGAATTACCTGACAAATTTAGCTTGTAATGTTACTCTTTTAAGAAATCTTATTTTGTATACTATGTATTGCAGAACAATTTTCACTACAGAACACTGCATTCAAAAATATTTTTCTTTGAAATGCAAGTGCAAAATATAATCAGTATTACTCTAACTGGGAGAAAAAATTAGGAGAGCATAAACATTGACCCTTTTTCTCTAGCCAAGAAAATTTTGCCACAGCTTGTCATAAAGGGAGTTTCAAGATGACCCCTGATTCAAAAAAAGTTCTGTTGATGCTGTCTCCCAGCCCCCATCTTGTAAACTGCTTCAGCAAAGTTACATTATTTTGGTGTGATGGGTTGACCATGCCTGGATGCCAGGCGCCTACCAAAGCTGCTCTGTCTCTCCCCTTCTCAGCGTGGACATGGGAGAAAAAGTATAACAAAAGGCTTCTGAGTCGACATAAGGGCAGGAAGAGATCACTCACCTATTACTTCTACGGGCAAAACAGACTCAGGTTGGGGAAAATTAATTTAATTTCTTACCAATCCAATCAGAGTATTTGGCCCCCAACCCCTTCCTTCTTCCCAGGCTCAACTTCACTCCTGATTTTCTTTACGTCCTCCACCCAAGCAGCACAAGGTGACAGGGAATGGGGGTTTTGGTCACTATATCATAATGCTGTCCCTACTGCTGTGTCCTCCTCAGGGGAAGGACTCCTCACACTCTTCCCCTGCTCCAGCATGGGGTCCCTCTTAAGGAAAACACTCCTCCACATTCTCCAATATAGGACCATGGGTTGCAGCTCTTCACAAACTGCTCCAATGTGGGTTCCTCCCACGGAGCACAGTCCTTCAGAACAGACTGCCCCAGCCTTCTCCGTCCCACAGATGTTACCACAGGTGTGCACCTACTACTTCCCATTCTCAGAACAAAGCAGCCCAGCTATAAAGCATGGGCACATTTTATAGCCAGAGTCAAGGGCAAGTGCTGTCCCCTCACAAACACCTTCATTTCATTTTGGTGTTCTTAAACTTCCTGGCATACAGGTCTTCTTTGGGGTGGATACTCAGGTGCTGTGGCCCGTGGTGGTCAGTGCTGGGGAACATGGATTAATGTTTCTGTTTGGAAAACAGGCTTCTGCCAGTAACTGAGTTCAATCAGCACCCCAATTTCGTGAACAGGAGCAGTGGTGAGGCCTCGGGCTGCTCCATGGTGAAGGTTGTTGGGGAGGCAATCCTCACTGCCTGGGTCCATAAGGCCACCCCTAGCTTCGTGGCGAGCTACCCAGCACTAGGAGACGATGCGTAGCCTTGCTCCTTCCTCCTTGCAAGTACCATAGATCTCTGAGGCAGATCCTGGCATACAGAGGCACTCCCTCTGTTGCCAGGGCCACAGGACAGGTGCCACCAGCCCCACGGTGGTGAGCGATGGCGCGGGCACCACGTCTGCCCCCGAGGCTGACCACGGCACAGGCAGCAGGGCCGCCGCCGCGGTGAGCGGTGGCACAGGTACGGCGCTGCGTGCCGTGGCGGCGGGGCGGTGGCGCGGGTGCCACACCCGCCGCGGACGGGGGGGCCGTGCGGGGTCCCCGCAG
>VZTI01004797.1:376852-401693 GCA_013397865.1 Struthidea cinerea
TCCCCCGCGGCGGGGGGCGGCCCGGCCGGGCTCGACCTCCCCTCCTCCCTCGGCCTTCGCGGAGCTAGCGCTACGCCGAGTTCGGTGTGAATTCTGGCCCAGGCCACTCCGTCTTGGACAGGACCAGCCATCTTTTGTGGGATCTTCTATTGTAGCGTTGGAATTTACGTGTTATAGCCACACACACGTGTAAGATCCATTATACGTCCATACACCTTTACGTATGTATGAGAGCAGTAATTGCAATGCTACAGTTGCTATCTGCCACAAAGATGGCTCTGTGTGTGTGTATGTGTGCAAACACATGTGGACACACACAGTCGTGCACACACACACATACTTCTCTGTTTTCCTACATGTGGTGTGAAAGTCTTCTTGAATTTTATTTTGAGCTAGGGTTGATTCATTACTCTTAAAACATAGGGAAGCATCTTGCCTAAGATATCCATTGACGTAGCATTGCTATCCTGCTTATGAGTATTAAATGCAGCCTGAGAAAGTGGGTTGCACTGAGAGCTAGAGCAAAAGGTTTTACTAGAATTAATGGAAAACAAAATATATTATCTCACCAATTTTATACATCTATTAGTGCTCTTTTTAGAGGAAACCATTAAAGAATTATCTTTAAGGTCTTCTGAGCTGTGGAGTTTTCAGTTATTAATAATCAGAATCTGGAAAACTAGCCTTTGGTGTGTACACACTGTTCAGCTCATACTTGCTCTTTTGTGTACATACATGCAGGAGGAGGGAACTTTTTCTTGTTCTGCATAACTGCACGTACTCATTTTATGTGTTGGGCTGCACTATTGGTCACAGCCTAGTATAGAGCCCACCAGTTTTTATGGGGAATAAGCATTATGTCAGAGTGATCAATATAATAAAGTCGGTGCTGCCTCACTGGAGGACCTATAAAAGATTGCGACAGATTAGAGTGATCATGGTCTTCCTCCTCCATCCAACTCTATAGGAGTGGAGTGCATCTTCTCTCCTTTTCCTCAACCACACTGGTACCTTTCTTGTTTAATTGTCCTCTGCTTGATCTAGGTACCGAAGAACTTCTCGCTTTTTGTCTTAATGGTGGCTAGTGAAAAAAAAGGATTTTATCACCTGTTTTGTAGTTGAAAAATGTTAGGGCAGAGGGTGGTTTATGCAGTTAATGTTCAAACTCGGGTGTTATTAATGTCAGTGAGCATCTCAATTTCAACACTGTTTTTTGAGCTGCTGGTATAGCAGGCAGGTTTTTAAGTCCTTTCTTTGTTTCTCTTTCTTCTGATGTTCCTTATCGTTTTCTTTGTGCAGAATCAAATATTTTACAGTGTCTTTCTTTCCTGTTGTGCAAGATGAGGTATTAAGATGGGATTCTACTGTACTTTTACAGTATCTCTCTAGTAATTTGTGATCCAGAACTCTTTTTGGAGCATTACATAACTAGACATTTTACAAAGGGGCATTACTCTGCAAAATGAATTGGAAAATACTCTTAATTTCTTCGGTATGCACTTCAAGGTAGATAATATCCCTTTGATCCTTTGATTTAATAATCAAAAGGGTGGAGGTTTATATGTGTGGGTTTTTTTTTTTCTTTTTTAATGTCTGTTAGCGTTGTAAAGATAACACAACTCAAAATTATCTTAAAGCTCTTCTTATCCACACATTGTATAAGCACAATTTGTTTTAAATAGTTGTACTTGCATATCTAGTCCAGCGCAGAGTCTTTGCAAGTGGAAGATGGAGGAAGTTAACTTCTGTGTTAAGGCTGACACTTACTAATGCTTTTATTTTCATGTTTGATACAAAAACCACTAAAAGACGAACTTGGGATTTGATGGTGCTAGAGAAACTCATCAAAGTAGAAGAGCCCTTCACTTGCTTTCCATTCTTAGATATGATAAGACTTGGTATCAATCTCTATTTTCCACCAATCAATGAATATCAAGTAGTAGTGATATTTAAAGGTGTTACCAATTATGTTTCTAAACTGCCAGTATGAATAGTAGTGTTGGAGCTGAAGTAATGTTTACTTAGGCTTGTTTTCACATTGGCATTCCTGAACTATTTTTCCGTGCAGGATACTAGCTTCTTGTTTCCTCACAGATAAGTACCTTACTCCTGACTCTCAAGGTTGTAACTCACTCATCACACTGAATCAGCTGTACATTACAGAAAGCTGCAGTCGTCCTTCTGTCTGTGAAGGTTTTGGAGCAGCAGTGGTAGAGGTGTGCAGTTTCCTTTCGAACTGCTTTTGTCAATGAATGTCTCTTGGGTAATCATTTTGTAACCTGTTGAAAAACAAAAAGCCTTTTTCTTACAATAGAAATAGGTTAAAAAAAATAAATCTTTCAATCAGAATTCAACCCTGCTCTCAAACTTACGCTCCCAGGTGGTGCAGTGTGGATTAAACAAGTCTGAGTGGAAAAGCCTGCTCTAATGTGTTTCCTCTACTGCATTGTTTTACATATGATCAAAATGACATATGCAGTGTCTTGGTAGCTATTCTCTTGCACTCTTGCAGTTTTGTCTGCTATTGCTGATTTTATTTTTCTGAACAATGGGATGTGACAGCATATATTTATTTAATCATTATAAATTTAGTTGGTGTTCTCCGATGAGTCTGAGATTTCAGAGAAGCTGTTAAATAGCTTGCTAAAATATGTAAAAGAATCCTGTCCCAAAAGAGTAATGAGCTTCCAAATCTTTCCTAAAAGCTCAAAAAAATTAGTGAGGATTGTCAGGACTAACATATCTGTTTCTTTGTTTTCAAAGTAAACTGGAAAACCTACTACTGTTTTAAATGATAAGTCTCTAAGTTCTAAATGATTTCTTGACTGGAAAGTGTAGGAAAATCCATTTCTCTGAGTTGTATACTGAACTGTGTGTTGTACAGTTATTCAAAGTATTAGTTTTGATTTCTGATTTGTTTTCAAATCTGAGTTGTCCCTCTCTTGGTCTTGTACTTTGTTTCGTGTACATTAGCATATTATGTCAGAATACTGTGGGACAGGGGGCCAGCATCTCTCACTACTGTGTTTGATTAGAAATTGTTCACAGACCAGGATGAATTGAATTCACTGTTACCCTTTCTTCTAGGCTTCATCAAAACATGTAAAATAAGGTGGCTAAATAGGTTTCTTTAATTCTGTGAATTATTGAAGAGAAAGAATAATCAGTAAAGGTGTGGTCTCTGTCGAATCAGTAGCCCCTGAGGCAGTGCTAGAGGAATACACCCAGTTCAGAAGTTCCGGTGTGGCAGTGGCTGTGAGCCTGCAGCTGCACCTGCCTTTCCCCAGCACGGAGAATCGGTGAACTTCGAATGGTATGAAATGCTGTCTTCACCTTAACTGGCTTCGTGCGTCTAAAACACCAGGTGTAAAAATGTGAAGTGTGCTTAAGTTAGCAAATGTGTTGCTGGAAGACCAGTCTTTTATCTAGCTCTTTTGCAGGCAGCAAATTCTGCAAATAGAAGTGTTTTCTAGGTTGAATAATATTTCTCACAGCTGTTGTAGAGTTAGCCAAAAACAACCATAACTGGGGAATTTGAATAATTCGTGAGTTGATGATGATAAAATAGCTGGGGATTTTAACAATAGCAATGTAAATGTAACTACAGTGCAGCACAGACAACTTTAAAGGATTTTAAAATGCTGAAATAATCTATTTCTTTTGATACCTCAATATTGAGAGTTTATGTTGTCAACATTTTGTCTGAAGCTGCAGAAAGGAGTTTTTTGAAGGAGCAAGAGATAATAAGCTGATTCCTGGCAACTCAGTCTTAAGCTGAGCACTAAATTAGTCAGCAGTGCTAATGCTATTCTTTTTGTTGTTGGGGGTTTTTTGTTTGTTGGTTTGGGGTTTTTGTTTGTTTGTTTGTTTCCTTTTTAAGAAAGTACTGTATGGTGGTATGTGCAGAAGTATGAGTAGCTTACGTACCGTGTCCAAACCCACCATTAACAATCAAGTAATGTCTGCATTTCCAGACAAGACAGGTTATTGAAGGTTTTGAAGCTGTTTGTTTGTTTGTTTTCTCAAAAATTCAAGTACACCCATAACAGGATAGCCTAGGTACTAGAAGGGGTAGCTTAGAAGTTTGAATCTTACAAACGTGTTACAGTGAGAAACAGGGAAAATGCAGTATGCTGACAGAAGCTCATGAGTTCTTGGAATGTCAGGATGGTTGCTGATGGAGATGAGGACAGATGACACCAGGGAGGAGGTTGTGTGTGAATTCCTTTCTGCTATTAGAGACATTCTTGCTGAAATTTGCAGACACAGAACTTGAGTCCTGTAGTAACATGCTTACTGATACCTTGTGAATGCACATTAATGGATGATTTTTTATAACGTGGCTGTCGTGGGCTGAACAAAACCAGCAGTGGCTGTACCCAGACAATTATGGGAAACAAAAATTAACCATCCACAAGTACGAGACTACTGAAATAAAAGGCAAACACAGAGCTGCTCAGGAATCAATCTGCTAAGGATTTTGTTGAATATTGGTTTGGATGACAAGGAAGTAGGAACACTGGGAAGAAGAGATTAATTTTGAAGAGAGACATAAGTCAGTTGATTCTGTCGGTCTGAACAGATTCTTGATGCTGATTCTGAGTTGTGAAATACTCTTTTTGATGTTTTATTCTTCCTTTGTTTTGGGAACAGGATTTCTACACAAACATACCAGACCTTCCTAACTTTTTTTTCTATTAGCTGGAGCAGCTTACAAGATGCCTGACTCTTTCCTAGCTTTTTAATCATATTGATGCTAGGTTTCCATATTATTTTGTTACTTGCTTATTTTTCAGCTGATGGAGTTTACTTCTAATTTTCTAGTTTTAGTTTGTATGTGCCCTTTTTTCCATCCTTCTGAAGATGGGATAAGAAAGATAAACATAGTCACTGCTGACTACAGCTGTGTGCTAGACAGGGGTAGTCAGTTTTTGTGGCCTTTGTAAAGGTGAGGAAGCAATGGTGCTGTTTTGCATGGACATATAGGACCGCTTACAGCTGTTACTGTATTTTTAAGCATGGTCTCTGTCACCTGGGATGGTAACTTGTAATAGCTCTTCATAGCATGACTTGGCTCAGACTGGGACTCAGTAATGACTCCTTATCCTGTCTGTGCCCCAAGCATGTTGTCTAAAAGCCTTTGAACAATGTTTTTGATGTGTGTGATAATATTGACATATGACTTCCATCTTTCCTTTGAGAAAGGCAAGGTAAAATTCTTTCTAGTTATCTGTGCCCCTAGTTCTTTTGGAGTGATCCCACACTGTTTTGGTAGGTCCACAAACTACTTTGTGAGTATGCCTGTGAAGTTCATCTTGATGTAGTTCATCATTTGTTGTGCAAAGCATCTGAGAGAACTTGCTACAGTCGAACACTGAGCACAAGTAGCAGGTAAAATTCAGAATTTTCTCACAATAAATGCTGTCTTTTTAGCTGTCTGTCATCTTCTGAAGATAATTGTAGTATCTTCAAGATACTGGAGTTGGATCGAGAATTTGGAGATAGCTGCCTATGCCCTTTCTGGGAAAAATAGAAGTTTTTAATCTATGATGAAGTTTAAATTCTCACTGCTACAAATGTGTTATACTTACTGTCTTACTGCTTTCAGAATTTGGATCCTCAGGCTGTTGTTAATTGGCCATAGGGCCATACAGTGACACTCTGGAACATCTCAATTCTGTGTGCTTGTTGGTTTGCAAGAAAGTTTTGTGGTTGGCTGACAGGGGTCTCTTGTTGCAGCCTTGTTTATTTGCAGTCCTGTGTCCAGGAACATTTTGTGTTAATTTCTATTCCCCTTTCTACATTTTCATTTGAACCACCCACAAAACCAAGGCAGCTTTCTTAGTTATATGCTGTTTTCTTAGTTGTAGGTCTCCCACTGCAAATGACATTAAAAAACAGGCAAAACCAGCAAAACCACCTTCAGATAATTGAAACAAGACAAAAAGAGATTGAATACTGCTTAACTGTTGAATCTTCCTACAGCTCCTCCGCTGAAAGCCAGACTTCATGTTGCATAGTTGTAGTTCAGACAACTGTTTTAGTAACTCCTTGGGTATGGAGACTGTGACTGCAAAGATCAATCACCTGCTCCTCACTGTTAGTAGCCATAGACAACATCACTTGAATTTCCATGTAGAATATTCTTGAAGCACCCACAGAGAGAGCTGCTGTTCTTTGGCTGATGAGAAGTGGCTCATTAGACTGTGCTAGCCCTTTATCTGTGATTGGCTAATCTAATCTGTGCAGCTTTGACGTCCGCCCCAGTTGTGGGGATAGGGGATAGGACAGCACAACCAAGCATTTTAAAAATAGATGCAAATGTGTATGTAGGGTTACTGCAACTCCAGTCTCGCTGTGATATTAGGTTAGTTATGTTAGGCTTGATAGTCTGCCAGCTGTCTACCCCGATTTGGTGGGTTTGTTATCCCTTTTATTTTTTTTTCTAAGTATGGCAAAGAAAGAGCTTTCTTTTTTGTTCTTATCTCTAAAATCACTAGATGTATTTATGAGATGGCCCTTGCAAACCAGTGGGATGATGTTAGAGGAGGATATGAATGTTTGAAAATGGAAGAAGTTGGCGGGAAATGTGGATGCCTAGTGGGAGTAAGCAATGATCTTCTGATAACAAGCAGCAAATTAAGCTTCAGAATATTGCCTTGTTAGATGCCTGGAGAAGCAGGAGGTAAACCTATGGAAATTGTAGAAGATGAGCAGGGGTAAGAGCAGTGTGGCTGTGTATGTCCCAGGTGGCCCATCAGCCACCTGTGAAGAGAGGCTGTGTGGGGTCTGTAAGTCCTGAGCTATAGGAAGGTCCTTAATGTCTTTAGGAGCAGATGGCGTAAGGCCTAAACTGCAGGAGCAAAACTGGAGGGTACTGAGGATGGAGCTGGAGAACTGCACATAAACTGGTTCAAACTGCTAAGGCGTGGAAGGGGGAAAGAGTAGTGACCAGAGAGGAAAGGTGGGTCATTAGAGGTGTCTATGTGGGGTTTGGTGATATTTTCTTAGCCCCTAAACAGGTTTGTCATGTACTGAAGGGAAGTTAGAGGAAAGTGGGAAGTTAGAAAGAAGAGTGAGTGCTGAGCACTGGAAAGATCAGGTACATGTCAGAGAGAGGCAGATTCATGAAGTAATAATCCCACCTGACTGTATCTTTCTATTTTATACATGTTAATTATTTTCAAACACAACTAGAATGGTTTTCATTTTATATGTGGAACTAGTCACCTTGAATTGGAGTAGTTGAAATGGAAGGCATGAAAGGTTTCTTTAATAAAAACGAATTTTCCAGATTTTTTAAATTGTGTTTTTTTTGAGCAGTCTCAAACACAGAATTTTGATTTAGTATATCTCTGGCACATTTTCATTGCAGGAAACACTTGTGCATATTAGTTTTCAAAATTCCCTGCTGAAGGAAGTGCTCTTCAAAAAACCAGACGATAATCTCATTAAAATGTGAGACTGTAGAAAAATGTACATAACAGGTTAATAGTTTGTATATCTAAGAACTTAGTGGTTGATTAAATAAGCTATCTAATATCTAATTTAAATCACTTGAGTAAAATGCCAGTGATGTTACACAGGTGGCTAATTGGGCATATGCATAAGAATTTTACCTGCCTAAGGTGGGTTTGAGAGGGAAGTTGCATGTCTTCTCCTAATGCTACCCTGTCACCTTTAATTGAAAGAAATCAGATGCAAATACTTTTTCTTTTTTCAGTGTAGAGGATTCTTCCTCCTTCTGTCCTTGTTCATGTTTCATTTGATAAGAGAGCGTTCAAACTCAGTATTTAGAATTTCTGACCATAATTCTTGCTGGGGAGTTGAATGCTATATGTAGATGTCATAATTCTGTGCTATACATGTAAGTTACATTGTGTGGATAATTAATGAATGGAAAGGATTTGTTGTTTTTGTTTGTTTATTTGCATTCAAATCAACAGCTTTGATTTGTGTGTGATAGAAAACCAGAGTTGCATAAACTGCTTCAAGCAGATTACGGGTAATGTGGCTGGCATATTAATCCAGAGATCTTGCTTGATGTTGACAGCAGTTTCTAGACACTGCCCTGTGTTTCCTTAAGAACTTTCTATTTGTGATTTTGTAGGGTATGAATAGATGTTGTTTGGGTTTTTTGTTACTTTAAACAAAACCAGAACAAACTAACAAAACCCCCTTATTTTTCCTTTTAAGGAAACACAAAAAAACCGCCACAAATACCCAGAGCAAATTTATCTGACCTGTCAAGAACTTGTATTTAAGATTTATTTGCCCATATTCTCGAAAAATGGGAACAAAAGCTGTACTGCAGGGAAATAGCATTTATATGCCCTAGTGCTAAGGTGCAGTTAATGGTTTGAAGACCTGTTGTCCAACACCCAGTTTTGCAATTTAAAACCCAAGAAAACCTACCTCTAAATAAGTAGTTATTTGAGTGAGGAGGGCTTGAGTTGTCTATTCTATGTGGCAGATCAGTGTATTATTGTTGCTGCTAAAAGCTGGTACAATTTTCAAGAAATCCTAATACACACGTTGTTGTTTAAAATTTTGATACCTCCTTCCTAAAAGGTCTTCCTCCTCCTACAGTCAGTGTACATTACATTACAGATTAAAATTAATAGAGTTTTAAGAGATGGGGATGTTTATAAAACACATAAGCTTTGTTACAATAGTGGTCTAAATAGGTAATTACGGGATAGATTTTCTCTATGTATTTTATGTATTATACTTGTTAAACCAAGTATGTACTCTCTTAAACGTATTTAAATGACATATTATCTTAGCATAGGCTTAAAATTTACTTATTTTTATAATAGAAAATGGTGAACTTTTATTTAAGTATTTCAGACTCTATTTTTATAGAAACAAGAAAAAACAACTTTAAAAACAACCTCTCAGTTTAAAGTATTTGATGTTGAATAAAGAAGAAACAAAATGAAAATGCTGTGTGTAACAGCTGGTAGTAAAAGCAAAGAAACATTTATGTAATTTGTCTGTTAATAGAATGACTGCTAAGAGAGATGAACAATTCTAGAAGTGGCAGATGTAATGATTTTGTTTTGTAGTTGAAGCCAGAAGGCTGAAAAGACTACTTTTAAAAAATTTTAAATTTTCTTACAACTTCTGTGTAGTTTCACAGCTTTCACCAGACCAGCAACTGGATGTTACAAGGTGGGAAACAAACACAGCAAAATGGAAATGATGCTCCTGCTTCTCCGATCAAGGTTGTTGCTATTTTGATTCATCATCAGTCTGGGCCTGGAGCATTGCTGGGGACTTCTGCAGTCCTGGTTTGGCTTTCTCTGGAACTGGTGTATGTGTGGGCGTATATGTTTAGTTTGGTATTTATGTCTCTTCTCATGATGTGAGCCCAGGTGTAGCTCATAGTTAGTCTGGGAGATCATGGTAGGATTATATTTTTAAAAGATAACTTGGTTTAAGGGGTGTGGTGATTCACAGGATATGCATGGCAGTCCTTGAGGGGTTTGGTGATCCAATACTTACTGCACTCGCTGAAATAGATCAAATCTTGGGTCAGACATTACTACAGTTTACTTTTTGTCTGAGTAGGCCAATGCTTCATCACAGGACTGGACCTGTATTTGTATCCTTCAGGCTGGGTCTGGGTTGGTTTTCCCAGTTTAGCAGAAAAGTTTTGCAGGTCATGGCTTGAGCACTGTGGCAGCTGTTCTCTAAACTGCAAATCACAGGTTAAAAAAACCCCAAAACAACTAATTAAATTGTAATTATTAATAGAAACAAATTTAAATATGAAGATTGTTCACCTGCATGGTTATTTGTCCCAGTTATTATCTTATGTTGAAAAGGTCTTGGATGATTTTTTTTTTTTTTTACTTTTTTTTTTTTTTTTTTTAAGGAAAATGAGCTGTTCAGGTAAGCCGTGCTGTGTAAGTAACTGTCTATTTCCAGTACTTGTCAAGTTTTGATACAACCTTTGTTCATGTATCTCATGATCTCAGTAAAGTATTTCTCACACTGGTCTTTCTGAGATAATGATTATTTGTGTTTTGTAGAGGAGTTCAGGCAGATCGAGTAACATTTCTGTGTTCACGTGAAGTCAGTGCTATTGCTGGAAATTTCTCTAAATCCTTGTCTGTCAGCCTAACCACTCCGACTTCACTTCCCCTGATATAAAGGCACCCAAACCCAGTTTTAAGTTGTATTTAAGCCCTCTGACATACTGTAAGAAATAACATAGCTTTTGGCTTATTATCTTTCTGCAATTTTGTGTCATTCATTATTGAGGAGCTGCAAGGGGATGAATAGATCTCTTGATTCCTGCTCAAATCCACATGTGAGCTGGAAGCTGTGTGTACTGTGCATCTCTTTTTCATGCACTTCTGAGATGAAAAAGAGGTTGTAGATGTAATTTATGATTAAACCAATTTTCAGTGTTGCTCACTTATTCCGTGAGTTTGGGGTTTTTTTTAGCCTTAATGCTAATAGTAATAAAAATTTTGTGAATAAAGAAGTGCCTGTGCTGCACAGGAATATGTTCACTCATCCTGTTAAATGTGTTTTTTGTTGGCGTTCCATGAATTGATCTGTTAGCCTCTGGTGCTACAGCTGTTCCTAAAAAAGGACGTGCCATTTCTCGTGTAATAGCTTGCATAATGCTGACCAGGGAGAAAGTCATATGATTCCACATTAAAGCAAATATTGTTCATGTGAGTTTATTACACAAAACCATTAATATTATTTTGTGAAGTGATATATTTTTGAAGAGTGTAAGATTTATTTTCTTTCACTTGAAAAATGAGATGGTTAAGTTGCCTCATTTGAAAAATAAAATAAATTTTCTTACCCCCCCCACGCCCCCCCACCACACACTTGTAATATGCTTTTATGTACAAATGGTCCTGATGAGTTTGGTTGCTTAGGGCTACCTTGCATGTGCTCAGTCAGCCTGACTGTGTGCTAACCAATTGGAATTGTACCCCGTGAGCAGAGCATGGTCGTGGAATGTGTGACAAAGATTTGACCTGACAGTTTTACAGTCATGCAGTGCATGGAGGTTTAGAGCAACAAAAAGGGGCATGAGGAACTGCATGGCAGAGACCTGTGCTGTTCCTGCTGCCTCTGCAGCAAAAATGTGTTAATGCTCTCTAGTCAAGAAAACCTGAAAAGCTGTTTTCTGCTGCCCTTTTTCTCTCTCCTGTTTTACTCGAGACTGGCTAGATGTGAAGCCATCTGTATTTTTACTTTGTTTAAAATACTGACAAACCAATTGCGTTTTAGTGATATTAATTCATTACTGTTGGAAGACATTCCATTTGTCTTTGGTAGGTTATTTTGTATTTCATATTTGAGGTGCTTGTATTTTGTATTGTGAATTACTTCCTTATGCTCTGCTGTAGATTGGCATGGAACGTTCTTCTTTCATCACTTGTTTAATGCTGTTATTATAACTTGATAACTTTGTGAGCAGTTACTGATTTCTTCAGGGATGTAGTGAGCTTAAATGCGAACTGTTTCTGACCTCATCAACACTGAGACAAAATACATCACACAAGTGTATGAGAGCTTGTAACTTTACATGTCTACTCTGCTGCATGGTAGAAAAGATAAATGGTTATTTAGGAGGGGTGCTAAGTAGGTTTTACTTGGTTTAGTCTTGAAAATTTCTCTGTATTGTTTTCTTTTCCATAACATGTTCTCTGTAAACGCTGTAAAAGAAAAAGTCAAAAGTGACTACTGTGAGTTGAGAGTAAATAAAATCAAAGTGTGCCATGAGAAATTAGGTAGCCAAAACAGCAAACAGAAAAGAGGTCTGTGAATGATTTTGAGGGTGTTTTAATGAATGTATTAATTAGCCTTTTTGCTTATAAGCAAAGATATGGTTGCTGCTTTTGTTTTCATAGTGATGTAGTGGTTGGAACTCAGATAATCTACTGGATTTCTTATTGCATATTTTCTGCTTTGGTCCTGCATTATTTTATTAAAAAAAAATGTCAGGAATTATTACCTAGAGGCTTAAAGTTATAGCTTGTGGCTTGTTTGTCTGTTTGTCGTGTAATCATGAAACCTCAGCTCAATTTTTTTGTTAATAGCAGAGTTATCTAAGCACTTCGGTATTTTTTCAATAATAGAGGGGGGTTACGCTTTTTGCCAGCATACAGAAAATTAAATTTTTTGTTTTTCACGTAGCTGTATTCCTTTACAGCAGAATTTACCTGGCCTGTTGCAGTTAACCAGGTGGTAAAGCGTCACCCTCTTGTAGAAGTAGTGTCACAGGATCTTATACTTCTCCTTGCTTTTTCTTGCAACGTGCTTACGTCAGTGTAGTCTCTGCCGTATTGCTGCTGTGTTTGAGAACTGTAATATGGGCAGGCAAGCCACATCTGCTAGAGATGAGGAGGCTGGTGGTGGATAAATTTCACCCCTGACAGCAGCTCCTCTGTTTGCTGTGCATTGCTGCTACATTGAAAAGCATGCACACCTCACCTTTGGCTCTGGAAATAAGTTTGTTTGGGAACAGGAGGAGCCAAGGGAGTTGGCGTTAACAAGGGCAAGGGCAGCCCTGAAATATGGAAAGAAACAGGTGGAGAATTAAGAGAGGCAGCTAAGTATCTGATAGGGACAGTAAGCAATAGTAGGAGGAATGTGAGAGACTAGAAGGGAAGGCAGGAGAAAATGCAAATAACAGCTGAGGGGAAGGAATGACCTGAATTTGAAAGGAAATAGCTCTGAGGAATGCATGTGTATATCTGAACAATAGCATTCATGGAAAACATTAATGTTTTCATCAGCAACAGTGTTAAAGGTGGCAGTTGTAGATGCCAATGAAGTCATGTCCAAGTTTGTTGTTCAATTTTAACAGGGAAAAAAATCTCTTCTGTAGGACGAGCAGCCTCTTCTCTTCAATCAACTTAGTAGTAGCATATTATTGCTGTTAAAAAGCTTTTAAAATGCAGACTTTTAATTTCTACTGAGTCAGAATAAGATGTTCTTATGCACTTGACTTACCTTTGTCAGTAGAATAATGAATGGTGGATTAAATAGAGGGGGCTGAAGATAAAGAGGAAAAAAAATCATTACACACTAAGATTTAAAATAAAACTGAGAGAAAAAGACTCCATAGTGAAGACTAGGAATCATAAAACTTGTATAAAACTTCTGTGTTGAGCGACTTGTGTGATGGGTTCATGGGAGCTGAGCAAGACAGATTAAGATCCCTGTGTTCCTCCAGAACACCAGAGTAGGTTCTCATGAACTTGGGTTAGTTCATGCTTCTGGGAGTTTGAGTCATAGCTTGAAAGCAGCTGAGGGGTCTATTTCTATGTATAGTTTTATAGAGCTGGAAGAGCCTTACCTGGAGACCACATGGTGGATTCCAGGAGCTCTTGTTCATTTTAATTTGACACTCCTTTGACAAGGAAAATTTGAATCTAAGAGCTTTCAAGGAGTTATTGCCACTATGGTTTGGCTTCAGTGCTCTAGTCTTGTCTCATCACCTTCTTAAAGTGTCTCTCTTTAGTCTGTTGTGGGCTCTTGTTTTTAATGAGCTTGTAGAAGTTTCTTTTCACAACTGAAGTGCTTTCAGAAACAACCCTCTGTTAGGCACACTAACTGGCCAGTTGTTGAGAAAAATCCTGAGCAATGTTTTGGTTTCTTCAGAGACAGATTTAAATGCAAAGTCTCAAATTAACTCCATCTTGTTATCATCTGGGTGGTTTACTTTTTGTTTATCACCCAGTTATAGTTTGACCTTTGACATCAGAAGCATCATCTGGGAGGGAGATAGAACTAAGTCTGCCACCTCAAAGCAGTATGTACTTGTGCTGCAAACACGGGGCTTTTATGTTGGAAATCTGCCACAACTGAGGTCTAGGGGGATCCATAGGTTACTCTCATCCTTTTCTGCTTATGAGCACAGATTTGATTCTTTTACGGACTGGTTGTTAATGGTCGTCATCTTAATTAATCCTAAATGTCTGGAGCATTTCTCCTTTCTGTCATGGATGTAGAGGACTGTAGTGAACAGCAGAGTGTGGGGGTTCAACAGTCTTATTTATGTGTGCATTGTATGTTTCAAACAACCTACGTTAATAATGTTGCTTTATTTGTCAAGAGCATGTCATTCCCTGTGGATATATTGAACAATTACAGTCATGAGGACTTGGAGAACTCAGCAGAGGACTACCTCTTTGACCTTCGGTGGGGGAATCCAAACTCCCCAGAATTCTTTTCTCTGCCAGACCGCCGCAAGGTAAGAACCAACAAATTCTGTAGTACCAGTGTTTTTAACGTCCTTGTAGATTTAAGATTTAAGATATCCAGTCCTATTGAATTTCAGAATTATTTTATCAAAGCTTTTGTATTTTCCAAATTCAGAATTTTTTGTGTTAAACTCTACTTTTTTCACTCTGTAACTGGGTTTAAATCTGTGTATCAGTGACTGCGTGCTGCTTCTAGGCAATGAATCTGCACATATTGAGTAATTTTAAAAAAACCAAAAAAGCCCAACCCAGCTATAACCTTAAATCTTCAACTGATGAATCAAACTCTTACCTAAAACCAAGTACCTCACACATTCGCAAAAAACTATTGTAATCACTAAGGAGTTCCTTATTTACTTAAGCTAACTGGCTCTTTTTGTACCTCGATCCTTCAGTGTTCTTCATGTTTGGGTTCAAGTTTTGATTAATGAGCTTCACTAATTTCAATAGTGGTTACTTTTTTCTTTATCTGAAACATTTCATGCTGTTATTGAGCTCTAGTAAAGAATAGCTGTGACACTTCTATGTTTTAAACGCTTTTCGCTTGTGTGATAAGTTGGTCAGTGTCGATTCTGTCCAGACGAATGCTTCTATTAGAACTAGTACCAATAAAGCCAACAGTGTATAGCTTTAATCAAAAGTAAGTGATCTGAGAGGATTTTCTGTGGGATCTAAAGGTCAGTACTGCAGATTCCTTGGCAGAAGCAGAGTCTTGACTATTTTCCTGTATTTATGCAAGTGCTGTATGCCTAAAAATTTGCTTGTATTAACATCCTCATTTGTGACAATAGCATGTCATAATCTTCTTAAATTGGTTAAGCAAGTCTGTTTACCACACCATTCATGTCTGTCAAGTTTTTTATACATTAATTTAGTAACGGAAACATGTGAATTTAAATATCAAAATGCATTTCCACAGAGGTACTTGATTCCTTAAAAGAAGATTATTTGACCCTTTACATGTTTTTTCTGAGGAGCAAAATCAAGTAGACAACTTCAGAATTTTTAACATGCATGTAATTTAAGGGAACAAAACCCTTTTGAACTCGCCTTCCCACGGTAGCGCATTAGAACTTGCTAACAAACACAGTTTTGCTGTGCTAGTTTGTTTCAGTGCTTGACTGACTGCCTCATTCTTCTGGTAACTTTGACAGCTTGCACAGTTGGGACTGCTGAAGGGAGCATAAAGCTGGCTCCTTGCACACCTTACTTCAGTTGTGCACACAAATGCAAACTGTTGGCAGAAGAGAGCTGAAACAGTACAAATTACTGTAGCTAAATCTGCCAGAGCTTTGAGAGTCAGAGCTCTTTAGAATGTTGTTTGTCTCTAAGAAGAAATGTCTAAAATAAGGACTAGAGTCTGATGCTTGTCTTTTACAGTTAGCTGTTAAGGACCTGATTTTCAATAAACATCTTGTTTACCTTGATAAACATTCTCTGTTTATTTTACTACTGTTGTTTTAGCAAGAGTCTACTGAATTACTGTACATTCTTGTTTCAGGTTCCTATTAGCTTGACATCTGTGGGCTTCGTTCCTCTTTATGGTGAGGAGCAGACACACAAAGTTCTTGCGCTGTTTGCACCATGGGACTCCCTCACAGGTTTCATTTTAAGTTCTTTATCTCTCTCTCTATTGCTATATCTTCTTTTTTTATGAAAAATACATGTAACCAGGCCCTAATTTCATGCTACTGTAGCTCCTAACTTTACCACTTGTGTTTTTGTTCACATGCTATTATTTTTTGTTGTGGGCTTATATACACAAGTGCTGGAACTTTGCACACTAATCAGATCAGAACTGGACCCATTGAATTCAAAAGATATGTAGCAAAATAATGTGGTGCTTGTCTGGATCATAGTACAATATGGATCTCTTGATCTCTTTATGTATGCTTCACCTCTTCAAAAGGTATTTATTGAACATTCTTAGAATCCATTAATTTGCCCATGAATTTAGATGCTCTTTATTAATAGGAATTGATCAGCATCATGTATAAATTTGTCTTTAGCTTGAAGTCCTAGCATACCTCTGGCTGCGATGACATGGGTTTTGTGGGTTTCCTCCTCCCTTTTGTCCTTCCTTCTTCCTCCAGCTCCTGTCCTCCATGTTTCCTTCTTCCATTTAATGCCATGTATATGATTGCCAAGTTTGCCACAATTGCCTATAGATCACACTCTTCCTGGCTGCTGCTCACATGGCCATCAGCATTTTTACATTCATCTAATTCCCTAGAACTTGCACAGTTTCAATATCAATATCCATTAGCAACCCAATAGTAAAATACACATATGAGTGAGACTCATCTTGACGGGCAGAGTTTTTAGTGGAAGGAGATGTTAGAGCACTGCATTGAAGGATAGTGCTTGTGTCTGAAAAATAGTTCCTGTATATCATACTGCAAATAAAAAGCATTAGCGTTTATTAGTCTCAATTACCAGAAGAAGTTTTGGACTAGGGAGCATTTCATATGGGTGGGGTGTACAGTGCCCCATTTGTTGTGCTAGGGTAGTAGGAGCTACATTAATGTAGTGCCATCTAGAAGATGCTTGATTTGGTTACTGTGGTGTTATTCCTGATTATTTAGCAGCTTTAATGAATATGTTTCTTTTGGAATGGTAAGAATCACTAACTTTTTATTTCCCTTGTTTCTTTCAAGCTGTAGCCCTGTATCTTGCTGACCAGTGGTGGTCAATTGATGACATTGTGAGAACATCTGTCCCTGCTAGACAGGGGCTTCATCAGGTAAAGAGCTCCAACATTCACCTAGCAATTAATCTTATACTTCAAGATAATGACAAATAGATAGTGTGCAAGATATTACAAGTTTTAATTTAATGTAGAAATGGGATGGCTGTTGCAAGGGAGTAGAGGAATAGGTACTAGGGGAGAAGGAACCTCAGTGTGAAGATAGTGTGTGGAGCAAGAATGATGTTTGTACAGCAGCTTCATATGTAGACAGCTTAGATGTTAGCCGTGTTACCATTTTTTTTCTTTACTCTTTAGAATATTGTCATCTGGTCGTGTTGAAACATCTTAGTAGAATTGTGTATTGTACCGTAGCAGTACCTATTGGTCTTATCAGGAGACTAGTAAACGAAAAATACTGTCAGGAATGTGTTTGACAGAAGCAAGTTGGAGCTGGTGGCTTGTAGTGGCAATGGATGAGGTTTGGAAAAGTGAGTTGCCTGGTATCTGCTGTATTGTTTATCATTGACGTCTGTTACCATTACTTAACCCCATGTAGCATGGTGTTTTCCAAAACTGGAAATCTGTGTTTTTCTAGGGCTGTGATTTATATCTGCTCATGGAATCTGGGCAGATTTGAATTTTTGTCTTTGATTTTTGCAATTTAAAAAATTTTCTATAGAGAGTTAGGCATGTAGCCTTTCTTTCCATGTACTTCTTAATGGTAGGATAATCAGAAAAGCTTAATCTTTTACAAGGGAGGTAAGCCTTGGAAGAGAGCATGGTTCCTCCTTCCTTCACAATAAGTAGAATAGTGGTGAACTCAAATTTCGTATGTAGAAAGAGCCCTGCAGGACAGAGAGAAGGATATTGAATTCCTTATTTCATGCCACAGAAACTGTTGTAACTAGTATTTTCACTGCATCATGTCCTGTTGCCTGCCACTCTATCAGCAGTGATTGAGTGTGCTGAAGCCTGCCACCCCGAGGCTCATCATTTCTCCTTCGCAGGGCTTCGGTTGCCTGCTAGTCTGGGAATTGTGAGGCTGATGTACTGCTGTTCTGTTTGGTGAATGTTTCTTAAATCCAAAAATAGTTTTGAATTCAATCGTAACATTCCCAGTAACTCCATTTCCCTTCTCCCAGTTTTTACACATTGGATTAGGAGTGACATTGAAGTCATGGCATATCCTCTTGTGGTAGTGATTTGTACTTAACCTATTGCAATGTCTTCTGAGCAGCTCCTTGCCTCGTAACAAACCCCAGAGGGTCACCCTGCTTTAGAAGTTACAGCCTTCTCTTGAACTCTGTCTGCAGCTGTGTTAACTGGCAACTTTGGAAAATAAAGTCTCTGATGTATGGGTATTAACTGATCTGACCAATCTTCTAAAATGTTTCTTCTGTGTTCCCTTAGGTGAAGTCTGTTGGAGAGAGGGTTGTTCTCTATGTTCTGAATCGAATTATCTATCGAACACAAGAAATGGAAAGAAATGAGATCCCATTTCTCTGTCATGGTAGCAGCCACTATGCTAAGATCATGTGGAAAAAAGGAGAGGCTATTGGGTTCTATTCTGTTAAACCTACAGGTAGAACACTTGAGGACTGTGGGATTTGGGCAGTAAAGGGGAGGAGATAGAGAGCCTATTTGAAGAATATAGTATTAGTAGGCTTTATAAGCAGGTACCTATGTGTTGTGACTATCTGTTCCATCTTTGTTTAATTTAGGATAATATGTTGTTTTTGGGAGAATTTCAGTGTAAAATGTCGTAGGATTTTTTGTGTCTTCATTTAAAAAACTGGAATCATTGTTTCAGTCTTTAAACAAGACCTGAATTAGTCTTCATAATTGTCATGAGAAGTCATGTAATCAGCATAAAAGTGTAATTAAATAATTTTGTTTTCTCCTATTCCCTCCTCCATCTTTCAGCTTCATTTTTACTATAGTTTTCATATGGAACTGTGTAGTGAGATTTCAAAGTGAGCCTTTTCTCTGTCTTATCTATTCTTTTCTGGTACTACAGACTTTTTCTGTTACATTATTCTATTGATGTATCTTGGCAAGCTTATGAAGCTTGCCCAAAAGAGATAAAAAATTGCTAAGAGCAATTATTTATTTTTAATAACGTTATACATTATTTTTATAACTTTACTTGCTTTTACTTACTATTATTTAGTTTGGAATTTTTATAACTTGTAAAAGTCTTTCTTTAAATACACTGAAATCCATGCTGCAGCATGTCAGTCAGCATGCAGTTATGTCATCCATACTGATGGTTTTTTTTTTTCCCTTTGATTATTTCAGGAAGTGTTTGTAGCTCTCTTCTTCGTCAGAAGTATAAGTTGCCAGTGCTAGACACAATGTTTGTTAGAAAGAAACATCGTGGGAAAGACTCTGGGCTAATCATGTTGGAAGACTTTGTGGATTCCTTTACTGAAGAGCCTCTTGGCCTACGATATCCACTGTCATCTTTCATGTATACAGGCAAGCTCTTTAATTTTTTCTTCGGATCTTCTTTGTGGTTTCTTTTCACGTCCAAATGAGTACTGTCATTCAAGCTCCATGTTTGTGGCCGCATCCTCAGGTTCTACACTAAATTTTCTGCGCTTTGGTGGAGGTTAAAAATCCTGATTTGTTTAAGATGAAGTAGTTCCTGACTCTATTATTAATCCTCTGTGTAAAACTAGATTATTTGAACTCTCTTGGCTTTCTGCTACTGTGAAGTTTACCACTGTCCCGTTTCCCCCAACAAACCTGTAGAATGGGCTGAGGTGTTTCTGTGTGGGATCTGATGTGTATCTGCCTTGTAGCACCTTTTCCTTGCTCACACCTAAACCTCATGAGGTTGTTTAATTCATGCTTTCTCTGATCTTCTGGTCAAGAGGACATACTAGGCTCTCCTTTAACTTGTGTATGAGAAGGCACAGTTCTAAAATACAAGGAAAACACTTAAGGTTCTTCCATTAGCAACCTAAGAGGACTATTTCATATAGGAAATTACATGGTTTCTGGAAACTGTGTTCTTGGGACTGTGTTCAGTCAAGAAGCACATTTCTTTTGCCCTGTTTCTCAAGGCATGTTCTATTCTTAGGCCATTTGCCAGGGTTCCTTCTATGAATGTTTTTATCTGGCCTTCTTAACCAGTGGAAATTTTCTGCTTTTCCAAGCACCACAGTCTGTCACTGGATCTGATACGACCTTATTTGTTAGGCTTCAAGGAAAATTACTTGAGCAGATTTTAATGACTAATTCATTTCCGTGGTCAAGAAATGACACAGTGGGGATCTTGTGCTCTGAAACTATGCATCAGTAGTGAACCAGGTGAAAAATGGCAGTTTTTCTTGCAACTGCCAAAAAATGTCAAAGCATGCCTCTTCATCTGTATATTTGATACAGGTATTGAGAGAAAAGAGATGGAAGGACAGCAGCGTAGAAAATACTCTAGAAGTGAACAGTGATTAACCATTCAATGGCAACATGTTAACACTCCCAGGGAGTGCTTTCACAGGTGCCTACTGCAGTGTAGGGTGACAAAAAACACTTGACTACCTCCTCTGCTTAAGAAAAAATCCTTCTGTCTTGAGTTGGGTCGTGTAATTGGCAGGAACAGTGACTAGTGAAGTTGTAAAACTCTCAAGTGAGTACCAGGAAAAGAAGAAAATTTCATTCATCTTTGTTTGCAGTTTAAGATAATAATGGAAAGTATTTAAACCTGAAGAAAGGATTAATTCAGAAGGATATGTAGGGTAAAGCAATATTGCTTATTTCAGACTCAGCTATTTTGTTAAACAGTTCTTTCTGTTGTTGTTTGTGTATGATGGTAGATTGCAAAGTAAATTGTTTACTGATAAACTTTAAAAATGAGGTATATCTGAGTATATAGTATCTATAACATAATGTTTTTTCTTGTGTTTGCTCAGCTTGTAGGCAGTACCTTGAGAAGTACCCTGAGGATAAAAACCTTTTGTGGCAAGTGGAGGGAGGAGGAGATTGGTTCCAGAGAAAGTCTATTATGTCTATAGTGCAAAAGGAAGATCTCAAAATTGCAGGTATGAATGCTTTGTTTTGTTGTTTTCTGGCACTTTGTAAAAGTTGAACAAACACTGTACAAGAGTGACTTCTGTGAACACTGAGTAGAGACTAGCAGAAAGATTTCTGTTTGTCCTGAGACCTGTGAGATCATATTTGGAATGGTGTCGTGGTTTAACCCCAGCTGGCAGCTAAGTACCATGCAGCTGCTTGTTCACCCTGTCCTCCCCCAGTGGGATGGGAAGGAGAGTCTGAAAAAGAAGTAAAACCTGTGGGCTGAGATAAGAACAGTTCAATAATTGAAATAAGATAAAATATAATAAATATAATGAAAAGGGAAACAAAACCAGAGAAATAAAACCTGAGAGAGAAGTGGCACACAGTGCAATTGCTCACTACCTGCTGACTGATGCTGAGCCAATCCCCAAGCAGCCATCGGCCTCTCCTAGCCAACCGTCCCCAGTTTATATACTGAACAGGATATTCTGTGGTGTGGAATATCCCTTTGGCCAGTTCAGGTCAGTTGTCCTAGCTATGGTCCCTCCCAGAGTCTTGTGCACTTGCTCACTGGCAAAGCATGGGAAACTGGAAAATCCTTGACACAGGATAAACACTACTCAGCAGAGTGAAAACAGTGTATTATCAACATTATTGTCATACGGAATTCAAAATACAGCACTGTGCCAGCTACTAGGAAGAAAATTAATTCTTTCCCTCCTGGAAGCGGGATGATATCCTCTCCTTTTATGTCATGTCCAGGTTCCATTCTTTACAATACACCATTATGTTTCCTGTCTTCTGTTATGTACACATACATCACACACATGTATCATTCCCTTAGTCTATGGGCTACCCCTCTAAAATGTTTGTTGAGTTCATTTAGTCCATGACTTTGAGTTCCATCATAACAGTCTTTCAGGGCAGAGAAGATTTTGCATCAAGCTTGATTGTTATATGCTGGAGCCAGATCTGCATCCATCACCACTGCACTTGTTTGGTGTCATAAAGTTAATTCTTCGTTGATCTGGGTGATTTTTACTGTAATACTCTTGAAATGGCAATTGAATGGGAATCGGGTTCGGATCCCAAGATTCAGAATGGTGAAAGCAGGTGCTGTGAGGTTCCTAGTTCAGTGATGGGCACATAACCATGAAAAAGACAGTAAACAGTGTTATATGGCAATAAACAACATGCAATTTAATTTATTGGCTACCCTCGCCCAAAATCCAATCCCCATGAGGAATGCAATGGACTTCCCCATCTTCCTGCATTACCTGCTAAGTGGACCCAGGTTCTTGAGCAAACTCAGTTCCACAATTTTTTTTGCCTTTTCCTGAAGCAGGAATAACCCAGACTGTTTTCCCCTGCGTATTTATGAGCACTCCAGAAATTTTATCCCTTTCTACAGTCTGTATGAGTTTGGATTGTGCCGCACCAGACTGACTGTCAGATTCCCTAGTGTTTACTTAACAGGTGGCTTCTGCTAAATGTGTGTCCCAATGTTTGAAGGTCCTGCCACCCACTGCTCCTGGATAAATGGGTAACAGTCTGTTGTATCATTTCATTTTTCTGGAGGCTGGTGCGTGACAGAGAGCGTGATAATCCCACTCAATGCCATGGTCTTTGGCCCAGTTGTCTATGATGTTGTTTGGGAAAGGAATCCCGCTGACTCATTTTGGAATTTCTGGGACACTCTGTCACCTTCTTAAGGTTTCCTTCTTAAGGCCCACTGTTCCTAGTGGTGATGTGGAGTACAGGCTGTGTTCTCTTCCCTCTAGTGGTTGCTTCCACCATTAAAAGCACATGACGCTTTCCTTGGCAGTTTTGGGGGAGTGTGATATAGTCTATCTGCCGAGTCTCTCCATATTTCTATTTCAGCTGTCATTCTCTATGCTAGAGGGGCTTTAACCACTTGGCCTGTTTAATTGCAGCACATGTTTCACATTCATGGCTAATCTGTGCAATTGTGTCCATGGTCGAGTCCACCCCTGGATCATATGTCCATCTCTAATTTGCATCTCATCCTTGATTATCTGAGGTGTCATGGGTGCACCAAGCTAGAAATAATTTTCCCCTCTGTTCCAATTCTAATCCACCTGAGTTACTTCAGTTTTAGCAGCCTGATGCACTTTCTGGTTGTTCTGATGTTCCTCTGTGGCGCAATTCTTGGGCGTGTCCATCTCTATGTAAGGTACTTTCACAACCAGGTTCTCCATCTAGACAGCAGTATCTCATCACAATGTGGCAGCTCAAATGGCCTTACCTTTGTGCTGCCAGTCGCTCTGCTTCCGTCACTGCAACCACCCCACAAGGCGTTTGCCACTACATGAGTCGGTATAGAGCTAAAATATTGGCCATTTTTTTTCATTCAGCAATGTTTACAGCCAGCTGGATGGCTTTCACCTCTGCAAACTCAGTTGATTCACCTTCTCTTTCAGTGACTTGTCATAGGAGACTCAATCTCTGCTCCTTTCCAACAACATGGCAGAACAATCAGTAAATAAGGCATATTACTTCTCATTTTCTGGTAATTTATTACACAGTGTATCCCAGCTGAAAGCAGGACAAATGGTTAATTGTTATATAAAGGTACTATAATTTTCTCTTTCCCTGTTTCCTCTCTTAAATCTTCACAGGAGAGGCCTCAAAGAAGGAAAATAAGAGTCTGCAAGCAGAGGATAATTTTTGTCAGTCTGCAGTATCTGAAGCAAGTGGACCAAGGACTGAGGTAGAAACACAGCTGAGTGTAGGTACACAGTCTGTTACCTCTTGTTTTGATTGCATTGTAACTGAAAAACAAGTTATGAGAAATTATTTTTGCCCATGTCATTATAATTGAATGGGCTCAAGACCATAATGTATATAAAAAACAAATTGTTTTGTTGCTTTATGTGTGGGTGTAATGCTTCCCACTGATGTAATGCCAATGACTAAGCTGTGTTGGTGGTTTTTTGGTGTTTTTGTTTTGTTTTTGTTTTGTTTGCTTTGTTTGGTTTTGGGTTGGTTTTTTTTTTTTGTGGTGGGGTTACCACCACATAGAGAGTCTGTGCCGCAGCTGTCAGGGCCTGCAATTTGAGCTGTTTACTAGCAGATTACATAAAGGAGATTATTTCAACTGTCTCTGAGATTAAACTGTTTAGAGAGGCTGTTTTTAGAGGTACATGTCCATGTCACCATTCAATACAATGGCAAATGTTAGGTTTGCATGGAGAGTTATACATTGTCCGTACAAAAAGACTGCAGCTTTCTTTGTATTTCATGTAGCAACCAGATTACAGCTATGCATGGACATGTGGTCATGAATATATTTGGGTCATTGAATATTATGAAGCTCTTCCTCTATTTCATTTGTGTTCTGAGGCCACACAGAATGTGCTTGACAGTCGTTTGTAGCTCCAAATACCGTGAGCATGGATTTGCGTGCTTTAGGACTTGGCTGTATTATTGACTGTCTTGGTTTAAAAGACAGGTGTCTGTGAAGGAAGGCAGGAGCCTCCCCTGAAATGGAAAATGTAACCCCCTTCCCTCCGAATTATTGTAATTTTTGAATTAAGGGACTTTCAGGCAAAGATGTGAGGGGTAGGAATAACAGTTCTTTACTAATATATATATATCTGTATAACAAGACAAAAGAACAACAATAACTATGGCAGTAACAGCAAACAGCACCACAAACCCAGTGTCAGTTTCTCTCGGCTGCCGGGCCCTTTCCCCGTGGGTGCAGTTCCGCTCACAGCCGGCAGGGGCGCTGGCGGCTCCCGGTGAGCGGGGCGGGTGCGATGGTTCCCCCGCGGCTGCAGGGGGCGCTCCGGAGCGGGCTCGGGGAGCAGGCGGTGATGGCGGCTCGGCCGAGCCGGGAAGGGATGGAACAAAGGCTGCACAAACC
>VZTI01004797.1:402045-468130 GCA_013397865.1 Struthidea cinerea
CAATTTGTTGCGGGGGTAAATTCATGGGAAAAAAAAAAAAAAAAAAAATTCCCCAGAAGGTGAATTCCCAAAACCCCAACATTGACACAACCATGCTTTCATAGAAGTCAGTGCTTTAATTAAAAATGGGAAATAATGGCTAAATCAATACTCTCAACTATTAATATTTAAACTTTAGATTTGGAATTTAAGTCAAATTTTCCCAATTGAGAAAATTAGTATTTCCCAAAGCAAAATTGACAGAAAAGTAGTGATGTTTTTAATCTCTCAATGACCAGATGCAATAACTCTTAGTTGTCTTTCATTTTTAACAGTGTCTTTAGCCTCATCTCTGAGTTTTAGATAGATTCTCCAATAATAATATGAGCAAATTATGTAAAAACTTACATGTTTTGGTTATAGAGCTATATGGGTATACTTGGAGAAAGCAGCAGATTGATAGTAGTTCTTTTGATTTTTGTTGCTGTGAGTTAAGAAGTCAAGCCCTGCTTCTTGCCTTTTTCCAGAGGAAAAGACAGTAGATACCAAAGTGCTCCAACTCCTCATAGCTTGGTAAAACTGCTGGCAGTTCTATAATTGGCATCTGCAGTATCTATAAGCAGTTCTGCAATGCTTTGAGAATTGTTGGACCATCTAAGAAAAGAAAATACCCCACCTTTCTCCAAACCGTGAAAAAGCATTCCCCAACTTTAATTTTCATCTTTTGCTTAGTGCTCCCTATTTTGCATGTTTTGATTCTAGAAGCATTTGTTGTTAGTCTACAAATTCTTACATATTTAAAATTCACTTGAAACTACTTCAAATAGCAGAATGTAGACATGGCCACTTTTTGCTGGCCTTCTTCCACAGTATTGGAAGTGAGACTAGAAAAGTGGACCAGGATGCTGATAATTGCTGTTCCAGATTGCTGCTAGCAGCTAAGAAAAAGCAACATACATAATTTTATTTTAATGTGTGCAGCTTGTACTCACTTTAGTGTATCAAGAGCTGAATCCTCAGCTAACCTGCAGAAAAAATTTAAGCTATTGGGATGGTGTGGAGAAACAGGAGACAAAAAAGCTCTAGAGCGAGGGACCTAAGCAGCCTCTTGTGCTGACTGTGCATGTAAGCTGCATTGCTGATGAATCACCAAGTTCTGGTTTTTCTCATTTTTTTACACGGGTTGCCATATCCTGTTGCATATCATGATAAAAATAAAACTATAAAACAGGATACAAGTATAAAAATAAGACTTTGCAATTAAATTTTGCCAACCACTGTAGTGTAGTCCCTTGGGCTTATACAGAAAGGGGAAACAAACAGAAAGAGGCTCCTATAATTGAATTACGTGGACACTTGTTACAAACAGAACTGTTAGGAAAAAAACTTTGGTAGCATTGTTTATAGTGACAGGTCACTTTCAAATCTTACCTTCTACATTGAGGCCAAAAGTAAAACACAGAAAAACTAGTCATCCATTACATATAGATAAATTTTAAAAAAAAATTAAATTTGTTGAGACAGAAGACTTCGATATAAATTAAGAATTATTGTAGCTGCTGTTTTATAGGATCATTACTATGAAATAGTGCTTTAGAAAGATGCAACCATAGGTAGGATTATGAAGCTATTTCCGTCAGTTCAGAAAATTTTAGAATAACATTGCCTTTGCTTTTGCTTCACAGACTGACTCTCAAAAAGGTAAAGAATCAACAGATGTCCATGCAAGCACATCTGAAGGTAAAAATAACCTTGATTATCAGTATTGCAATTACTGTAGATCAATAGTTTTGCAGGCTATTTTACAGCTTTACATTTTACTTGATTAATCTGTAAAGTATATCTAAAAACACGCTTTCCTCTAAGGTGCTGAGACTCAACTCATTAAACTTTTAGAGGAATTCAGATAAAATTGCTATGAGTCTTGGCAAAGAGACTATTCAGAAAAAAAGTAGCACAATGAAATGCTGTTTTAGTGGCACTCAGTTTCTTTCCTGAACTATTTTGGGTGGGAAGGTTATATGTAGATCTTAGACTGAATTTGTTAACTTGAATTTTATTTTTCTCATGTGTGTGTTATTCTGGTAAGACCCTAACGCAACTCATATTTCCATCTGGACACGAAGCAGTCATTTAAAACGTCAGAGGCTAAATAAAAACAGACAGGAACCTGGACCTGAAACTTCCCAAAGAGATGAGGAAAGTGGTCTTCAAGTGTCCAAAAGCAGGTACCTGGAGCCCATTTTTACTGATTTCTTACTTCGTTGCTTGGGCAGTCACAAGCTACAGCAGTGTGCAACTGGTATTTCTTCTCCTTTCTTCCTACTTTACTTGCTTGATTTTGAAATTACTAAAATAAAGTCTGATACAAGAAAGGAAGAAAGAAAGCAAAGTGAGGCATCATCTGAAGAATGATTGCACCAAAATGTAGTACCTGTGAAAGCTTAGTAGATATTAGAAGTAATAGGAAAACAGTGAAGGCTGGGACTGTCTGTTGTAACTGAATCTGTACAATAGTAAAAATATTTGTATTCACAGCAGAGTGTCTTGAGGTAATATATCTGGACTTGTATCCATAATACTCTGTGTGATCTTTGAGGAGGTATCCCTTCCTGACTTCTTGTTACAGTTGATATATTGCAGTAAAATATGGTCTGACTGGTCAGTTTGGGAGCTGGTTACTGCTTGTCAGCTAATAACAAGTGTTACAGGGAGCCATATGTCTTCGAGGTAAAGCCCTTTGCTCAGACAATATTTTAAACCATCATATCTGATCTAACATCCTGAAAAAAAACCCCAAACCATTTCCAGTTTAAATAATGTTAACCTGTGTAACAACCATCAGATGTGGATGTGAAGAGTAGTATGACTTATGTGCCATAACAGTTCTTACAGGACAGGGCTTGGAGTAACAATTTGCACTGGCTTCCATTCAGAATACCTATTTTAAGTAAGTAAGTAGCCCCTTCCTCCCTCAGACACACTGTGCCCATCCCATCCTGCTCCATGTATATATCTCCCTCTCATTCTTTTCCAAAGAAACCCACTTCAACCCCCAAATCCTCTTTTGACAAACTGAAGAGAACTTGATCATTTTCTAGGAAATCACTCAAGCTTGTTCCATTAGGTTTCTTTAAACAGAATTAGTTGTGGGGTTTTCTGTGTGAAGTTGAGGCCTTCAGTTAGGTATGTACTGCCTAAATTTTGTGTTTAAATTACTCTGTGGAATTACAGATAGTGTATCGCTGTGCTGCACTGTCAGTGTACTTCCCTAGGCTGGTTCAAACAGGCAAAGTGGCATAATTTGATGCTGCCACAGCTTAAGAACTACTGTTACTACTAATAATTTTCTAGTTGGTATGTGAGAGGACTCACCTGATACTGAATGTCAAATTTTGGGCCTTGCAAAATCATGTCAATGAGGTGTTGCTGTTGCACAAGATGTGTTACATGGTGTTTTTAAGCAGAGCTAAGAGGAATGCTAAAATGAAGGCAACAGAATAGGGTATCAGCTTGGTTCTTTCCTTCCATGTTCATCAATAAATGAAACAGGGTCTTCTGTTGTGGACTTTTCCTATGGACTGTCTTCATCTCAAGACTAGCATGTAGGACAAAACCCTCCAGTGCTGCCTTTACTATGAGATCACAAAGCAGACTCCTGCAAATATATTACATGTACTTTTTTCTTTGCTTGTATGTAATAGTTTCAGTTAATCTAAATTTTATCGTCTCAAAAATGAGAACTGAATGTTTGAGTAACTGCTACTACCCTACAGTAGTGGGGCAGTGCATTAGCACTTCATATTTAGCTATTTGTTAATGTAATCTCTAGCTGATGGCAACTTCTTCACTCATAATGTGTTTATTACCTTGAATTATTTTGCAGTCATGGTCTTTGTAATATCTATATTTTCAATGATTATACAAATATAGTTGCTTCCATAATTTCTTAATTTGTAACTGTTTCTACAGTGGGGGTGGGAGGAAAAAGAAGTTGCTGCTTTTCTTACAAGCCCTTTGTAGCTTTCAAATATGTAATGCATCACTACTTTCTAAATTTAAAATAACAGACTTAGAGAAATTTCAGACTTCTTTCCCATAAAATGGAAGTGAGACAGATATAATTTTATAATTGCCAAAGCAATTTTCCTAGTTGATATTTTTTTCCTAATGAGGATTTAGCCATTTTTAGATGCACTCAGTTTTCTTGATCTGTATTTCTGATGGCAAGCATGCACTACAGCACTTTATAATTGGTCATGAAAGAATTTCTCTGCTGAGATCACCAAGATTATGTATTAATCTAAAAGACTAAAAGATATATCTTAATACCTGCTACAGGCCAGAACTTCTTGCCCACACATCTGAAAGCTCTGAAGACTTAGTTGAAGTGCCTAAAGTGGATGCTGTTGAGAAGGATGAGGAAATAATTGTTGGAAACGAGGGCCAGTCTGTATCAGAAGTGGAGATGCACGTATCACCCTCCGAGAAACAAAGTGAGACGGAGGTGAGCTGGATGGGATAGCAATAGCAGATAAGTTTGGAATACAACTACAGTTTCTGTTAAATATGGTCCTTGCTACCTTGCTCCATGTGACTCTCAGCTCTTTGATTTTGTGCACCAGTGCTTCGTTAAGAAGTGTATCTGAGAAGTTAAGGCTAGTATAGAATTGGTTTCAGGGAATATTTCACTGTACCTATTTTGAACAGTAGAGTTTATAGGATCTTCAGTATTGTGAGTTTCTAGCTTGTCTACCATCCTAATTTTCTTCATTGATTTCTCCTAATAAGAAATTCCAGAGAAGTGGAATAAGGTCAAGATCCAACCCAGTATCTGTAATTTAAAAAAAAAAAAGTTTATTTGACCAAGTCAATAGCTGGTATGCTTCAGTCACTTTTGTTGGCTCTTTTTGCTTCTCCACTTAAAACTTGCCTGTTGATGTTTAAATGCAACTTTTATCTTCATCTTGTAAACAACTTGAATTTAAATTTCTGAGTATTCTTTGTGCCTAGCAATGCCCTCAGGGTTTTATGTTCCTACTGATGGATGAGAAAGTGGATCGTACACGTGTTGGGTTCAAGGAGTGACTGCAGCATGCATGCATGTGAGATGCACAAAAACGTCTTGTCTTGGCTCCTAACAGTGTTAGCTGTGGTCAGAAATTTAGTGCAGGTGACAACAATGAACTAATACTCTGGTTAAATTAGCTAATCTGCATTAAGTGCTGCCTTCTCAGTTCTGCCTTCTCAATTCTAGATATCTGAGCTATCTGCTTCTGACATTAAGCTGCAAATTTGGATCATACATGCACCAATTAGTGCTGGGGAACAATAGCTGGGCATAATCTTGACTTATAAATGTGACTTATTATTTTTTTAGGAAATGCCGTCAGAACCTCTTAATGGTGAGGTAGCAGAAGAAACTGGTAAGACCTCACTCATGGCTGAAGGTGAAACAGTAAATGAAGTTCCAAGTGGCGAATCAAAATTGCTGTCTGAGAGTCAAGGAAAAGAACCTGTAACGCTGTTTGTTCCATTAGTCCTTGAGGCTCCAGCAAAACCTCCAGAAGACGCTGAATCAGAGAAGGTGAGAGAACTGAAACAAAACGTGAAGCCACGTTTACTTCAAATTGTATGTATCTTTTTTTTCTTTTGTTAATTAACAGATAGCAAGTAGCCCCTAACATTGCATGAAATTATTGGGAGAAGGAATTATTAGGCCAGGTGATGTAAATCCATAAAAAGAATACACTAACATTTCTGTCTCAATGTGCAGAAGTGGGACCCTACATGCGTGTGATACCCAAAAGAAAGATATGTTTGCAGCATTTTGCCTGGACAGTCATGAAACTGCTGTTTCTCACTAAAATACTGCTTTGAATGAAAAGCTACATACTTATTTTGTCCAGTAATTCTTGCCTGATGAGGTGTACAAATAATTAACTACTGCTAAAGTGCCTTTGCTTTCAGAACACAGGTTTTACTGTTTTTTTATTTATAGTGCAAAAGCAGATTATTATATGCTAGCAAAATGATAATTGTATTTGTCTAAAATTTTTTTTCTTGGTATTAATTTCAGAGTGCTTTTTCTGTGCCTCAATACTATTTTGAATAATTTGAAAATCAGAGAGCAGCGCTGGATATCAAATGCAGGTCACAAAATAGTCTTGTGCAAAAAGGAGGAAAGGACTGTTTTCTCAAGTTATGTGTGTAGAATTAAAAACCCGCTGAATGCTAAAGTATCCTCTGAGGTTGCTAGCTAGGGGCAGTAGTTGTTCAGTGATTTGCACCTTCAACTTATTGTCCTTTTGATTGTCTTGGCACCCTTCACCCATAGGTTTTAAATGAAAAGGATTCAGAAATGCTGACTGAAGAAGTTACATCCGTAGAGAAGGAGAGCACTGAAGAACAGCAAGAACCTGAAAAGACCAGCACTGAAAATGCAGCTGCTTCGGCATCAAAGGAAGAGCCTTCTGACAATGGCCTGCCCAACTCTGTGGTAACTGAAGCAGCAGAAGAATCTGTTTCTGAAAACTTACCTTCCTCATTAGAAGATCAAAATGAGGAAGCAGGGCAGAACTCACAGGAAGCCCCTGCTGCCTTGAGTCAGAGCTCTTTGGTAATGGTTGAACTTGAGGGTGTTTCTTTTCAGCAGCCTTCTGGACAGGAAGCACAGAAGAACCAGTTGGAGGAGCCCTCAGAAGAGTCTCCAGAGCAGACGGATCACTACACGCAGACAGTGGCAGAGAGGGCTGCTGACAGCAGCTCTGAGGAAGCAGAAATTGAGGTACCCATTGTAGATCGAAGAAACTTGCGAAGAAAGGCCAAAGGCTACAAAGGTCCACCCAAGAAAAAAGGAAAGCCAGCTTAAAAATGAAACAGTGATAATTCATCTATTTATAAGAAGGCTATTTTGTGTAAAACATTAGGGTGTAACTGCACCCTATCCAGCACAGGACACACATGTTTAAAATTCTGGGTTAGATTTCCTCTTGAGTTCATCACCTTTCCTCAAGTTTTGGTTTGTTTGTTTTTTAAATTTAACCACTAGAAATTCATAGTATGAAAGTAAATAGCCAGTTTCCTCCCTTCATAACGGATACATGCTGAATAACTACAGTTGTGCTATCAAAGGGAACAGTTTGTTTATTTGAGGTGGCAGTCATGGAATTAAAATGCAGTGTGAAATCCTGGCCCTGTCAAGGTCCCTTATATTGCTATAGACTTCCATGTCACTGGACATCACTCTAGATAATAGGATTTTTTTATAACTTTGTGTTCTCTACTGTGGAGAAAAGCAGAACAAGTAAAATCCTTCTTTGCTTCTTGTTCCCTTCCCACAGGCTTAAGAGATTAAAAGAATGTAAGATTCTTCATTCTAGGTCTCACAATGTACAAGAAGGTGTAGCTCAGTAGATCAATGCAACGTGAGCAGCACTTCTCTTTCAAGAGAATCACTTGAAACAGCTGAGTCGGTAGAACGCAGTGTAGTATCTGCCACAGCGCTTCCTGATAATGGATTTCTTGTGCAAAGATTAAGAGATGCCTACGCAGTAAACTATTTATAGCTTCCAAAGCAAGCATTTTGGTAAGCCCAAGTTTTTCCAGAGTGTATGGAATGTAGCCTCCGTATGGAATCATTTGAACTGCCTTCCTAACTACTTGCATGTGTTGAGTGGATAGTTGATTACTTGTTGCATTACAGGAAAAGGATATGACGACTCTTGATCTTGTTTTGGTCTGAATGGAAGTGATTCTTTGTGTTTTCCAAATACTTGGCTGGTGCTGTGGGGTAACTATTCAGATGTTGTGTCTTCCAGGTGTGTGACTCCTGTGAGCACTGACATTTCAGGTGGTTGTGATATTCATTAGTGTGAGTATTAGTGGGTATTTCAGCAAATGCTTGTTTGCAAACTTCTATGCCTTTACGAGTTAGTGGGTGATACCTTGCAAATACTTCTGATTCCCACTTTTTTTTTCTAACTTGAGTGTAATTCCTGGGATGCTAGCTTCCCAGTTCATGACTTTTCTTAAAAGGAGCAACCAAACTTTGCTGTATACAGACAGGAATAAACCCAGACTTTTCATGCTTATTTTCCTTCTGAGCTTCTCTTGGCAAACCATGTGTTTAACTTGTTGCACATACCTAAGTTACTCCTTAGTTCGCTATGCGTGTCTTTCCGATAAATGCAGCACCTTTCGTAATGGGCTAAAAATTCAGAAATAACAGAACAATGATTCTAAGA
This sequence comes from Struthidea cinerea, assembly GCA_013397865.1. NCBI lineage: Eukaryota > Metazoa > Chordata > Aves > Passeriformes > Corcoracidae > Struthidea > Struthidea cinerea. The sequence goes on from VZTI01004797.1 coordinate 410,271, forward strand.
ACAGGAAATCACTTTTTGTCCTGTGTATGCCTTTTCCAAGATAAGTGAACTAGTCTTTCACAGTGTCTCAAAAACAGAAGTACAAGGTTCACTTTTATCCCTTTATGAAGGTAATGTAAGAATCTGCGTATGGATTTTTATGCTTATACAGTTTAACTCTATTTATAAGGTATTTTACTATATAAGATACATTCATACTATTTTTTTCAGCTGATGAAGTACCATGCTCCTTTTTAATCTGTTAAGGGCAGCTTATAGAAAAAAAAAAAACCAAACAGTTTTTAAAAAATGTGTGTTACCTAAACTTTAGATTCAGGGTGCGTGAGATCACTGAGTTAAATCTGGGTTTCTTGAACTATTGCATATAGCTGTAGTATCTTATCAACGTACATACAGATACTCTTTATCAACTCCGTGACTGATAAATATTCGAGATCTCTCCTGATTGTGTATAAACATATTCAAGTGAACCTTAAGCATTTCTAAGACTCATAAAGCTTTTTATACAAAGCGTATAAGACAAAATTTCTGTTATCTTCTGTATGGCTTCTCTTTCACTGCTGAGATTAATTGTTTAAAAAAAAGTGGCTAGAAAACACATCTATTGCATTGCTAAGAATTGGGGATTTTTGAGGACTTGTGGCCTAAAATAGAGCAGGTGTATACAGTTTACTGCAACTCATATTCCATTTTTAGGGCAAGCTTTACTGAAGATTAATCTTCTGAATCCGTCAATTGATACAGATATATCCACTTTGAATAAGTTAAGGATTCTCTTGCTTATGAGTTGTAGTAATTTCAATTGCTTCTAGGTGGATTTTTGATATATATGTTTATCACTTATAGTCCCTATGAGATTGGAAAACTGTTCATGGGAAGGTAATTTCACTCACCTGGCTTTTACTTTTCATGGCTAAGTTGGAACAATTTCAATTACTATCTTTCTTTTGAGACATTTGCAGAGTAAATACATAAATATTATGAGATTATGATACTAGGATAGTCTTAGTTTCTACTGAGAACAATAACATTTCTGATCTCATTCAGTGAGTCAGTTTTAAATACTGAACTTAAATTCACATGTTAAAAGTATACCCTTGAGTAGATATGTCTATAAATCTGGGGTACCTGCCATAATGCTGATGAATAGACTTTTACAAACAGAATGTGGGCAGTTGTGGTGCAATTAGCAATTCCAATAACCAGTACAGTCTTGAAAAATGGACACTGTTCTAACAGTGATCGCAGCAGTACTTTGAACCAAAGGACACACTTTATTTCTACAACAACTTCTTTGGCATCAGTCTTTCTCCAATAAATGCAGAGTAGCAAAATCAAAATACTGACTTTAAGTAATAGTTTTTATTGCTGTACTGATTGTCCCACAGGAACAGTAGTTCAATACCTTATCAATTCTGTTACATTTATGTAAGGGAACATGTTTGACAACTATATTGACGGGAGTGTTTTACCTTGGGGACTATTAACTGTCTTACTAACATCAAACTCTTAAATAATTTTTAAGATCCTATTGCACCAGCAACGAATGATTAAAACATCAACTTTATACAAGTTTGTACCAAATGTTATTACAACATGCTGTGGAACTACGTGTGAACAGTGAAAGCAAGCAGTATTATTTTTGAGCTTTATTTAGTCTAGGAATAGAGTTTAAAGAACATTAATTTGTGACTTCAGCCTTGCACTTAAATGGTAAATGGTTTTGTACTTGAATCCAATATTTGTTCAAATGTCTGTCTTGTACTGCTTCTCCCACATTCTCTCTTGGTCAATTTTAATTTAATGCAGAATTCTTGTTTGCTGTTCTCCTGTTTCATAGTCCTTCGCATGAAAGTGTATACATCTTATTTCAAAAGCGCTTTAACTTAATTCAAGTTATGTCTGACCTTGCTGCTTTTCTGTACCATTTCATTTGTAAATGTCAGTAATCAAATTGATCATTTACAATGTCATTGACACTATTAGCAACAAATAGGCATAAGTTTCAGCTTCCTTGCTTTTAAGTGACTGTTCTAAAATATTACTATGGGGATACACTTCTAAATTTATTTTCACAAATGTGGTGTTAGATGTTTTCTAAACTAGTGATACCCAGTTTATAAATCTTATTAAAGACTTATTGCTATTGCATAGTATTGTACATTGGTCTTGTTACTGTGTTAATTTTTCCTTTTTTTAATTACTGTCTTGGCTGCTTTTGAAATGTTTTGAAGTAGTAATAAACTTTTATTTTGTGACTGTTTGCTTGGTTTTTGAGTCCTTTCTGCTATATAGGAAGCACATTTCAAAGTGGTTCAATTCACCGGAACTATCATTTTACAACCTATTTTCTACAAATAAGTTTTTAATAAATCAAAAATTATTAATTGAAAAATCTCATATCAATGAAAATAATTTTCTTTAGCTTATGTATCAGATTTTATTTTAAAACAGAAGAATGGGTTCTTCTGAATGTTACAGCATGTATTCTGCTGTTTATATCAGTTATGCAGGTTGATGTAAAGTTAGGAGTTATTAATGTAGTTTGCTATGGACAAGCCAACTAGAAATGCTGTAACACACTCCCCTAGAGTGTGGTACATTAAAATGTCCTAAGTGAAATTGTGTTATTCAGCCAACAAGTCATGTGTTTATAGCACTAAATGTAGTAAAGATTCTCAAGACAGCTGTAGGAAATTAAAGTGTTCTCTTCATGTTGTTAATGTCCAGCAAAGACTAAAGCAACAAGAATTTTGCTTTATAAGAATAAATAGAGGTTTATCTTTTCTGACAAAATGCCCTCTCTCCAAGCAAATAACTTACTGGTTTGTGACCCTCTCTTACTTTCAAATCACTTGTCACTTACACAAAGTAAAACGCATACTAAGTTATGAAGTCCAGACTAGGGCAGTTTGTTGAACTAATGAAAGTGTAACAGGTTGTAGTTACAGTTACTTTCTCTGTCGGATCGTATAAGAGAAGTTATAAAGATGGTAAAAAGCAGCTAGCTTGACTTCCTGCCGGAGTTCCAGATCTGAAACATGACTGGAGAAGCACCTGTGATGGAAGAGCTGGAGCTGCAATTCTTCTCCCTGGAGAAGAGAAAGCTCACGAGCGTCCTACCTTGTGTACACATACCTGGTGGAAGGGGAGTGTATGTCACGAGTGGTTTAGGTTGTTTAAGGAATCACTGTCAAAGGTGTTAGCAAAAGCAGGTTTAATATAAATTTGCAAAAGCATGACTTAAAAAAGTTTGATGGCAAGATTTACTCTATTACTTATTAGAGAGATGAAGCATACAAAGGAAAATTGAATTTGGATCAAGCTAAAATTATTTACAGAGATAGAGGATGCAAAAGGGTGAGGGAGACCTCCTGCTGAGTCATGAGGTTTATTTTAATTTTTTAAATTTTATAAAATTTTTAATTTTGTAGAAGCATAGAAGATAAGGTTTGTTGGTAATTACACACTGAGAAAGAGCAGGACATGGATTCAGATGGGAACATACAGAAGTAGGGCAGCATTTTTCCAGGACGAACATCCTTGTTCTGGCTCCTGAAAATAAAGCACAACACAGTACAGAGCAGGCACAGGAATGGGGTTGAGGTACCCCATGACTCCACAAAGCCCATGTACACATGTGCCCCAGGAGCTGGACACATCATCAGTTGAATCAACACTTGTCCATCCTCCCTCCATCTCTCTCTCTCTTCCTTTTCACCCTACCCTTTATCCAAACCCCACTCGTGTGTGCTTGTACTAGGAGATCAGAGACTAACATACCAATTTCCATGCTAAGTATGGAATTTTGAGGACCCTCTGTCTTTTGTCATTCTGTTCAACCACAAGCACCTATGAATCTTGGATGCTTCCTTCTAATTACAGATGGTACACCACAGCTTTCCAAACTCCCAGTGGACCACGACTGAGTCCAGTCCTAGTTCTGGACTTTGTCAGTGGTTTATGTATAAAGGACTTGGCAGCACTTAATCATTGACTAGTTTAACATCTATGAAGAGATTCAATAGGATTTACTCCACAATCACTTAATTATAGATTTGAGATGGCAGCACTTATACTGTACTTGCTACAGGGTGTTTAAATCAATTTACAGATATGTGTGTGTATCTATAGACAGACAGATAGATACGTACAAAGATGAAGATACCTGCCAAAGTTTCCCCTGAGTTCATTGAAATACTCATATTGAATGCCTTTGCATTTCTGAAGGAGTGAGGGTTGAGCCTTAAGCAATGTGGGGAGCTGTCAGTCCAGGCCCCATCATCAGCTTTCAGCATGGGTCCTCTGAGTATCACAAACTCTCTAGTTGGTGAGCTCTGGGAAGTGTTCCACTCAGAGGAGCCTGCTGTCACCCAGCAGGGTTAAAAGGGCCTCACTTAGGAGCATTTTTTATAGGATTGCAAGATTATTGACTTTAGACATCGGTTAATCTTCATCCTGGCCACAAGTAATTACTGCAATTCTTCAAAAGTCCAGTAATAATAATACTGTACCACTGGCTATGGTTCAGTAAGTAATGTTCCAAGACTGTTGGGGATGGCTGATCATCTCTTGTGCTCCACCTTGCTTAGGCATCAGAAGTTCCTGTTTATGGAGTGTTTCTGGTAAGCTCAAGGGGAGCTTAACTGTGCAGGAGTCATTAATCAAGGCAAAAACCTAATGAGATCATAGAGCAGCCTGTGGAGGAGGTAGAGACCATGCATCACTGCAGGATATAAAGATGGATTAGGACTCAGTGGTGCCCAACTGGGCACAAACTGGAATATAGGAAATTCTATTTAAACAAAAACCAGTTTAAACCAGAAGTGGTCAAATGCTGGATCAGGTTGCTCAGAGAGGTGGTGGAATCTCCACCCCTGGATATTCTCAAACCTGCTGTAGGTGACTAGTGCCTGCATAAACAGGAGGAAATTTCTAAGCATTTGACTTGTAATTTGTGCTAAAAGCTCCTTGGCTATAAGTGAAGTACTATTTAAGAATAAGAATATAAAATGGTGAGTGTGGTTATTTATAGTGATAAAATACTTCTGTTTACCACTAAACTCATAACTGGAAGATTACCAATGCAGTTATATACAGCATTGCTGAAAGCTTCCAGTTTAGACTCTTTTATTCTTTATCTTCTAATCCAGTTTTGATTCTTTTATTTCAAGAATGCAAGCTAAGTATATATTGATCAGCTGAGGCTTGTGACCTCTAATTTCTCTTCAATATTTGTTAAAGCCACCAAAAGTGCTACACATAGTTGTAGTATCAGGGCTGTCAGACCATTTTCAAATTTCATATCTTTAAGCCCTTTTGAATTCATACATTTAAACTTCTGAAGCCATTCTCTTGCTTGAAAGTAAGGTGCTACACTCTCCTACATTTGTTCTTTCCATTAATGCAGTCGTGGAAACAAAGGGGAGAAAGGCACGAGGTAGGGGGACAGGTGGACAGTAGCTGCCCTTCTGGTTCTTTCACCCCACACTGCGGTGGTGCATCCCCCACTCCTTTTCCAGGCCACACTGCGATCTGACAAACGCTTGTTAGGCCTCAGCCGTGACTGAACAGCACCGGGGCTCAGCTCCTCCTGAGCTCATCAGGAGCTAGCAAGCTCTTCTTTTCATAATGAACAGCTTGGAAACTGTTTTTGTTGCCTGACTGCTGTAACATCGTTGTGCTAACAATTTCAAAAAAAGTGCTGACCCGAACTGTGGCCGGGATGAAACATTGTTATAACTAAAGCCCACTCTCTCACGGCCCATAAACACAGGTCCCCTTGAGCTCTCCTGAACTGCAGCAGGCTATGACCAGCAACCTCTCTCTCAGTGCGGCTTCTCAGAGCCAGCTAAATCTTGTCTGCTTAGTCACAGGATTGCCGAACGACGACGAGTCCTGGGCTGATATCCTCACTCCTTGAGGCCCAACCCTTCGTCCATTGAGGAGATGCAAAAGCATCCGGAGCATTTCACTACCTTTGAGGGGAATGTTTCACAGGTACCTTGCACTGATTCCTTGTCTGTGTGCACGCATGTACACGTATGCTACAGCAAATCTGGGAGAAATGCTGCTTTCTTAGATGTTTAAGTACCTTAGATATCTAACTAAGTTAGGCCTGTAAGGTAAAGACAAGCTAAGTTTAATGTTGTCAAGTGTTCTTTTGCTAAGTCGTTAAGTTGTAAGTTAGGTTAAATCCTATAAAGTGTTATTCCTCTATTAAATTGTTAAGTTATAAGTGAAGTTTAAAGTGTAAGTTAAGCACAGTTAAGTTCGAGCGCTGTTGGGCTTTTAGGCAGTTTTCCTTTTTATCCTTGCCCTTTCTATCCTTTTGTCACACACACCTAAACATACCCACCCCCACCCTGGATAGTTCTTGGTTCATTTCTGTTTTGATTGACTGGATTTTAGTTTTTGGTTTGTTGCCTTGCTTCTTCCTTATCACGCCTTACCTGTCTAGTAAGTAGTAGAGTCAATCTTGCCAATGAACTTTGTTGTGCTGTTGCATAGTATTAAATCTGTTTCTTTCTGGAGCCCTTGCCAGTGATTTTTTAAGCAATCTCAAACACTCCTATGTAGCACACACCCTCATTGCTGTTCACGTGTTCCCAAGCCCATGATTCTGCAGGTGCAAGTATCAAACTTGGTGCTTAATTTCTAATGTCAGTCTGCAGTAAGATTGCAGCTGCAGCCTTCCAGCTCTTCTGCTTTCCCAGAAGTCGAATACAAATTAGCATGCTCTGTACCTTTAGTTATTACAGCAAGATATTGTGTGAGACAGTGGCTGTATTTCCCATGAGTGGGAATGTGAGCTGAATTAGGTACAACATACCTAAGCAAGGAAACTGCTACTGTAAAACCACCAAGAAGGTTTAGATCCAATCCATACCACATGAGCAAAGCATAAAAATTAAATCTCTTTATTTGGACAACGTTCAGCTGAGCAAACATAAATAAAAAAATGTGAGCAGTTGTTTCTGGCTGAAGCTCCTAATCAGCTTGTGAGTATGTGGGGGTCACTGTTCTGGAATGGCTGAAGGTTCTCCAAGGATCTTGTAAATCTGTGTAAAGTCCTCTTCTTTCATAGGTGTCCGTATCCAATGCTTGGTATCCAATTTAAACAAGTAGAATTGCATTAATACAGCCATCATTTTCTGGATTGTTAGTTACTTGGGCGTATTTCCCTAGGGAGAAAAGGGAATTATATGCGTACAAAACCTTGAAGTAGTTCATATGGATTAGATCTTTCTATATTTGCAAATTCAATCAACAAGTCTCTAAAGTATAGGGACTCAAATGCATTTTGAAATCTAAATCTACCTTCTACTGAGCTGTAAACTTATGTTCTCAAAACATTATAATCAAGCTCTTTTTTATAAATGGGTAATTTAGAGTTCTGAATAGATTAAAAAAAATTCTTAGGTTTCCTACTTTCCAAGTGAAACCCTCTGTTAAAGGGGGTCAGCCTGATCCTATGAAGATCACAGAATGACAAAATATGCTGAGTTGGAAGGGATGCATCAGGATCATTGAGTCCAACTTCTGGCCCTGCACAGGACACCCCCAAGAATCACACCATGTGCCCGACAGCATTGTTCAAATGCCTCTTGAAATCTGTCAGGCTTGGTGCTGTGACCACTTTCCTGAGGAGCCTGTTCCACTGCTCAGCCAGTCTGGGTGAAGAACCTTTTTCCTGATATCCAAGCTAAATCTCCCCTGACTCAGTTTCATGCTGTTACCTCAAGTCCTGTCACTGGTCATGAGAATGAAGAGATCAGGACCTGCCCTTCCGCTTCCCCTCGTGAGGATATTGCAGACTACAGTGAGGTCTTCCCTCGGTCTCCTCTGCTCCAGGCTGAACAGACCAAGTGACCTCAGCTGCTCCTCATAAGGCTTCCCCTCCAGACCCTTCACCTTTCTCGTGGCCCTTCTTTGGACACTCTCCAATAGCTTTATATCTCCCTTATATTGCGGCACCCAGAACTGCCCCCAGCACTGGAGGTGAGGCTGCCCCAGTGCAGAGCAGAGCGGGACAATCCCCTCCCCTGCCCAGCTGGCGATGCTGTGCCTGATGCCCCCCAGGACAGGGTTGGCCCTCTTGGCTGCCAGGGTACTGCTGACTCATGTTCAACTTGCCATTGACCTGGTCCCTTTCCCTGGCACTGTTCCCCAGTCCATACACACAACCATACCTGCCCCATCCCAGGTGCAGAATCTGTCTGATGCTTCTACATAGAACTTCCACTGAAAACGTAATTCAACTGTTCATGGTTCACATGGTTAGTCTTTACAGACTTGTGGCATTGCTCAACATGATACACAGGCAGACAAGCTGAGTCTTTGTTCTGAACTTCATCTGATTTGATTTTGGAAGTGCAAATGGAAAGCCTAAGATTAACACTTAAAGGTTGTATTTTTAGAGTTGCTATTAGTTGCTTCTGCTACAGCCCAAACCTAACTTTTAACAACGGATCAATTATGACTAGAGGATGAGGTCTTAAAAATACATGATGTAATGAAGACTAATAACTTTAAAAAGTAGTTCTGCAATATAACTAGTTAAACTTACCCCAAATAACTTTGCCCCCTTGTGTCACAAGGCCAAGCTCACTCACGTTCACCTCAATGACGGTACCCTTAGTAATTACTCCCAGTTGTGTATACAAAGGAGATGATGGATTCTTTTTTACACCAAGGATAGGTAGGCAAAAAGTAGCTTTAAGTTCAGGATGTGTCACATGTGCCTTCTTGAAACGTAAGCCCTGTTGCATAAAGAGTGTTAGAATGAGTTAATATTTGCTTTAAGCTCTCACAACCGATCTAGTTAAACGCTTTGAGAATTATGTCCTCATCTTTACAGGTTTAGAGAGACTGAGAAGAGTAAAACAACTTAGAATACAGAATGCCATCTGCCTACTGTACATTGCCAGACTTATTTTAAAACCTGATTAATGACAAGATAAATTTTTCCATGTATGTTTTCAGGATGTCAATTCATAGTAGTAGCCCAACAGTAATACTTGTTAACCTTGGACAATTTAATTTGTGTTCCATGAAGAAAGTATGGCAAAATATGAAATACCCATCTCCTGTAGCACTTTTTATCCGGTGACCTGTACTTCATAGAGGGTACTTCACCATTATGTACCATAAATTTTTCTGTATCAATAAAAATCTTTCCAAGGCTGCTGTGTAAGACCATCACACTAGTAGTGAAGTACAATCCAACAGGCAGCCTGCACAGTGGTTGTTGATTCCTGTGAAGGAACAGGAACGGTATTTACATAAAAACGATACTATATCACTGGATCCAGCTCTTCTGCCTGTGCACTGCCAGGCTGATAGAGCCCAGGCAGTGTTCCTGCAGCTGTGTAAGTAAAGGTCAGGCTGGAGGCACGGCTTTGCATACAGTCCGGACTGTGCTTCAAGATTACCTAAGCCAAAAGGAGGGAATTGCAAAGTCCTAGAAGAGAGTGGGCTTGTGCAGTTCACAGAATCACAGCAGCTTGCAAAAGACACCTCCAACTTTAAAAGCTATGCAAAGTACCTTTGATAAACATTTTCCCATGCTAATTTGAGAGCTTGTAGCTTTAACTTACTGGCATCGTCTGAGTTACAAGAATAAAAGCAGGTATTTCAACACAGACTGTGACTATAGAGGCATCTTCCCACCCCCCATGCTATTAGAAGTTTATATTTTTGCAAGGGAACTAATAGGAATGTTCTGCATAAGTAGTGATCATACAAGAAAGTTTCCTCACCACAGAAAATCAAAGCAGTAAAAAAAAAGAACTATTACTTAAATGTTCTTTAAGGCTCTAAAACATTACCATTGGTCGAATGAATCGCTCGTACTTAGGAGGCTTCCTAGTAAAGCCATCTCCAACAAAACAAACTTTTGTAACCATCCTCTTCCATGCCTTCTTCTTTCTCTTTCCTGTACGAATCACCTTTAAAACTTCTGTTTCTCCTTGTGCACGAACCTTTGGCACAGGAACCTCCCATTTCCCCTGGAAGGAGGGTAAAACAAAAAAAAAGTCAATATTCTTACGCGTCACATAGTTAAATGAAAGGGGGAAAACCAAAGCATAAAATTAAATTTCTGTAAAGCACAGGGGTAGACAATACTTGTTATGTAATTCATAGCCACTTATTTTAAAAGTTACTTAAAAGTTACAAAAATCAAGATACCACATATGCTCACATTGTCCTAAACTGTTCAGCTACTCAAGGTTTCATGTTTTAATTAGCCTTTGCTTGAAGGCTGTTAGGTAACCAGGCATCAGCAACACAGAGTGGTCATTGTTACACGTAATTGTAGGTATCTGAACTTCGATACATTTACTTACAGCTTTTTCTTTTCTTTTTTGTTTGATCATGTTAGAGAGGACCTTGGCCCGGGACTGGCCCTCTCTGTCCAGCAGGTATGCTGGTACAGCTCCTTTGGGTGTTTTTTCATCACTCTTTTGCTTTGTGTTCCTCTTCTCATGCATTTTAATACTGCAAAGAAAGAAAACCAGTATTAACAGCACAGGAAAAAATACTTATTTTAGGATATATCCTTTTAATTTTTCTGTGTCAATAAAAATCTTTCCAAGGCTGCTGTGTAAGACCATCACACTAGTAGTGAAGTACAATCCAACAGGCAGCCTGCACAGTGATTGTTGATTCCTGTGCCTGCTCAAATTTTCCTTGAAGAGATATTTGTAAATCATTATGTATTTATATTTAAGGAATAATACTAAATAACTTTCAAGGTAAACTACTAACTTCACCTAATCTTGTCACCTCCTACTAGGACAGGAATTCAAGAAAGACATGCACCTCTCTAAGGAACTTCTGAATGACCTAAAGCAAACAGCCAAGCACTTTAGTAGCCTTCCTCTCTGCTGACAAAAATAACATTCTACTCCTCTTCTGACATTTGCTTACATATGTGAGGAATATGTGTTTGTAAAAGGGGCCAAGTTTTGTTAATTTTGAGGTCATTTACTGGGGGAAAGACAAGACCCACAAACTAGTTAACAAACCCACTATCTTTAAAAGCAGCAGAGGAAAACAGCTATCTACACTTTGAAACCAGCAAAAACAACATGGGGGACAGGTATGAAGTTCATTAGCAACTAATGAGCCTGTTAACAGCTTTGATTTCAAGTTCTGGACAATGGTAAAATTCACAGAAAATACTTTTATTTATCTATACTTGACATAGTTATTTATCCTTGAAGAGAGGCCTCACCTTCTGCTTGAATACTGTGTATGCTACTGTATATTTTCTATTAACCATTAAAAAATGCCTGCTGCCTCTTGGTACAGTAACACAGCAGCTGATATAAAGCTCCAAGGAAACGCATTCACTTTTTTTGTCAGGATTATATTAGTCACGGTTACTGCTCATCAACATTTCTCTCGGAGAGTACTTCTAGCAGTAGAAATGTTAACGTTCATTAAAGTCCCCATCCTCCTGCAGCCTGACCGCTATTTAAATCATAACATGTGACCTAATTAATAACGAGCTCTTTGTAACAATATCAACGTCTCGTCTCATCCTTCAAGCGTCAGGATGCCGGGACGGGATCAGAGAGGAGGCGGACACTCACGTCTTTTTCATCTGTATCTTCTCGGCATGCCGCTGCTTATGGTAGAGCTTCGCCTTCAGCCCGATCATCTTCTTGGCCTTGCGGGACCGCTCGTGAGCCTCCCGGCCCTCCTTCTTCCTCCGCTTCTCGTGGTAGTCCAGCCGGTAGCCATAGCGCTTGCGGTGGAGCTCGATGTGCTCGTTCTGCGGCTGTGGGCACAAAGGCAGCGCGGTCAGCGGGCACGGCCGCCCACGGGGCGGGGACGGCGCCTCCGCCACACGCGGGGAGGCGGCGGCCCGACGGCGATACCCCTCACTGCGGGGCCCAACCGGCCTCCCATAGCCTCCCCGTCCCCGCCGTTTGCATCCCGCCGCCCCAGCCCCGTGTCCCGTGTCCCGTGTCCCCAGCTCCCGTATCCCGCAGCCCCGGCTCCCACCATGTCGGCAGCCCCGCAGCCTCCACCGCGGCGGAAAGGGCGGGCCTCTTGGGAAGAGGCCCCGGCTGGAAACTCTCCCCCGCGCCGCTTTGGTTCCTGGCGGTGGACAGATGGCGGTCCGCGCCGCTCGAGGGCTTCGTGCCTGGCTTCGCGACGGGGAAAGGGGGAGAAACGGAGCGGGAGGGGTCGAAGAGGCGCTTTTTGCTGCCTGGTCTGTCAGGTTGTGGCGGGAGAGCGGAACGCGGGAGGGAGGTGAGGTAGCGGGGGAAAGGAGAAGCAGTTTGCCTTCCGGCGGCTGTGCCGACAGGGGCAGGGCCCGCGCCGTCCCCGGCTGGGCCGTGGGGGAGCTCCGGGGGGCAGAAGGTGATCCGGAGCTGGCGCAGAAACGCCCCAGTGGTTCGTAACGCGGCGGGGAAGGCGCTGTCACTTTGCGGACTGCCGCCGGGGATCGGCCCCTGGCTGGGCTCGGCGTGGGGGCTCGTCGCGGGCAGCGTGAAGGCAGCGCGCTCGTCCCGCTCCCCCAGTCAGCATAGCGCGCTGACCGCCAGGAGACGTGTACGCCTCGCGAGATGAGGGAGCGGAGGTGACCGTGTGCGCTGAGCCTCTTACCCTTCATTGTGAAACGACTACGAAGCGTAAAGTCACGGGAGCTGGACAGTGATGTCTCCTCAAATAACCAGCAGCCATCTAGGAATTCTTTTGAAGCTGCGCACTTGGGCATTGTGTTGCAGTGGTTTTTTGGCTATGCTTAAAAGGTCATAGTGCTTAATATTTTCTGTTATTTCTGTCCTGAACAGGTACTTTGCCCTGCAATCCCTCCTCCTTCAAGACTAGAAAAGCTATTTGCACTTTCCTGCCCAGTAATTGATGCTCTGGAGCTTATCTGAGAGTGAGTGTGATTTTCGTTATTCTGCTTTACTGTTTCCTTGAGAAATATGTTATTTCCATGAGAAATATATTTAGTGTTTGTGGGCATGCATTTATGCTGTATTGCTAAGGCTTAATAACATTATTATTATAGATCTGACACTGATTTCACTTGCAAAGCAATAACCTGAAAAATATTAACCTGATTTTCCATCAAAAAGAATGACATTTTGTGATTATGTCAAAGGAACATAGTTAACCTGCTTTCTGTCATAAACATTGTGTACAATGTTTATTTACCTTGCCAGGGAACAGCTTTAGAGACAGGAGCCAGAATGTTGAGAATTATGGGGAAATTTTCAGTGAATGTGTTGAAGTCATCAAGTTTGTGCAATAAGGTAAACTTTCCCCCCAGTTTTGATACTTCCTCTGTGAACAAAGGAAACACTTGGGTTATTCTGAGTAATTCTGGGTGTTGGTTTTTATGTGGGGTTTTTTTGTCTTTAACAATTGGCCTCCGGACAATGCGTACTTTAATGTTGGAATGGGACTTAAGAATTGGGAAGTTGAATTTGTAATTTTTGTGTAAATTTTTTAACTACTTAAGTCTTGTCATTGTTAAATTATTTACACAAATAATTAGATGTGTTTCAAAAATGTAGCCTATTGACAAAATACTGTGATGCTGCCATAGATTTTTACTGAACATCTCAAATATTATTGGGATTGAATCTGGTTTAAACCTCAGTGTGGGCATCATCTTCAAGCATCTGCTTCTAAATAGTTGGTGTTTTGACCTTATATAAGTACCTGACAACAGTATCTGTTCCTATAGATATTTTTTTTTAGTTTATTTTTCTACAACTGCCAAAAATGTAGCTACAAAGTCACTAGTTGTAACAATAAACATTCTGTATGATTCTTTTTTCTTTCAAGTACGTGTATTTCAGAAAGACAAAAATGAGAGTCATGAGTGTGACACAGCAAAACTGCAGTCTGAGAAACTACAGTTCTCCACCAGGTATAAGTTTACGGTGTTTCCCTAATAGTAAGGATTAATTTAAAAGTGAGTAAGAATAAAAAATATTGTCTATTTCTGTATGCTTTCTGTTTTGTTGTATTCTTTTGGTCATTGTTTATTAGAATTTAGTGCATGAAACATAAATAGAGCACTTAAACAGCTTAAGGACTGAAGAGTTTTGTGTGGCTGCTATTTTCTCAGTAGATTCACGGTATAAAGCCTTTAGAAAGCAATAATAAGAAAAGGTACATGTTGTAAGAAGTCAGGTCAGTTGTGAAGTGTGCTGGAACCCCTCATTAAGGGTTCCTGTAAGATGCTTTTTTAATGTCTCTCTGGTGAGACAGATGATCTGTGGATGGTGAGGGAATGTTAGCTTAAATATTGTTGGATTCTGTTTGCCCTATCAAAGATGAACTAAAGTACTATAAGAGTTCCTGAAACACAACTTCAATAGCTTGAATGACTCAATTTGGGTTAGTTTAAAAAAAAATTACCTTGACAACTTATTTTCCGGCCAAATTGTGTGAGAAAGAATATATCTTGCAAGAAAATAGCATTTAAAACTTCCCAGTCCCATATTTTCTCAACACAGGTCAGTTTGCCTTTTATCACTGAGAATTATGCTGTATAGCTTCAAGGCTTAAAGGAGAAATAACTTTTCAAATTTATTATCTAATCACCAGTTCAGATGAATGTCAGCATTACAGTTGTCTTGAACTGAGGTATGGTTCTGCAGAGTAAGATATTACTGTGCTGATGATACTTTTCTGTGTTGTCTTTTTCCTGTTCTTTCTAAATTACAGCTGTTTTTTGAAGTGTTTCTTTTTTTTTTTTTTTGAGGTGGGGAGAGGTTTATTTAAAATTAAGTATGTATCTTTAGAAATTTGAGGTGCTAGAGATTAGATTGTCATGACTTGTGGCTCTGAATTTCTTTGTTTTAAGTAAGGTTTTCAGAAGTTTTCTTAATATATTTCTACGTTGGGTTCTGTCTGAAAAGTTGTTTCATTTTGTTTGTTTCCAGGAGATGTTAAATCTCTGCATTCTGTCATTAATCCTCATATATCCAGGTAAATCAAGCTAGTTTATTGTTTGGATGTAACTTCAGTCAGAGCAGTTGATGTGATAAAGAATTGTAGGTTGTTGCCATGCCTGTCACATGTGCGTGTTTAATTTAAAGTTAGTACTTGCTTACCTTTACCCTTGTGGCATTTCACAACATATAGTGCTTGCTGGTGGCACAGAGGTCTTGGGTTGTCTCTTGCTTGCACCATCATAACCAAAACTGGGCTGTTAGGGAAGCTCCAAATCCATGGTGTTGCTGGGACCTGAAGATGGGGGAAGGGTGTCTTGGCAACTAGACTGCTGCTGTGGGCAGGGCTGTGTGCTTTGTGTTCATGGGAGCACTCTGCCATGTTAGATGAGGGCAAGGCAATTGGGGGCTAAGCTACCAAAGAAATGTCTTGGGGCTGAAGTTCCTTGGAAGGCTGCTGAAGGTAGGGTGTACCTGAAAGTGAGGTCAAGCCAGCATTAATGGTGAGCATGGGGGGTGATTGCAAGCCTGTGCTGTGCAGAGCAAACTTAGCAATTCTGGAAGCTACTGATGAGTTACCTCAGAAAGGAAGAGTAGGCTGAACCAGTTCAAGGACAGCTTCATGGGAACTTGGGAGCTGTGTGTATGTATATATGCAACAGATTGTTTTGGGCACCAGGTCAGGGATTGGGATGGACAGGGGAGGGGAGGGGCTGCTTCTGTTTGTCGGGAGGGCAGATGGATGAGGATGAGCCCAAGAAGTGGCCTTCCCTGAAGAGGAGCTTGGAAACCTGTTGCAACGCTGTTCAGTACTACTGATATGAAGAAAATCCGCCATATGCCAGGATACTGACATCCTTCAGTGTTAGAATGTACACCGTATCAGATATGCAGCAGAGGAATGATGCTATAAATCTGGTGTAGTATTCTCAGGGAATATTAACCATTTATACAAATAAGAATTATCACAGGATAAAAAAATTACTGCACTAACAACAGTTTTACTTTATGCAGAATCCGAAACATTGGCATTATGGCCCACATTGATGCAGGCAAAACTACAACAACAGAGAGAATGCTGTATTATTCTGGATATATAAGAACACTTGGAGGTTAGAAATACTTTTTGTATTTCAGTAGGTTTAAGAAATTTAATAAGAGTACAATTACATGCAGTACAGTTGCTGATGGAATACCTCATGTAGAAGACAGTTGTTCCAAAGTTGTGCTGCAATTTAATTGAATTTTAATGCATGTTCCTTTGTGTTCTAAGGCAGTGCTGCTTTGAGATATCATAGGTTCATATTTTTCTTGTACTTTTAGCACATTATGTTTTGTTTAACATTTAATTAGAGAATCTCCTTGTTTTACTGATTGCTCATTGGCCATTCTGGTAAAGCAGTTTGTTGAGTTCTCTTTTGACCTGTGAAGAAACCAGAGTGAGAAAAACTATCCATTTCTTTTGAGAGCCATAGCACAGGAAGAATTCCTTGCTACACCAACTTTATTAGAGTTCTTCAAGATTGAAATGATCACAGCAGCCTCTGTTTGTGTTTCTTTTTGACCTTTTAGATGTTACACCCTGTTCTCTACTGTGTATGACTGATAGAGTATGTTAGGCTTGTGAAGTGGTTGAACTTGTGATCCTGCTAATTTAAAAATGTGCAACTGCTTCTCTTGTTATTAAAAATTAAGCAAAACCCAACCTCTTATTTGGTGGTTTGTTTGTTTCTACTTTAGTTTTGACTTAATGATCTTGTGATTTCCAAATTATAAAATGTCAGTCACATTCCACACAGTGAGTGCAGCCAGATTTTTAAAAGCTGTAGTTTGTTCATGATTTTGGACTTTGTTTAAGATGCTCATGGTGTTACTAGAATTAAGAACAACAAAAATGTTGTTGGAATTGCTTGTCTTTCACTTACAGTGCACTTACTCCTTGGAAAGGGAGCCTGGGTAAATTACCTGACACTGTTTTTAAAAAGGCTAATTTTCGTAGCTTATGCATCTGTATATATAAAAAGGGACTGTATTTCTAACTCTCTCTTGACATCTGTATCCAATGACAATTTTAGATTTTGAATTGATTACCTACCCAATCCTGCTTTCTGTTTACAGATGTTGATGATGGAGACACGGTGACAGATTTCATGGCACAGGAGCGAGAACGTGGTATTACCATTCAGTCTGCTGCTGTTACATTTGACTGGAAGGACTACAGAATCAATCTGATTGACACCCCAGGTACTGCTTTTTAGCTGTATTCATATTATTAAGGGAGACTGCGTGAGGTGGAGTGTCACAGAGTGTCTTAAATATGGTGCAGAATTTAATTGGTTTAATTGCATCATTAAAAATGCCTAAATTAAGCTCTGTTCAGCTTTGGATAATTATTGTTTGCTGATTGCAAATCTAGCTTATATGAAGAAAGCTCAGATGTTTCCACATTAAATTGTTCTCATTGTAATAATCTTAATTCAAAGACTGATAGGTGTATTTCCCTGCAAGTAAAGAGAGAGTTGTTTTGACATAATTTGAAAGAAAAAAATTGTTTACATGTGTAAATGTGTTGATGTTGCTTGTTTGAATTATGATGGTATAAAGGGAAGATTGTTTTTTAGGTCACGTGGACTTTACAGTGGAAGTTGAGCGTTGTTTGAGAGTCCTGGATGGAGCAGTAGCGGTGTTTGATGCTTCAGCTGGTGTTGAGGTAAAATCAACTGTTAGATTTTTTTGTGTGTGCGTGAAGTCTGTCATGGGAAAGGCGAGAGATTTTCTCAAACCCTCTGTGTTTGACTAGTCTGTCAGTTCTCCAGGAAAGATGAGACCCATGTGCCCAGTCAGTCTGTCAGTGTCCCATGATGGGGACCCGGGAACTCTTCACTGAACAGTCCACTGGATCGGAGTGTGGTTCAACTACCTTGTTCAGGTTCATATGCAAACAGAAAGACACCCTCCTGGGGGGTCCTTAATTGATCTGTTGGTGCCTCAGGAAAGACCCAGGAACAGATGCCAACAGCGTAAGAGAAACCCCTTCCTGGGCCTCCACAGCCAAGTACATTACCTGCTGCCAGTGACTGTTAGCACCCTCAAGGGACTCAGAGTTAACAGTTTATGGAATAACACTCCTCATTAAGAGAATCGAAAACTGTGACAGATTAAGGTTTGAAGGCTTCTGGTGATAGCATCTGTCTGCAAAAATGTATTTAATGCAATATACTAAGCAGCTCTAATCCCTAACCAAAGCTAGCTTGATGTAGTCATTCAGCATGCCTAGAGTGCAGTTCTTACCCAGTAGGTGTCACTGTGGGAGAGAAGACAAGTTCAGCCCATGGACTGATCCCAGAAGTTCTCAGTGAGAAGTCTCTTAACTTCTCCCCATTTCTAATTTACTTTTATACAGTTTTTGTGTTTAGGTGGAGCTTGAGTGATTGTAGTCATGCATCATGTTTAGTGGGGGTGGTTGTACCTTGTAGGTGGGTGATGTCAGGGTTACATCTGAGGTGACCTTTAAGATGGAGGTGTATGTATGTGATCTTGCCACAGTTCCTGGTTCAACAGCAAGAAATCTTATTTTTTCTCCCTTGGTTGACAGCTGCTATGTGGTTTATCAGCTACAAAGTACCATTGAGTTCCCCCTCTTGCAAGGATTTCAACAGAGCCTGGACACAGTGTCTCCAGTCTGCTCCCCATCAGCATGTATTGTGTGTGGGAAGTCAGGCACGCTGATTGCATCCTATCTGGGGAGTAGTAACTGCATTTCACCCTGTAATTTCCACACTGCTATAAATTCTGTTAGAGCATGAATGTACCTTCACAGTTTTCTCTGATTTTACCCCCAGTCATTTTCTCACAGTGTCTAATAACTTAAATCAGACTGAAATAATGTACAGAGATTTTGCTCTGTATTATCTCTCTTGATGCTTTTATCAAAATGCAGATTCAGGAAGGCGAGCATTTAATTTTAAATCCTCTAGTGCACAGGAATTTCCATGGTAATAAGCAGCAAATAAGTGGGATTACCATTAGAAGTTTGGGATGTTTTTGTTGTTTTGTTGTTGTTGATTGTTAAAAATTGATTCTTGTTGTTACAAATGTTGATTGAGGTGAATGCTTCTGACTAGCTCCATAAATGGAAAGAAATTAATATCTGTCAATTTCTCGTTTTCAAGTTTCATGTAGATAATAGGTAATTTTCAGCCAGATTTTCTCCCTCCCCAGTGGCCTTTTTAACATCATGCAGAAAAGGTGGAGGCAGGCTAGAACTGGACTTTTTATCACATGAGATGTTTCAGTAGTTCAATCCTGTAGAAAATGTTACATGTGAAATCTCTCTTGCATGGGACATACTTTTTTCCTGGATGAGGGATGAGAGAACTCTTAATCACTGTAAGTCACATTATTTGACTTGCTGCTGGAAAACATTTAAATGCCATTAAATATGAACCTGAACTGAGTAATAGCCTCCACCGCCAACAACAAAACAATTAGATCCGCTTGTTTTTTTCTAAAACTCTGTAGCAAATTCTTGCATTATTCCATGTATTGGTAAGAGACTATTTGTGAATCTGAACTCATTTTTCTATATACCTGCTTTAACTTTCAACTAAAAAGAAATGTCTCAGCAGTGCACAAATTACTATCAAAACCACAGTAGTTTTTAGTGTTGTATGTGTAGCCACAGAAATGCTTGCCTGTGTGTGCCTAAATAATTTGGCAATAAAGCATAAAGTCACTGCATTACTGAGATTTTCCCATATATGTTTCTCGTAATGCTTAGTTTCTCTCCATATTCCCTTGCCACTATGCCTGCTTGCTCTTAATGCAGGAAAGGGTATGATAACACCTGAGAGACAAGATGAGACAAAGCTGCTTGTGAAGTTCATCTGTGTTGCTAGATATGGAATTGTCACAATACACAGCACAGTTCCCTTCTCTACTCCAAACTCAAACCTTCAGTGGTGTTGGGGAGCATATAGTTCAGCTGTTGACACTAATGTTTCCATTTTGTCTTTTGCTTTAGGCACAAACTCTGACAGTCTGGAGACAAGCAGACAAACACCAGATACCACGAATTTGCTTTTTAAACAAGATGGACAAAAACAAGGCAAGGTATTTAGGCAGTTATTTTAATCATTGCTAAAAAGCTTATAAGAGAATGTCTAGCATTTTCCTGTTAAGCACAGAGCAACCCAATTATGTTAATACTTACTATATACTTATTTGATTATGCAAATGCATATTTTTGTGTAATTATAGGAGTAATTTTTGCAGTAAATAGGGAATGGTGGCCCTATTTTACTAATGTCATAACTTTTTGTGTAACTTACTATCTGTTTTTTTTCTGTAGTTTTACATATGCTGTTGAGAGCATCAAACAAAAGTTGAAGACAAAACCTTTGCTACTACAGGTAAGCTTAGAAATTAAATGCTTGTTTCCTTTCTTTTGACTGGAACTCCTTTCTTAATTTTTTGCAGCTGTCTGAAGTTTTTGTTCTATTTGCAGTTGCCCATTGGGGAAGCCAAGACTTTTAGAGGACTGGTTGATGTTGTGACTAAGGAGCAAATAATTTGGAAACCTACTTCTGATTTGGATGATGGAAAAAATTTTGAGCGAAAGCCACTGCTGGAGACTGATGATCCAAACCTGTTCCAAGAAGTCCAGGATGCACGAAATACCTTAATAGAACAAGTAAAGTTCTAAAGTAAATACATAATATATTTGAAACCATTACTTAGAGCAGTAGAAAAAGTAGGCTGAGAGGGACCTCTGGAGATGTCTGGTTAAGTGACCTGCTCAAAGGAGGGCTGATGTCAGCATTAGATCGACTTGGTCAGGCTTGTTCCGTTGAGTTTTCAAGTCAAAGGACGATGATTCTCTATAGGCAGCCTGTCCCAGTGCTCATTTCTTTATGTCCAATAGGAATTTTCTGTGTCGCAAGCTGAGACAGCCATGCTGGTGCTTTCGTTGTGTACTTCTGAGGAGGATCTGGTTCTGTTTTCCCTGAAGTAGGCCCACTACCACTATTTCACATAGTAAGAGACAGTATTTGCATCCTGCTTTAGCCTCTCCAAGCCAGACAACCCCATCTCTCTGGGCCTCTAGCTGCTCTCCAGCCCCATTAGTGGTTTTCCAATGGAGTTCGTACAACTTGTCAGTCTCTTTTGTGCTGGGGAAGCTCCAAACAGACAGTGCTTGTACTGTCTTAGATGCCAAAAGGTATTTGGTACGTGAAGCCTGACAGATGTGACTCGGAACCTGTGGAGTATCCATACACTTCTAAAGTGACAGCTAGAAGCTGGATGGGATGTTGCAGCCTGGTCAAAATGGCACTAAATACTGTGTTAGAGGCAGCTCAATCCAATCATAAATCGATTTTTATTGGAAGGGCTGCCTTTCACACAACTTTGAATAACATTGTGAAAGTGCGTAAACAGATGATGCTAGCTTTCCGTTTCCTTTGAAACTGGAGAAATTGCTCTGAGTTCAGTAGAACATATGCACAATCTCGTTTTCAAACTTACTAGGTTTTAAATGGTGGTATTAATACTCAGCCTTTTATCTTAAGAAATATATTGTCAGATAGAAAGGTTTGTAAGAACAGTGTTGGTTTTTTCCACTTTATTTTCTGGGCCCTTCCTGAAGGAGGAAGTGGTGGAGCAGTAAGTAGTGTGATGATTGAGATAACCTTGTGTTCATAAAATATTTTTCAAAATGCTTTCTATGCTGTTAATAGTCCTTATCAGAAACACTGTAAAATGTAGCATTTTGAATACCAGCCCTTTTGCACACTTTACTTTAACTTAATTAAATGAGCTATTTCCTTTATCTCTCATGTTTTATATATTAACTTGGTAAGACTTCTAATTGCTTATCAAGGGTTTATTTCAGAGTTTGGCCAATAGGTGCTGTAGCCAATAGAGGGGGCAAAGTGCCTTCCTGTGCTTAGGTGTCCTGAGTCCGTGTCAGTGCAGGGGTGTATGCGAGACAAGGTTTAAGGACTTAAGTTACATGTCGAGCTAACTGGTACAATTTGAAAACAAAGACATGCTCTTGGACCTACAAATTCTTGACATGAAGAAGGTCAAAATGCCCTGATGCTTGTCTGTTTTTTCCAGCTGAGTATCTGTTGGCTTGCAAAGGTTACTTGCTGCTTACTTCAGACTTCACTGTGTTTGCAGGACTGAAGTACATCAGTTAAACCCTGTATGGCTGGAGGTTTTTTTCCATTTCAGGGACAAGTACAAGCATTCTCTCTCCCACTGATGTTTTGCTTGACAGCAGCTTTATAAGTGGATTTTAATGTTTTTTTCCCCCCATCCTTTCTTGAAGCCTTCATTTCCATAATTTTGTGTGATTTGGGTTTACAATCGCTGATGTCTTTAAAGGCTTTGTTCCTGCTCTGTTTAGCTATATATCCCAAGTAAGATTTGTGACTTGTATGTGAAACTGCTATATGCAAAATAATAAAGAACTATTCTGTTGAAGGTTGCCGATCTGGATGATGAATTTGCTGAACTGATTCTAGGAGAACATAGTGAAAATTTTGACTTAATATCAGCTGACAAGGTATTTTTTACAAGTGTTTACTAGCTCTTATTCTGAGGTTTTGGGTTATTCTTCCTTTGGCACAGGCAAATTATGATTTTGCAGTTTTATCAGCAAAAAGAAGACCACACCAGCTTCTGTAGTGAATTAACAGTTGTGTGAATTTAGAATAGAATGTATTCTGGCTTAGTATGAATTTTATAAAAATGCACTGTGATTCTTCGTCATGCTAAGCATAATTTTAAAAGTTAGGTACATTTGTTTGGGAAGGTGGGGTTTTCTTTTTTTTTTTGAAAGTTAAACTGCTGCAAAAGAGTTTAGGGAAAGGTGAATGGAACTTTCAGGTAGACTCAGTGCAGTTTGTGACTGAGCTGCTGATTCTCACTAACAAAAGTAGCATCTCAACTCTTTTGAAATGGTTGGGTCTTTAGACACTGCATGTTGAAAGCAGTGAGGTACAACATGCTGAATTAAAATGACTGTTAGAACAAGAACAGCAGCAGATCCGTATGAAATGTTTAGAAATCTTAAAACCAAAGTCTTCTGTTTTAGCATCTAAATGTTCGGGTTTCTGGTTTGGAGCTTGTTAAAAGCAGTGAAAGGAGTTTGGATGAGAGATGTATTTACAAACACACTTTTTAGCTTTTTGGGGATTGGTTAGCAGTATCTGATAGCTGGAGCAACTTAAGGCTAAATTGTAGTTCATGCGTTAACAGAAAATAATTCTTTTTCTTGCAGTTGCAGTCTGCTATCCGCAGAATCACGCTAGCTCAGAAGGCTGTCCCTGTCCTCTGTGGCAGCGCGCTGAAGAACAAGGGGGTGCAGCCATTACTGGATGCTATTACTCTGTACTTGCCTGCACCTAATGAGTGTTCATACGAGTTTCTGTAAGTACAGGTAGAAGAGGAGATTCAGAAGTAGGAAAACACAAAAGGAGAAAATTAAATATATTGACAAAGCATTCATATTCTTTAAAAATGTTTACCCTCTTTAGTTATTAAATAACAGTGGAGGTGTGTGGACAGAAAAATACACTTGAGTACTGAACCCGCTTTGGTCAGTTCTACTGGAATTGGATGCATTTATCTCCAGTTGTCAAACTTGCATTTTGGAATTTTTAAGTATTTTTTTAATCTGAGGACATTCTCAGTTTATAAAAATGTGGTCTAGGGATGCTATTTAGTATTGACTGAATCACATGACATCTTACATGTCCTGTTGGAGGTGGAATTGCTTAGATTATTATTTATTGGTACAAATTATGATTTTTGAAAATCTGCCTCCATTAACATTACAGTAAGAAACATATCACCTCTTAAATGAGTGGAAATTTAGGTAAATGTGGGTTTGAGTGGATTAATCCTACAAGTTTGCTTTTTGTTGTGCTTTTCATTTTGCAGACAGTGGTACAAGGATGACCTGTGTGCCCTGGCATTCAAAGTTCTTCATGATAAATGTCGTGGACCACTAGTTTTTGTTCGTGTTTACTCAGGTTCATTGAAACCTCAGTCAGCCGTATATAATATTAACAAAAGTTGCACGTGAGTAAGATAGAGGTGTGGTTCAGTGTAGCATTGGAATGTCTATTAAAGTTCTCAGTAACAGAGAATTTAATTTTCAGAGAGAGAATGAGCCGGCTGCTCCTGCCTTTTGCTGATCAGCAAATTGAAATACCATCACTAATGCCTGGCAACATTGCCCTGACTGTTGGGTTAAAACAGGTAATGAAAAATACTGATACCGTAAGGGAGCTTTTATACTAGTGTGCTTTCTATTTCTACGGCACTCTGTCTCAGATCTGTTCTTGATTACGGTGACATATGTAAACTTGCTTTATTGGAAGTACGTTCAGATGTACTTCCTCCTAAAATTAAATACCACAGTGTGCAAATACCACAGTGCACTGGAAACTGCAGTGTTGATTGGAAAGGACTGAAAGCTGAAGGTGTATTTTGTTAGGGTTTGAGCTTGTATTAATAGTGTAACTCTTAAAATACAGTCTAATGCCACAAAGAGACCTCCTGTGGGAATGGAGAATAATGTTCCGAATCAGTTACCCAAAAGAAACAGTTTTAAGTTACAGAAGTTTGTTTCGTGCTTGCTTCTATTAGTTTAATAATTAATTTTTTACTGTCTGAATAGGCTACATGAATCTCATTTGCACATATTTTCTGAAATGTAATCAGCTTTGGCATACATTTTGGGTTTTTTGGTTTTTGGTTTTTTATTTCACATCACTTCCTCTGTTGATCTGTAGAGTGCCACTGGAGATACCATAGTGTCATCAAAGGCTTCAGCTGTTGCTGCAGCACGCCGAGCTGGGCGGGATGCTGGGGAAAAGAAGAGGTCTGTGAGTGGCATAGACAGTCTTCTGCTGGCAGGTGTTGAGATCCCTGAGCCTGTCTTCTTCTGTACTATTGAACCTCCTTCAATGGCCAGACAGCAAGGTACAATGCAGCCACCTAGCTGGATGAGTGAGTTGCAGAAATTTAACAGCCAGTGATCTATCTAGTATGGTTCTTTCTGGTGTTTGGCACTGATGGTACACCTTAGATCATGTTTGTTCATATCCTTTGCTATTTCTATGTCAAGCAGCACTGGTACTACTACTTTTCTGGTTTTTGCATCTAGAAAAGTTAGTAGTTCATAATTTAGAAATGGAGAGATGGAGGCACTCAGAATTCTGAGTTTTGCTGCAGTCACACTGGTGGGCTGTACATACTGTCCCAAGTACAAATAATGTTGAAACATGGGTTTTTTTTTTCAGTTGGCACTCGCAGTTTTACTCTATAAAGTCTTCATATACCAAAACTTCTGTGTGTCTCCTTAGGGTTCATCCTTGCGTCCTTACTTAAGACCTGTAATCTGTCTTTTGCAACAGTCTGTACCAGAGGGCTTGGTTATTTGACTCTTTTTGGAAATACTCTTTAAATTCTCTTTCTTCATTCTAACAAAGCTGAGCTTGTTTGGGGGTGAAGAGGAGGAGGGATAAGTACCAGTGTACTGTGATGGAATGAAGCAAGGTAGAGAACAGATTTGGAGAAACATGTCTGCAGGCTGAGCCACAGGGTTGTAGGGTGTTACTGATTTTGTGGTGTTTGGATGTTTTAGTTTGCTTTTGTTTGTTTGTTTGCTTTTGTTGCTTTTTTCCCCAAAAGACTGTAAGGTAGATAAATGCAGTCTCGGCTCTTGGTTCATCACTCTGCTGCTTTCCTCAGCAGTTAAGATAATGGAGAATCAGAAAAAAAAAATAACCCTGTACAAAAAACTACGTACATTTTCATTTGAATGATTTCATGTCTAACTCATCTTGAAATACTTAAGTAAATCACGTAACAGTTGACATGTTTTATCTGTACAAAAGGATCATACTTTTTACTGGCTTCAAGAATAATATGTAGGTTGCAGTCTGTCTTCACAGAAGCACAAAATGTCACTCTGAAAATAGTATGTATAATAATTAAATTAAAGCACTCTGTAGCACACTTAATTTGTGGAATAAAATCAGAAATTGCAGATTACTTGTAATTTGACCTGACTTGGTTTGCCAAAATCTATGCTCCTCTGGTATCCTTTTGATTGTTTTGAGGAAATAAAGTGTTATTTAGGCATTACTATGATTATCAAATTACTGAATTGACTTCAGATAGAATGTTTGATATTTCTGTACAGACTTGGATAATGCATTGAGCTGCCTTCAGCGTGAAGATCCAAGTTTAAAAGTGAAGCCAGATCCTGACACAGGACAAGTAAGATGAATTTTCTATTGCTCATCTTATAACATCATTTTAGAACGTCAAAACCACACTTTAGTTAATTCATTTGCATATTGAGATTTTCTTCAATAAAAAGGACTCTAAATGTTCCTGTGATACATGTACAAGGTTCTGTGAAACGAAAATGGAATCTTGGACACTTGTGCTTTACAGAACAGAAGTCACCCTATGCTCTGCATGTTTTTGACAAATCTGTATTTAAAAAGATTTGAATTACATTTAAGGTTAGGTAAGATTATCTTTTTTTATGGTGGTCACAGTACTGGTAACAACCCTCTCACTTAAATCGTGTTTATGTCAGATGACTTAAAGCATTGTGTTTCTCTACGGTCCTTAGAATTTGAAGTATTATGGTCCTTAGAATTAGAAGTATTTATAAGAGACAATTAAAAGCATGCAAGTCCTTGCTTAAAGAATTTGTATTACAACCTGAGTTTTGCAAGTTTTTCCACTTCTCTGCTATCTTCTCACCAGACTATACTCTGTGGCATGGGAGAACTACACATAGAAATCATTCATGACCGAATCAAACGTGAATATGGAATTGAGACTTACTTGGGACCTCTTCAAATAGCATACCGAGAAACCGTCTTAAATGCTGCCCAAGCTACAGGTAAAATGAGTGAATGGAAGGAACATCTTGTTCCTGGTTTTGTAGCTTGATTTACTTTAAATGATGTATGAGTAACTTTCAGATGAATTTTATGTATTTTTTTTCTTCCCCTGCAGATATATTGGACAAAACAGTAGGAGATAAACGACACTTTGTAACTGCAGAGGTAGAGGTGAGGCCCAGGTCAGGAGAAGAAGCAACAACAAAACCTGTCATCAGCTATGCTGAGAGTGTCAGTGAAGTACTACCCAAAGAACTCCAAGGAGCTATAGAAAATGGAATCACAAATTCATGCATTCAAGGTAAAGGAAGTCCTATGACAGCTATACTGGTCTAATATTTTTGTAAGAAGCAATTTTCTAGAAGGAAAAACCACTTGGTAGCTTGAAAACTAAAAGACAGTACATACTAACATGTATGTAAGGTACAAAAGAAAATTACAAAATGTCTTCAACTACAAAAATTGCCAACACCTTTTTCTCTATGCCAGGAATGGAAGTCAGAACGCCTTTGGTTTGCTTTTAAGGTTGATGTCATCTCAGTCAGTCAACAGTGAGCTTGGAGTTGTTTTGGTTTATTTTTTAATCTCGTATAAGAGATAAGGCATTTACTTGATGACATCACATAAACCATAGTGATGTAACAGAAATGGTTTCATAGGCCAGCATGTATTACACTTCTATTACTGTTACTAATGCATTTTTTTGATTTTCAAGTATGTTAAATCCATGAGTTTTCAGTAAAAAGCCTTATCTAATTGCAAAGTCTGCATTTTCTAAAGGACTAAAAGTATCCTTGACTTTTGATTAAATATAGGAAGTCTTAAGCAACTTGTGAGCAAAAAACTGCCTTACAGTGAAATCAATAGGATTGACAAAGGAGAATTTCTCTGTAAGAAGTAGCATGAAGTGATTTTTCAATGTTGTTTTGTGGAATTGGAAAGCATGTCCCATCTTTGGCTATCCCAATTGGAAAGCATGTCCCATCTATGACTCTTAACCATGTGCTTTCTTTGTGCTCCTTGAAGACACTTCAGAACTGTGCTGTCTCCAGCCTAAAATAGATGCCATTAAGTGCTTTAAAAAAGTAAAAATACCTGGCCATGTTCTCTGTGAAAAAAAGCGATGCTTTTTTTCTCAGATGTGGTTCAGGCCTCACATCTAGTCTAATACAGTTTGGTCTGGTTGAGAGTCCTGGGTTGGAGGGAGATAATCTGCCTAGGACACTAGTTTATCCTTTATGGAATTGAGTTACCCCTGGAGTTTTGGTCATGTGTTAGTATCAGGCATTGCTCTGATTATATTGTGTTCAAAAGGAGAATACAGAAAATATTCTGGTTTCTGGTTAACAAAAGTTCTCTCTACTTTTTCAAATGATGTCTTGTTCAACAGACTAGTTTTAGATAATATAATGTATTTAAAAGTAACTTTTTGGCAATGGCTGTCTGGATGAGTATATTCAGGAGCTTCTGGTTTTGAAAACTATCTGTGCCTTTGATAAAGAGAGTAAGAAAGTATGAGTCTGCATTCCTTTGTCTCTTTTGGCAAAGTTAGCTAATGACAAAACCTCAAGAAAAGGGACATGACCAGTAGCTGCACCCCTGGGGGGAGGACAGGGAAGGAGAGAGCAAAGAGGAAAGTCAGAAGGGGAAGAGGGAAGTCAGAAATTCAAATTAATTCTGAAAAATTTTTGCATGTGTCTTAATATTCTGAAAAACAAATGAGCTTTTTTCTCTTTCCTTTTATCTCTTGTCTCTGGCTCTGCCCAGGACCTCTGCTTGGATTCCCAGTTCAAGATATAGATGTGACAGTGCAATCACTGACAGTGCATCCGGACACCTCGCACACAATGGTATCGGCCTGTGTCTCCCGTTGCATGCAAAAGGTACAGTGAAACTGTAAGCTGCTGTGGAACACAGTAGCATGATCTACTGCTGGGAAAATATATGTGTATCAATATCTGGTCATTGTTCCTCTCTGCATGCCCTTGTAATGCCCTTGCTGGGGACTTTATAGCTTTTAAAAGTAGAGAGTTTGAGACAGCTTCAGTGATACAAGTACTTATGTCTATTTTATTTAAAAAAAAACCCATAAGAATACATCAGTATAACTTTCTTCCTTTCCATGTAGGCTTTGAAAAAAGCTGGTATACAAATACTGGAGCCCCTGATGAACCTAGAAATCACAGTAAGTGAAGATCATCTCAGTGCAGCACTCGCTGATCTTGCACAGAGGAGAGGTAATATTCAGGAAATCCAGTCTCGTCAAGATAACAGAGTTGTGGTTGCTGCTGTTCCACTAGCAGAAATGATGGTATGTGATTACCTTACTAATGGCTAAACTGATCTTTTTTATATGTTTTAAAAGAATTTGGCTTGTTTACTTTTCATTTTGTTATGGATAAGTAAATTTAGAATGGATTTTTTAAATTGTATTTTAATTCCTGAAGGTCAGAAGGAAGTGCCCACAAATTGAGTAGCTTTTTTATGCCCAATTCAGACTGCTAAACGAGCACATACTCAGCTGTAAGTTAGAGAAGTAGTAGATGCTACTAAAATAGGTTTTACAGAGACCAGCTTTTTAAAAAGATTATTATTGACTCATGCATGTATTGCAATTCTAATACAGTAATATTGAAAAGTTAACTTACTAGTACACTGCAGTATACTTCTGACACTCTTTTTCTCTCTGTGGTCTAAGCAGCTTTCTATGCTAACCTATCTGCCCCTTATCCTAAATTGAGTGATGTGTGTTCTCCATTCTGTGCAGGGCTACTCCACTGTTTTGCGTTCTCTAACATCAGGCTCAGCAACCTTCACACTGGAGCTTGCCAGTTATCAAGCCCTGAGCAGTCAGGAGCAAAGTGCGCTTCTTCAGAGGAGGATGGGGTTGGTGTGATCTTTGCTCTGTAGGAATACTATTTTCTATCCTCCTGTTAAATATTTTCATGTGTACACCAGTGTGTTCGTCTGGGCCCAACTGGTGACGGCAAATAATGAGTTAGCAGCTGTATGAACAGACAGTTTTAACTGTCCAGGGAGGAAGGTTCAAGAGACTCTGCTCTGCTGGCACAACCTCGTGATTGTAAAGCAAGGATGCAACCACAAGTTGTTGGTTTGCAAATTCTTATCTTGTGGACATCTGTAATGAGAAGTGATGGAAATCCTCTTCATAGAAATGAGCACTAAGTCTACCTTAATTTGCCACTGGGACTGTTTTCTTAATCTAGTAAATAAAGTTTGCGAAGTTTTTGTCTGTCAGTGAAATAACTTTACAGTTTTGGCACTCTGTATCTTGATTTGTTTTTGTCTGTATGAAAGGATATTGTTAATAAGCACTTTACACTGTACAACCTACAGGTATTACTTTCAGTGGTAGAAACCAGTTATGAACCCGAGTTCAGGACTGGGTGTAATTTCTACCTGAGTTTCCATTAGCAAGTAAGTGAAATGGATACTCTGCAAATCAAGTAAGATCCATGCAAAAAGAAATACAAGAAAGGCAGTTTTTCCAGGACAGTAATTCCTACCTACCACCCTTGCAGTATGTTGAGAAAGGATTTGTTTGTTTACCTTTAGGAATGAGTGAATTAAGCTGTAATGGTTCTGATTTGCTATGGGTTGCAATTATCTGGTTACCTAGGAAAGTGGCAAGTGATACTTTGAAATAAAGAAGATTGTTTGCTCCTTATTTAAATAGTGTCTTAGCTTTATTTTTCTTCAATCTTAAAGTGTAAGTAAACTCGAATTAGTAACTCTATGGTATCAAGTTTCATGATTTTACAGTGAAGAATCCCAGTTTTTGAAAGGTTAAAAATGATCATTTTTACTCCACCAAGGCTGTCAAATAATTTTATTTTAAAAGTGAAAATTTAAAGTCTTGATTCAGATACAAAACTGCATGTACATAGTTATCCCCCAGAGGCACTTCAGGCTGTTGACAAGAAGTCTTTGCAGCAGTTACGGCCCTCTAGCTTCATGGGCGCAGTATCCAACAAACACCGGTTCGGCTGCTATGCCACGGCTGTTAAAATAAAGCAGAATGGGTATGACTGTAACCGAACAACTGGCTGCTTGTGTAGGCAGGAAGAGAGATACTGGCAATCTGTTTTAGTAATTATATAAACAAAACTGCTTCCAAGAAATAACAGATGGCCTATTTAGGGAGTGAAAAAGGGCCCTATTCTACTTTTGATTATACTTTTGACTGAACCTCTGTTTCAATCAGAGGCACCAAGCTATTAGCAAACAAGTTGAAAACTTGAATTCAGGTGATAGTTCTTTTGATGTTCTGCAAAATCTATTGCTTTCATTGAAAAGAAGTCGTAATGCAGGCAAATGTGAATCAACTGACATTTGCACATTCTCCCCTCTCCCAGCCTCAATGCTTCCTTAATATGCAGCTCTAATTCCATAATTTTCATTATTTTTAGGGGAAATTCAGGGTTTCTTTCAGCTTACACTATCATAAATTATTCTGTTCTTCATGTGGCTTTAAAAACAAACCAACCTCTTATGATGGTGGCTTATGATGGTGCAGTAAGATAGTATAAAAACATGTTTCAGAGTTAAAGTAGTTGAAAACAAAATTCTAATTCCTGAATGTTTAAGATCTAGATACTAGTGCTACTAATGTTTAAAAGTGGTGCAGTAGAAGAAACTGAATAATGAAATAGCTCAGCTGAATGATAGCTGCCCCTAAGCAAAACGTACTCTTAGTAAAGACAAGGGTTGGTGTCTAGATCTCTATAATGTATGCCCATCTTCTTGTTTCCTTCCTCCCATCACCATTTCTCTGCAATCTGGCCTGCTGTATCCTAGAGGAAGCTGAGTTTAGATCTGAATAGTACCTACTGTGTTCACTGTAACATTTCAAGAGCAGTGGCCTTCATCTTCAATTGGCAGAGTTACTGTTCTTCCAGTGACCAGGATCTAGCTGTTACAAGGTGCTACCTACCCATCCCCTTGCTCCCTGGTAACCAGCTGCAGAGCAAGCCAGAGCTGTTTATTCTCTTGGAAAGGCCCCTTGTCCTGCTACAACTGCCACAGTCTGTGTATACATGATGAATAAAAGCGTTAGTAGGAACATAGACCTTGTGTACCGGCTAAGACTGCAACAGCCTGATACTAAGTCAGCTCTTTGAGGAAGCCCCATATACATGAAAGGCAACAACTGCAGCTCCATGGAATGTTCATTTCATCAATAGAAAGGGAATGGTTTCTCTAGTGTTTTTCTGGTTCAAAGCCTGTATAAAAAGATTCATTTTCAGGGCAGCATATCTTTTTATTAAGGTAGTTAGTTTCTAACAGGAATTGTTCATCTTAAGCCAGCAAAACAGCTTTTCCTTAGACTACTTTCTGATGCTAAGTATGTGCAACAAGTACAGGGAGTAGTCCTTAGTCTGCTCCTGCATTCTGCATTGCTCATGCCAGCACTACCAGAGCAGCTGCTGTCATCCAGACCAGCTCCCTGCACAGCAATACAAGTACTAGTCTTAAGGAAGAAGATGCAGATGCAGCAGTGGAGTTAACCAGGTCCAGAACAGCATGTCTTAGGTCACTGTGAAACCCTAATCCTAGCGGTACAGCTACTGTACACTTCACTGTTTAGTTGTACCAGTGTTTCCTTGAGCCCCCCAAGAGATGCACCATCCCACTAAGTAATAGGACAGAAGTTTTTAAAGCTCTTTAACCTTGTTTTTAATACGTATTTGTCAACTCTCTCTTCAGGTATCTATTTTTCTCATGCCTGAGGGAGATACCTCTATGTAAGTTGTGCTATTTTCCTACATCATTATTTTAAGCCAGCTTGAAATAACCCAATCAAGTCAAAACTTACAAGTCCTTCAGTCACTCTTGATTAAAGAGTGACTGTAAGCTAAACATATACTATATACTCTAAACTAAACATAAGTGATTCCTACAGATAGTCATGCCAAGACATCTTCATGAACATGAGCAGAGAGCTTGAGTTTTAAGTGCTGACTGTAACTGCTGTTGTATCCTGTTCTTTAAAACACTGATCTGTATCTATCTTGACCTACTACCACAAAGAGCTGAGATTTTCAATGACTTTTCATAAACTTCTGTAGAGAAACAAAATGGTATGTTTCACACTTGCTGCAGTTCAACTATTCAGCTCTCTGACTGTATACTTTCAAAGTGAAGTCAAACTTGGACTTAAAACCTAGAAATCACTCATATCTGCAACTGTGAGTGTACAAAGACAACACTAGCAATAAATAACCAGTAACTTGTGTAGGTACTTTTTAGGAAAGAACTGGGAGAAGAATATGTTAGGGCTACTGTAAACAAAGTCAGTTCATAAATGAATTAAGATTTGTCAGGGACGGCTTATCCACCCCTTTCAGCCCCTAAAGTAAGGCAATACCTGAAAGAATAGCTTGCCCAAGCTGAACTCTCATGCAAACATCTCCACTTGATTACCTGCTGCAGGTCTTTAATTATTACCACTTTTTTTTTAGAAGTCTGCTTTTCCTTCTGTCAGTGTACTCCTCCCACATACCCTTTAATATAATTTTTGTCTGAAATGAGTCAATCATGGTGTTTGTTTTTCCTTTACAGGAAAGAGAAACACAGATGAGTCCTAGTATTTCACTGAAAAAAACAGTTCTGAAAATTTGAGTTGCAAAACTGTCCAGAGCTCCTTTCTAAATATATCTGTCCTCTTCTTCTGTGGATACAAAACCATACGCGATTGCATCTTCAGTCAGGTTAAACTGCTAGCTCTCTTCCCTTCATTTCCAGGCCAGCAGTTCATGCTTGTACCTTTATTCCACTGGGTATAAAACTTGAGAACCAAAATACACTGTAGCTACTACATCTTACCGGAGCATGCGGCATCGATGATTAGTCAGCCTTTTGTAGGCATCCTGCAAGTTGGTCACATTGCTGCTGCTCCAGAGTCTTTCCCCAACAGCACTTGCTCGAGGCCTGTAAAGGTATACTCCGTTTTAGAGTAGGTATCATCTATAACCAAGAAGGGATACATTTTTTAATACCAGGTCTGATACAATACTTTAATACCCAGAAGCATTAATTTTCATAGCTGCTTAGGTTCAGCACTGAGCACTGTTACCACTATCATACAGTCCCGTTGGATTAATTTATGCTTCTTGTAGCTGGCTTTCTAAAATCTAATGATAAAACAGTTCATACCATAACCTTGGTGTCAGGTTAGTTGCATCCACAAATTCCCCCCACAGGCAGGCTTCTCCACCTATTACAAGTTTCTTCTGTTTTTCAGATCCTGAATTTAAAGCAGAAAGTCAGAATTTTTTTCTATCCAGAAGATGGGCATATATCAACAATTAAGATAGGACTGATGTTCAGTTGTTTTCCTGTAAAATACCTATCCTGACCATTAACTGAACATTTTAGTAGTCCGGTTACTGAATGTGAGAACCACCAAGCCATTTGCCCAGAGAAGCCATTTCTCTGCTCTGTCAGAAAGGATTTTACCTTTTAAGCTCTGAAGACATTCCTCAGCTTTTTGACATTCCTAGAGATTTAAATCCTGATGGGAACTGTTCATTGTATCACGTGCAGAACATTCCTTGAAAAAATTAGTTAGGTGTTCCCCTTAATGAGCTCTGAGAGGTCCATTGCACAAAATGAAAGCCTCATGGAAAGCGTAAGATGTTTGTATCAACTTTAGACAGAGGGAGAGAACATGTCTTTTTCTAGAATAGTTTAACACTCAAGAAGCTTGATAATATAAATTCATTGTCTGTCTACCAACAGCCACTTTGCACAACTCTGCTCCTAAAGCATCTGCCCACCTAGTCCAGCATTCTGTCTTATGCAAACACCAGTATCAGATGCTTGAGGAAGGTAACAACTTTCCCTATGAGAAGTGCAAAGTTTCTTTTTTTTTAATTTAAGAGTTTTCCAGAGTTCTGTCTGACCATAATTCCTTTGATTATGCTATAATCACAGTGATGGAATGGCCACTCTAAAGAGCCCTATTTCCATTTACATTGTACTATAAACCAAGAGTTTCATGCACAGAACATGTGTATAAAAAAAGTAACAAACCAGGGAAGTTAAGTGGTTCAACACTGTAGTATTTCTTCCAGTCTTGCCCATAACTAATGTAATCTAAGTACCAGGGTGCTGACAGGATAGTGGTGAACCCAGCTCCAGTGACACTGCTCAGTTCATGAGCATAGTTATTTGCCATCCACACTTGAACTACAGTGTCTGGTTTCAGCTAAAAGAGGAAAAGACAAAACAAACAAACTAACCAACTTAACACAAAAACATTAATGGCAATCCTAATTGCTGTTATCAAGGAAAAGGATAATGAATTTCAAAACTCTGTTTTGTTTTGAAGAGGAATGTTTCAGAAACTACCTTTTGTCATCCGCGCCTCCCCCCCGCCTGAAGTCTAAAGCTGATTAGCTCTTTGCTGGTTTTAAACACAACTCATAGTAGAGTGAAGCCTAGGTTATACTATAGATAGTTAATGCTCTAAGGAGATTCCTACATGCACCATGTATCTGACCAGCTCTTAAAGAAGCTGAGCATTTGGTGTTACTAGACCAGACACACAGTTACGTGAAAAAAAAAAAAGAAAGGAAACTCATAGAAACTTCTCTACCCTTTACTACGACGTTTTAAAGCATGTTTTATTAACTGTGTTCACCTTTAAAAAGCACTTCAATGCTGGTGTTCCTGTTTTGCCTATTACATGTTTAACAAATGATAATTTCAAGGGAGGCTCCACAGCTGGGGAGACTTGCTAATGTCAGCAGACTTGCTTTAACTCTTAAGAGACAAAGCCAGACCTATTTAATAGTCTACTTTGGAAGCCTCACACAGTATTGTGCTGTTATGCAAGAGTACCTTACTAATTTTCCCATCTTACCTGTGCTTTGTGATCAAACACTTCTTGCCAGACCATTTGTCCTTTGTTGTAGGAGGAAACAATGTCCACAATGCTAGAATTTAGAAATAAGATCAGGTTTGTGAACCTCAATGAGATAAGTACAAGCACTCAAAGTAGCAACATTTTCTACCCCAAGGCACATCAGACCTTTCCCACCCCTGCATAGGTGACCAAGAAAAAAGCAGGTTGTTCTGGTTTTGGCCTTCAGTGCTCTGTCTTGCAGAGCATGTTCTACCACACAGAACAATGTGCACATGCATTAACACAAATTGATGTTCAGAACTACCAGCAACTCATACAGGGTGACTAAATCTGTGTTATTTAAGGAGAGAAAGAAATGCCTGCAAAAACTTCCTCCCCCCGCCGTGTGCTGACGCTACTGCAGAGATGTAGTTTAAGATACCCAATACATTCACAGTGTGTGTAAAACCAGCCTACATATCCATGCTGTGTCCCACATTTTAAAGCTATGAACTTTAAAGCTATGACCTGGTGTTTTAAAATAAAGTGGATAGTCCCAAATATGTGGCAATTTTTCAAAATAATGTAGATAGTAAATCAGCTTCCGTATCTGCACCTCAACACCACCCTCAAATAATGACTGTGAAAAACTGAGCAAGAATTAAAAAAACAACATACTTTTGAACATAGTAAGATTCCAGTTTAGCATAGTCACTGCCAAAACCTTGCTTCTTCATGAACTGTTTCACTTCAGGGTTAGATTTCCTTAAATCATAACAAGAAAACAAGTTAAAAACATATTATTTTTGTTATGTTTTAAATCAGATTTCCCAACCATTTCTACCTATGCATAGCATAGGTAACTGATACCTTAGACATGCCACAGTTCGGAATGCACAGCAGAGCAGAAGCAGCAGGTTAACATGACTTAGGTATTTTGAAACAGTTTCATCCTGATTTGAAATAAAGCCAATAGACCTAATTCTCTGGTAAAACTGCTGGAGTCCCTGTTCTGAAGCGGTCTCTGGTAGGCTGCCTCAAACTCCTAAGAGCTCTGGGGTTCCTTGCATCTCAGCCACTTTGTGTGAAGGTCGTCAGCAGTCTGAGAGCTCAACAATTTTGTTTCCACCACAAAAACAAACCAGCACTTTTGTGTTAAAGCATTTGCCAGAAGTTTTCCTTCTCTATAAAAATTAAATCATGTCCTGAGTGTGTGGATTTGATCTTTAAAGAGAATGCAGAAATACTAACTAGATCAATTTGAATACTCACCGAAATGCTCCAAATTCTTTATTATTAGTTAGTCTCTCCAGCAGAGAGACTCCAAAATATTCAAAATCCACAACTGAATTAAGAACACTATTAATACTTGCTGTACCTCTAAAACAAACACACATGAATCTGTTTGGTAATTCTTACTGTTAGCAGATTTTCTGGAGGGAAGAACTCAATGTAATGATCTACTTTAACACAAAGCATTTAAATGTTAATTTTCTTATCTAGTACTTTTCTAACCTACTAGTTCTCTTTCGTGCCAAGTTAATTTTCATAAAGAAATCCTTCAGAATACCTGAATATTTATGAAACTATGAGTCAAAGCAAAATTCTGCACATCAGTTGCTTGTGGAGGATCACAAATGATCTGCCTGTAAATAGTTACGAAGGTAGGAGTGGACATCTTTTGTCTATGCAGTGAAAACTGTCTCATGCAACTGAGTTCCACAATTGATGGAGGTGGACAGGTTTAGGAGGCACTAGATATTCGTTCTTTGAATTGTCACCATACCAACAACTGAAGTCCACTTCATCTCCTCCCAAATGAATGAATTCATCTGGAAATACACTGCTGATCTCTTTGAAGAACTTAGTCATGAAGTCATAAGTTGTATTCCAAATGGGATTTACAGGTCCAAAGGACTCAGTTGGCTGTCCTCTATTGTAACAAGGAGTGAGAAGATCTTTTTGACCTAATAAAAACAATTAATAGATGATACTCAGTTTCATGTTGCTATGCTAACTTTGCTAGCAGGAAAAAGCAGTTATCCATATTAAAAAGGTAAATATGACCTAAGTGCTCACCTATTTTAAGTATAATCAAATAGAGGCAGGATGAAATAAGACAACTTGTAAAATGCTGAAGAACGCTCTAACTGGCAATCAGGACTCTGACTTTCGGATTTGTGATTTAACACACACTAATACATGTAACATGTCACAATACCTGGAAAACATAATTTGGATAACTACTTAAAAAAAAAAGCTTCAATGAATATCAGAAGGAAGCCAATTAGAAGAAAGCCAAACATAATGAGTGTGCTTCAGACGCCTCTTTTCTCTTTTTATTACTCTGCTTTTTTAACACGTAAGTAGGTGTGAGGTACATAGCTCAAGGTAGATGTTCTATCTCACTCTGCTAAGAATGTACCCTTACACAAAAAATGAAGGCTAAACAGAGATCAAAACTACGCAATGGTTCTCAAGTCGAGATACCTGAAGCAACAGAAGCCAGGATAACTAAACAGGAAAAAGTTATTGTATGTGGGTTGGAGATTTCTAAGTCCAGTTTATTTGGTACACTGTGGTTGCAGCAGCAGCACCTTTCTGGCTGTGTGTTTCCTACTCTGAGCACATTTCCCCCAAAAAGGCCTTAGTGCTAGATTGCTTCTACTACTCAACTCACAAACCTTAAGACTTCTATCCAGTATCTTCAATTTGAATGCAAAGAAAACACAGCTACCCCAGTTCATTAGCAAAGCCAGGACTGGCTCCTGTGCATCACATTAAAAAAAGCTATGCAGGAAGCTATTGAGAACAACTGATTTTAGGAAAGAGAGATCAAGTTGCTCTTCAAGTCAACCACCTCACATATCACCAGGCAAGCCAATGGTTTTAATAGTTCTCTGTAAGAGTGAAGACCACTTCAGATGAAGATTCCAAAAGAGTGTTTAGCAAATTTAGGTTTTGCTTGGTTCCTTTCTTCCTCATTTTAAATGCTGAGAAAGAGCCTGAAACATCTTCCAACATTATGACCACATCCCCACAGGATGAGTACAAGATTCATTCCATGGCTAAAGCTAAAGCTATGAAATACTAGAAAAATCTTTACTTTTGGCCAGTCATCTTAGGTAAATTGCAGTGACATTGCATTCAGTGCACATAGTATTAAGGCACATGGTTTCCGGGTCCTT
Organism: Struthidea cinerea; assembly: GCA_013397865.1. Lineage (NCBI taxonomy): Eukaryota > Metazoa > Chordata > Aves > Passeriformes > Corcoracidae > Struthidea > Struthidea cinerea. The sequence goes on from VZTI01004797.1 coordinate 449,200, forward strand.
GAGTGCACGTAAATACCAGTATTCTCTATCAACAGAAGTATTACTCTGAGACCCAGAAGTCAGTGAAGAAGCATCCAAGTTCACTTTTATACACTGGCAGATTACCACTTCACCGACAGACAGAAACATCAGTCACTTCCAAAGAACCTTCCCAAAGCAACTCCAGAGCAAGCAACTCCTTATTTCTAGCCACTGCCTTATTACTCTAAACTCGAAAGTTCTGAGTGAGGGGGTATCAACAACATAAAGTGTAAGGCAGAATATATCTGTACCCTTGCACATACATCTAGCACAGAACATGTCAATTTTCTTCATTCATTTTACTTCCTCTAACCTGTAAAGGTCATGACATTACTTAGTGCCTCTTCCTTATTGAGGGCCTTCCAAAGCACTTTATTGGTTACTTCTTAAAAAAAATCATTTGCTTGCTACTACTCACCACAATTTCTTAACAATTAATACTTTCTTGGGCATACCTTTTCCCCAAGACTGTGTGTGTCCTGGGGTATCAAACTCCGGGATAACTCTGATGCCTCTTAACCGGGCATACTCAATCACCAGACGGACGTCAGTAGGAGTATAGATGAGATTAGAGGAGTATGCCCCCTGTAAAATAATCACATTTAGAGACAGTTTACAACACACTAAAGCAGATCACAAAATTTGGACGGAAGTATTTTAACTTAGACTGGAGAGCAGTTTAACTGGCTGTAGTTTATCAACTGCACAGACAGAACCTTTCAGTTAACTTGTGGAGAGAAAAAAAACCCCACCAAAACAGCAAACTCGCAACACTGAGACAACCCTCCCTGACGAGACCTTCCTTTCCTCCTTAGCTCACAGTTACTGAAGAACACAGAAAAGCTTGTTTCTATTCCTTCAGAATTTTGAAGATATGCTTTTCAATTCTTCTGTATAGAGGCAAATTATTATTCCCCACTAGCTCTGAAACATCGGGCCCTTGCTACATAACATATAAGACTAATGGAAAAATTCTGCCAAGTCAGAAATAACTTACAACATCTCTGCTTCTCAGTTTTGATAATGACCAATTTAGCATCAGGACGTGTTTGTTTTGTGACACTAAATTTGAGTGTAATTCCACTCCCACACAGCCAACAAATGTGACAACGACCTCGATTACTACAGTTTGGTGAAACAGATGCTTGCCAAAGAGCCAAACTACGTAAGAATACATCATGACTCTTCACGATTAATAGCACCTTAAGCTTCTGTTTATCTGGAAATGGTTTCCGCAGCTGAGTAACTCAAAAATGGAAACAGTAAACAAGCCTTTCAAAGAGAAGCTTGTTGAGACAAAGGCCATCTCCCTCTCTCTAGCTGTCAGTGGGAAATACAACAGAACTCCATAGCCTTTACTGGACAAAATAATCTGCACTATGCAACACCTACAATTTTTCAGTTGTAAAATTCTTCATAGCATCTGCTCAAGCATTGCCAACATAATTTTCATGAGGGTCAGATTCTAGAAAGCATTTTAAAACAGAATCACAGATCTTGTACTTATGCTCAGTCTACTTAACTATTCTTAACTACGTTTGATTTGGCTCCTACTGTACCGTGACTGAGCAAGAACTTCATGATGGCTCTCACTAATGTAACAAAGCCTACTACACATCTAGAAATAAAAAGACACATTGCACTGTATTTTTTTAGGAAACAACCTTGCACTTTTTGATCTCTTACAGACATGGTGTGTTTTGTAAAGCTAACTAGGTATCAGACAGAGCAGAAATACTATTGCAGTGGTTCCAGACCAAGAGCTGGCAAGAAAATCTCTTACATTTGTTTGAGTGCCAGAAGTCAACCAGTTAAAGAATTCTATCAACAGAAATCCAAGCAGTGTTCACTACTTATTTGCACACCATTAGTGTTTGAAGGCCTGCAAACACTGAAGATCATGCAGAAAATTTGCACAGAAGAGTTAAGAAGGTCATTTACCATGTATCCAGCAGGGAGGACTTAAAAATGGTCCCCATAGACACTCAGGTAGGATCCTAAATGTGGACTTGCTGGTTACTGGTCCCATGGTACTGTTTTACAATAAGCCAAAGCAGATGTACTCAAGCACTGGTAAACTCTGCATTTTATTTTCATGAAATATGTGCCAGATTTCTGCCCTTCCACCCTGCTCAAATAATGTTCACTCACCTTATCACTTAATTCAGGGAAATAAATGCTCTGGTAAGGGAAGGACTGATCATCTACTATATGCCAGTGGAGAACATTGAATTTATTAAAAGCCATGGCATCCTGTAACGAATAATGCAATAGAGTTTAGTTAAACACTTCACTCTCATTGAAAACCTATGCAAAAAAGTGGCTTTGTCCCAGCATATTCCGGATGCCTACAGCAACACCTGAAAAAGAATAAAACCTCTAACAAACCAAACCACCCAAAAAACCAATCAAAACCCACCCTACTCCCCCATCAATAAACCAAAAAACCATTCTACGTTTCACTAAGTCCTAGAAACACACACCTCTACTGCTCCATCCCTCTGCAATCTATTCTCACCACTGCTGTCAACAAGCTCTTGATCTGACCCCCATTCTACCAGCCTGTGTAGTATGAACTGCTATGAACACTTACGAATTTCTTCCACTTCAGAACACATACCCTGAGATTAGCTCAGGTGGTTACAGCATGGTGATACTAACACCAAGGTCGCAGGTTTCACCCCCATAAGAGTTGGACTTGATGATCCTTCTGGGTCCCTTTCAACTCAGATGGTTCTGTGGGTAATTCTCTATGCACCATCACCTATTTCAGCTTACAGAAAAGCTTATACTTTTCTAACTAAATACCTTGGACTCGAAAACAGAACAGCATGAGAGTTTCCTCCTACATAGTACATCCCTTCTCACTAGTGACTTTTGCAGAATCCATTTCAAATGCATGCAAAATTAACTATGCATTTTCCTTGCAAAAGACAGCGTTTCTTTTATGTTTTCATTCATAACAGCGTCAGTACTTCCCTTTTTTTGATCTTGAGGATAATCAAGATCAATGTTAACACACTTATTTTAGAATTATGACTCCAGTTGGACAGTTACGTACATACCTTGAGTTATGCTGGCTTGTTAGTCACTGCAAGTGTGTGCAGTGAGCAGACCAAGTAAGTGTTTACATCGTTCATGACTGATTGCAACACAGCTGCTCCCAATTCCTTGCCACAATACAATTGTTTACACCACCTATTCCCCCATTCTTTTTTTACCTAGGTGAATTTAAAGAGGTGATAAAATCTCATCAGGAACTCCCACCAAATCCAAAGAAAGATTTATATCTTGCCCATTCCCCTAATTTATCTCATCTGTTTCACGACACTGCAGAAGTTTTAATTGCCACATGTCTTCACGCATTTCTAACAAATACCATCCTTCTACATAGAAAATTACATCTCTGGACCTTCAGTTCACCTACTCCTTCCTCAAGGACAATGCCCTTCCTGAAAATACAGTGCAGCAGTTGAACACAAACTAGAACTGTACTTGAATTGCTGCCCTAAGCACCTAAATCACCACACGTCAGAGAAGAGATTACTGATGCTTTTTATTACTCTGGATTCAAGCAGGCAGAGAGGAGGGAGGAGAAGCGTACTTGTTCTTAAAACCACCAAAAGAGCATAAAATGTAGTTCTGATAAAATATTAGAGACAGACATGCAATTTAAGGAAAGAAAGCAGAACAGTAGCAGTTATGGAAACACAAAAATAGTTAGAAATGCAAGTCTCTGTGGACACTTCTTTTAGACAAACCAAAAAATACTGACCCAAATATTTACTTGAGACTTTGAAGCACCCTCTGTTGCAAATGTAACACTATACAAGCATTACTTGCTGAACAGGCACTGACCTTGAAGTTGAATACAAGTGTTAAATACCCAAAGGACAAGTTCTGAGCATAGTTCAAGGATGACCTGAGAAATTAAGACTGTTTTTATGTGCACTCTTTCTGCATATCTTAAACCTGTTTTGCAAAGTTCTGCAACATGCAGGGGAAATTTCGAATATTACTTCATCTTGGAGAAGCAAGACAAAGACAGGAAACTGCCTATTCCTCCACTTCAACTAACTAAGTAATCCCTCCTACAGGGATTTCAATAAAAAAAACAGGGAGTGAAAAACAGAAAACCCCACAGCTTTGGCTGCTAAGCTTATACAAATACATCACCTTTCCATGAAGGCTGGAGCACATTAATTCTTAATGTGCTTACTTAAGGTTTTTGGAGAAAGTTTCGTTTGTTTTTGTTTGTCTATTTTTCAGTAGCTTCCAGTGAACGTTTTGAATTTCCTCCCTTGCTCTGTAGTACTTAATTACTGGCTTGCACTTAGTAGCCTAAGTCCAGCCGAAGCCTGCTGCTGGACTACCAAAGTCTGCTCCAAAAGACTGGAGTTTTCCTGAAATCACTAGCACTGAAGCTAGAATTTGCAAGGTATCCCTTGTATTGATTGATGACAGTCAGATGTCTCAAAACATGCTTCCAAGAAATAATACATAAGCTAGCTTAGGCAACAGAAAATACAGAGAATATGAGGTACCGCAAACACCAGTCCCCTTTACAGATTCAATAATCATTGTGTCTGCCCACTCAATGCCTCTCCAGTCTATGCTCAGACCTTAGCTTAGCAAAGTTCACTCTGTCCTTTTAAAGTCACACAAAGGAGATGGGTTCTTCTTTCATACCAGCTCCAGCTGCTACCTACTTCAGGGGACAAAACACAACAACAAAAAGCCTTCATTATTAATGACACAAAACTGCCTACTTACCAGGTTCGTAAGAATAGATTTCAATGGCAAATAATGCCTTGAAGTATCTAATAAGACTCCTCTATGAGCAAATCTTGGGAAGTCATTGATTTCAGATTCATTGACAAGAAACTATGAGAAAAAAAATTAAAAATTAGAATTTTATTTTATTTTCATATTCATAATTTCGAACAGGAAATGTTGCTGTGAGCGGCACTAACAGCGAGGAATGGCACGACAAGTTCAGGAAGAAAGTACTAGTTCGTGTTTGTAGTTTAATTAATTATAATCCTCATTTTTATAACAGGGTTCGCAAAGAGTGTGTTGAATGGCGTAAGACAATTGGGTGCTCGGCCATCCACCCCTTGAAGGGATTGGTCAAGCTCTAACACACTTATTCCAAAATATCAGAAGGCTAGAACCATAACAATCTTGCATAACAAACCCAGGTGCAAGATAAAGAGTTAGTTTACAAAAACCCATAACAGTGTCTTCATAGCTTCTGTGAGAACTGCAAAGTTCTCAAAGAATGCTGCAGAAAGCTGAAAGTTTTCTCTACCAAAGCTTTTCAGCATCCACAAGGAAATTTTTTTTTTTTTAGAAAATGACTCTTGGAAATCTGTAACAGACTGAAACGTTGCCAAATGAAACTGGTAGATCTGCTGTTTCTAGAAAAGCACTCAGTTACCAGGACAGTGGATTTAGTTAACAGCCATACTTACGCTTCCATAGTCATCTTCATGAACCAACTGGCTGAAGGTTTCCAAACCTGGAAAAATATCCAAGAAAGGGATCTCGATTACAAACCAGTACTTGCCCTTAAAGTTTTAGTTACAAACAGTACCATAATTTTTACAGGCATTCACATAGCTAGAAAGAATGCTTTGTAGCTGAGTTTCTTTCTCTTTAGCACAGTTTGCTTAATTGCTTAAGCACCACTGTTCAAAAAATTCTGGAGAGAATCATTCAAATTCTCCATTATGCACAGATACCAAATACTTGTGCTACCACTCAGCTGTAGCAGATTAATCCCCAAATAGTAATAAAGTTACTGAGTGAGGTAGGAATTTCTGGTCTCGTTGTGCATCTATTCCTGTAATTTCTGGAACTGGTGAAGTTTCTAATTCAGCATGAAAAAACTGTTGATTTATAGGTAACTAATACATAGACTTAACATTCCAGTAAGAATAGCACACTGAAACATCAGGATTATTATTCTTTGTGATGCATTCAGCATGTCCAGTTATTAGGTGCAGTCAGAAAAGAATCTGTTCACACTGTAGTTTAGACAGCTTTTTGCTTTGGCCTGGCTGATTTCAGGCACAGCAAGAATGTACTCACAGTGTGCTGAGCATCAGGACCAAAGGTCTAACTGATACACATCTGAGTATCTTTCTGGCTTGACTAGGCTTACTTCCAATGAGGCACTGAATGAGGGCAAGCTAAGTGGTCAGCTGGTTCTTGGTCTGCCATGAAGTTTGTATAAGCCCTAAACAAATAGCTCAATGTGAAAAGTATCAGCTTACCTCTTAAAGCACCCCATACCTCATAAGCTTTCAGTATAGCCACGGGCTCAGTTACAGTTAAGTGATCTAAAGAAAAAAAAAAAAAGCTTACTCCTCAAAAAAGCATGAATTGACAGGACAATGCTAAAAGGCACTAAAAAGATTCTTCAAGTGCCACATCTCCCTTTGTGTTTTAAATTCCAACCAATCCTGTTTTTAACGGTGATAGCATGCAATTATTTTTCATGTATGTTTTCCTGATATAAAGCAAGCTACTGTTCAGAGAGTCAACAGCTAATCAGAAAGAAGATAAAACAAGTAAGGTGCTTAGTAATGGCACGTTAAAATACTGTACATGAGCCAAAATTCCAGCAAAGTTTAACCGACCTGATTTAAAACATAACAGACTATATTTTTGCATTTAAGACATATGTGATAAGGGTTGGGTAGCTAAGCCAAACCTAATCACAGAAAGTTTACTTCTCCTTTTATCTTCCTTTTATATAGTTTATGGTTATATACTTTTTTAGATATACAACTTGTCATATAATATTGTCAGGTGCTTACTATTAAGGTCTTATTACAAAGAAAAAAAATTAATCATCAAAACATAGAATCAGAGAATATTCTGAGTTGGAAGGGATGCATCAGGATCATTGAGTCCAACTTCTGGCCCTGCACAGGACACCCCCAAGAATCACACCATGTGCCTGAAAGCATTGTTCAAATGCCTCTTGAAATCTGTCAGGCTTGGTGCTGTGACCACTTTCCTGAGGAGCCTGTTCCACTGCCCAGCCAGAGTCTGGGTTAAGAACCTTTTTCCTGATATCCAAGCTAAATCTCCCCTGACTCAGTTTCATGCTGTTACCTCGAGTCCTGTCACCGGCCATGAGAGTGAAGAGATCAGGACCTGCCCTTCCGCTTCCCCTCGTGAGGATATTGAAGACTACAGTGAGGTCTTCCCTCGGTCTCCTCTGCTCCAGGCTGGACAGACCAAGTGACCTCAGCTGCTCCTCATAAGGCTTCCCCTCCAGACCCTTCACCTTTCTCGTGGCCCTCCTTTGGACACTCTCCAATGGCTTTATCTCTCTCTTCTATTGTGGCACCCAAAACTGCCCTCAGTACTCGAGGTGAGGCTGCCCCAGTGCAGAGCAGAGCGGCACAATCCCCTCCCTTGCCCGGGTGGCGATGCTGTGCCGGATGCACCAACAGGGTGCCAGGTCACCCTCTTGACCTGAGCACCAGTATGGGGGCAGTGAGATGAAGTACAGTACATAAAATGAAGAATGGTATCTGAAGGAATCCATAACAATCCTCCCTTGAGTACTGAAGTACAGTACGAAGTACTAGTGAAAAAAAAACCTCTAAATTAATTTTGGTTTTGAATTTAAGGTGATTCAGTAAATATTAGAGAACAAACAAATTTTAAATATAAATTTAAATATACATTTTAAATATATTTTTTAAATCACGCACATATATGTGCATAAAAATACACTACATCTAGAAATCTACAGATTTATATTATTCAGACATCAAAGTAATAATTGCACATCTGAAACAGCAGAGAAAAAAATCAAAGGGTTGAATTGCTGTACAGTGACTTATTTGGTCTGTGTCGGTAAGAAATAATGGTTGGTGTGTATAATCTACACAGTTCAAACGTTTATCTAAACTACCAGATAAAAGCCATTCAGCAACATGAAGAAAGTACCTCAAGCTTCCATATTAACCTAAGCACTGATTGCACATATTGGAAGTTTGTGGTAAGAAAGAGAATTTAGAAGATTACTGCAATCTCCACAGGTAAATTGTAGGGAAAATGTGATAAATTTTTAAGGATTTATTTCCAACACAGCAGAGGTTTTTTTTCTGAACAGATACCATACCTTAGATGAACTCAGATAATTTTACAATAAGCTACCTGGAACATTTTACACAAGCAGGTCAGAGGACAGGTAACCTGTACTTTGATTACATATCCAATACTCCTGCTACAGGATAGTCACTGACTGTCCATACTATCTTTATTAAGGAACCAGACCACCCAAACCAGCAAGTCACCAATAACAGCATTTTTCAGAATTTGTACCCTTAAAAAGATAGCCCATTAAAAACCAGAAAATTAAAGCTTGCTGAAGTCTGGAAAGCTCAGCTTATTACATGAAGAAAATATGTTACTTGTAACAGGAAACTTATTTCTTAGAGCAGAGGGGAAAAAACTGCCTGTTCTAAAGAATGCAACCTCAAAATCACATGTTCTGACAAGATTCCGTGACAGAAAACAAGAACTAGCTTTGGTTAAAATGTGGAGTTCAAAAACCAGTTCAAAGTTCAAATAACAATAAAGCAGCACAATAACCTAACTGGCAGAACAATGATAAGAGCATTAGCATGTTTGCTGCTTTATTTCATTTGCATTGAAAAGTATTATAAGCTTGCACCTAAAAATTGAACTCTTTGGCTTATGTCCCAAAAGGATTTAGTAAATTTAATATCAGTACATTCTATTACAAGTCAGGTGGAATTAATCCTGCTGCAGATGTATGATTTAAGATTAAAAGGATCTTTTTTCTAAGGATCTGTATCCTGGATACCAAACAACAGAAGATTATCTCAAAACAGAACTAGATTAATTGAATATATTGATTTTTGTGCTAGCCTGCCCAGACAAAAAGCAATACTATTGCTCATTCTTATTTCTCTTAAGAAAATTCTCTGGTGATTAGTACATTATTTAGAATACTTCTCCACTCTGGACTTCAGTCACAGAACTAAAGAGGCATAGCAAAATGAATCCAGTATAAACATGTTTTTAAATCCTTGTATTTACAGATAGAAAGGAAGTAGATTTATAGGACTGCAAGATGAATAACAAGTTCGAAGAGCACTTTCTGGTTTTCCCGGAAAAGCAGGAAATACCATATACATATCTCAGTGTAAGTAGCTTCAATTCAAATGTAGTCATTTCTAAGGAGACGGGTAACAGCCTTCACTCAATAAATACCCTGTACTGAAAGGGATCATCTCCTGATTATGCACAGATCTCACCAAAGATAACTGGCTGTTGCACAGCATGGTATCTCTGATTCCTAATGCTAGCTGCTAGAAAGGATAGTAGCAGGTAAGTGAGCTATATGATAGCTGAACTGCAAAAATCATATGCAACACTTGACGAGCTTCGTGATTCACTGTGGGCTGAGATTTCCCACAGCATCAAGAGCAAGAATATCTGCTGGTCGCCACTGTCATGAAATGTTTTTGAGCGCTTCCGAGAGTCCTTGCTTTCCAGTTCCTTAAAAAAAACCGCAAAACCTGCTGACTTCTATACCGGACACGTGATAGGAAAACAAGCGCTTAACGGGGCCGCCGAAGCCGGGGAAGGAGGAGCGCGATGCGCGGCTGTGCGGGTACTCACAGGCCTCGCTGGAGGTGAGCTGCGGATGCCTGTCACAGCCAGGGTCCCCCGCCTCGATCACCACCTGCAGCTGGAACAACTCGGGCTCCGTTCGGGCAGCCAGCGGCCTGCGGCCCCGCGGCCGCCGCCGGGAATGCCCGAACATGTACTCGTAGTACCTGCCGGGGAAGCACAGGTGCCGGCGGGGCCTTGAGGCGGCTGCTCCCGTCTCCGGGCCACCGTTGCAGCCGCCCCAGCCCCGCCGCCGCTCACCTGCGGAAGGCGTCCTGCAGCAACCCGCAGCCCGGGCCCGCCGAGGAACCGGCGCCGTGCACCAGCTGGAAGCGGCTGGGCGCCAGCTGCAGCTGGCGAGGGTACGTGCGGACCCACTGCGGCAGCGGCCACAGCGAATCCTCGGGGACGGCGTCCGCCGCCAGCTCCCAGCCGGACGGCTCCGGCTCGGCCTCGGTCCGCGGGGCGCCATGGCGGAGGGTGGTGCTCACCAGCACGGCGGGCACCACGACGAGCCCCAGCAGCAGCCCGGCCAGCCCCATGGCTCTGCCCATAGTGCGGCGGCGACCTCAGCCCGCCTGTTCCACTTACAGGGCAGACCGACTCCGCCTCCGGCGACACGGGGTAGACCAGGGCGGGCTCGGGAGCCTCCGTGCCCGCCCACGGCACCGCCCGCCCGGTGGCCCCTCCGCGGGAGTGCGGCAGGCTGAGGGCCTCGAGCGGGCCCCTGGTGGAGGGGGTCGGTCCTTCGCTCTCCTCTGAGGGGTTTTCGCACATAAGAAACATTAACTGCTGGCCTCCAAAGGAGAGCCACGAGGATGGTGAAGGGTCTGGAGGGGAAGTTTTATGAGGAGCGGCTGAGGTGACTTGGTCTGTTCAGCCTGGAGGAGACTGAGGGGAGACCACATTCTGGTCTTCAGCATCCTCGTGAGGGGAAGCAGAGGGTCAGGTCCCGATCTCTTTACTCTGGTAACTAGTGACAGGACTTGAGGTAACAGCATGAAGCTGAGTCAGGAGAAGTTTCTTCACCCAGAGGGTCGTTTGGCACTGTAACAGGCTCCCCAGGAAAGTGGTCACAGCACCAGCCTGACGGAGTTCAGGATGTGTTCAACAACACTCTCAGGCACGTGGTGTGATTCTTGGGACTATCCTGTTCAGAGCTAGGAGTTGGACTTCAATGATCCTAATGTGTCCTGTCCAGCTCAGCATATTCCATTAATCAGCTGGCACCATGAGGTCCTGCACATGGAACCGCTCTACAGAATAAGGGAGTGTGGCTGGGCCAGCTTAATTTCTGTATGGAGAGGGTGTGATGCAGGCCACACTTTTATGAAGGAAAGACTCTACATCTCTTGTAGTGCTACAAAACAATTTCAGTCTCAGCAGAAACTACTTTTTCACAGGCTTTCCACAGAATGTGTTAAAAGCTATATGGTGAATAAGCTGGAGTCTGAGTTGCAGTGAAGTGTTTCAACCTTTAACCAAACAAACCTGGTGTTTTGGCCGATCTCAATGCAAGCTTGGGGAAGTTGTTCTGAAGTGTTTGGGAAGAAGGCAAGTCAAGCTTTCCAAGACTGGAAGTCACAGTGGGGAGGAATTCAGGCTTCATGCCACCTCTAACTGGTTAACGTGAACACTGAAGTGTCATCGCTGTTGCTTCGGCTGATGCACCAGTTAAACCCACAGCAATGATGGGGGGAGCTGACACCTGCATGCTGCCTCTGCTGAGTAACTGAGGAGCTGGTCAGCCGTCCTGAAGGGAATTAATCACAAAACATCCTGGTTTTGCCATTTGCTGTGCCCAACCATGCAGTTGGAGTGCAAAGGCTATCCATAGCAGAATGTTATTTAATCTTGTAATGCTGTAAGTAAAAGCAATCCCTTATTATATCAAAGAGGCACACAGGACATGACACCTGCAAACCTACCCTCTTGCTCTCTGCATGCCAGGAGAGAAATGTGGAAATGGCAACACTGTCTTTTCTGGCTCTCTCAGAGGCAATTGTTACACTCTTCAAGCGGTGGCAGAGGTTTCCAGTTGCCTGTTACATATACCTTATTTGTGTTTCCTTTGCCTGGTGTGATCGTCTCCTCAACTGTGCTGATTCAGCTGTTCATGCTGCCTACCTCTGTTCATCTTTTTAGACATACTTAGAAATTACGGATTATTTCATAGGTTTCTTTGAGATATCTGAGGGATCAGTAAGCTCCCAGGGAAGGAGAGGGTAAGGATAAGTAGCTGCAGTTGCAGAGGGGACTGTAAGATACTAAACCAAATCTTCTGTTTACAGGTAAGTGTTAAGCAGCCTGGCCACCCCTAAGGGCTGGTTACTGAAGACACACTGAAAATTTTTGCTTTCATTAGTTTTCAGTGGCTCTATCTTCTGTAGAGTAAGGCTGTTCTATACCAGTGAAGCGCACCTGTTCATTAGTCACCTAATAAATATTCGCCTAATAATTTATTATTATCACTCTTTAAAATACTTATTTGTTGGGTTGCCCCTCAGAGCATCCTCTTGGTCCCTGTGGGGACCCCCTCCTGTCACTCCTCGGAGTCAGAGGGTGGCTCCATGGGCAGTGCCCAAGTTTGACATCCCCTCCCCCGGAGTCTTGTACATACCCTATTTTCTAGAATGTTCCCACTTTCTGTGTCCCACATTGGATGTTGCGTGTTGTCTCCTCCCCAGTTCAAACCCCACTGGTTACTTGTACCCCGGTTCCTCCCTTTCACCCCTATCCCGTTGGTCCCCACTGTATTCTCCTCCCCTTTTTCCCCTCCTTAAGATCTCCTGCGCGACCGGTTCCTGGGGGCATTTCTCCTGATCCGGACACCCAATAAACCCTGTCCTGGTCACCGAAGGATTGCCTCCTCCTCGTTATTCTTTTACTCCCGCGGGCTTCCTAGGGAAGGACACTGCCAACTGCTCTGCCATCTCAGGAGAAAGCGTGCGCCAGCTGCCTGGCCCGCCTCCCCGGCAGCGACTTCCCTCTTTGCGGCGCTCAGCCTCCCAGCGCTCCGGGTCTCCAGCCTGCAGGGGGGGTCACTGGCCGACCTACGTGGGGGTTGGACGGAGCCCCTGAGGCGGACAGCCCCGGCCGAGGGATCGCTTATTCTGTGCAAAAAATGCTAGTTAAATGACTTTTGCTTTTTTTTCTTCGCTGGGTAGATTTTCTGATGACCAATAAAGAGATCAGGTAGTCTTTCCTTGTATAAGTCCCTGGATATAGTTTCTTTCTTTTACCCATTGGTATACTGGATAAACTTGTAGAAACTTGGTATCTTTGAGATATTTACATCTCTGCCAGTTTTGCTTGAATTTGGCCTCTGGGATTTAAAAAATACTGGGTGGAGTAGTCAGACAAACGTGCTATCCTCATTTTCTAAGGAAACCTGACTGTAGTGTCTTTATCACAAACAATCTAAGTTTGCTTTGGCATTTTTAGACACTTAGGTTTGAAGTGCTATGATGTAACCCAGTTTTATGTTGCATGTGAGGACTGGTTCTAAGGTCACAGCAGAAGATAAGCAGGACACATAGAACTGAAGAGTGTTGGACTGCAGGCTGCAGTCTTGAAGCTGTTCTCTTCAGAGGCCAGGTGATTTCAGTGGGATTTCCACCGAACACAGGAGAATGATGAAACTGCAGAGCTAGGACTGTAATTGTTTCCAGCATGTGCACAATGAAAGAAGACATGAGTGTACTTCATGCTCTTAAAAAAAAAAAAAAAAAGCTCCAGTATCAACTCAAAATCTTGAATGTGGAAATTCACCATACTTTATCCTTTGCCTGTTCTGCAAATTTGATGTGCTTCTGAGAGGAATGGATTTTGATCTTTATTGTTGACTTTTTGCCTAGATTGTAAACTATGTTAAAATGGCAGTGTACTCTTATCTAGTCTTGTAAAGACTTACGTGGTTTTATAGGTTATACATACCTATTGAATGAGTACTAAAGTAGTATTTAGTATTTTTGTGGAAGAATTGAAAAGTACAATCATGAGTTACTCCAATAAGGAGCTTGGATCCCCTGGTTCTACCAGAGATGGCTTTTCCATTCCCTCAGGTAAAAGTTATGTGTCGTTTTGTTGCAGGGTACCCCTTTCTGAAAACAGGACGAAAATTGCTACAGTAAATAACCATGGTAAATTAAGCTGAGCTTGGCTCCTACAACAGAATTGTTCAGATTCCTTCACACACATTCCTATGTTAAATAGGAATTAAAAAAAGCAGTTTTGAACATTAGAAATCTCAAAAGTTCACCTTGCTAACCCAAATGGTGGAATTGGGCTGCACACCAGTAACATTTACAGGAGGAAGTTCTTCCATTTGTGTAGCTCTCAGTTCTTGCAGTTGTTCCGTGGCTACAGCAGTCACTTCAAAGTGGTAGGAGATCTCTCAGGAGTGCTTCCAGGTGTGCAAAGAACTGTTCCATATAGTCTCTGTGGTTGACTCCACTTCTTATTTGAGAAATAACAAGGCGCCAACTTACTACCACTGGCTAATATTTTGTGGCCGCTGTAGTCTGGTCAACTTGTAGGAATGTTATGCAGTAGACTAGGGTGTGAATTCAGGCCAGATCTGGGAATTGCACATCAGTGTCTCACAAAGACATTTTTGGAGTATGTTAAAGGTTCATCCATTAAATTTTGAAAGAAATTTATCACTGTTAGTAAAAAGTATGACTTCCCCATTATTTGGAAACCAGGTGATATTTTATTTGCTGCATTTCCAAGCTAAGCTAAATTCCTAAGTCACCTGAAACTGACACATCACAAGTAAGTGTTTTTTACCATGGTTGTAATAAGTTCTGCTGTTCCACGATCCGAATAGTGGAACATATCCTATGAGTAGTACATATCCTTTGCAGATGGGACTGAATCTTTCCACACAGCTGCTTACTTGCTAGGTGAATGGCATAGGGTACTTCAGATGAAGGTCTTGCCTACAAGGGGGTGTTGTGTCTGAATATGTTAGGATGATAATTTCATACTACATATACATATATGTACTTCATACTACATATACATAGCTGCTGACAATAATTTTGTATAGGGAAAGATTGTGAAGATTCTGCAGTTTGGAAATGAAATATACTTCTAGTGGGGGCTGCACTTCTTCTAGTGCACTTCTAGCTGGGAGTCACTTGCTGCCCTTTAAGTTCCTAACCTAGCTTGCACACAGTCTTTTGTATGGGTATTGTATGTCCACATTTTTCCAGATAGATGTTCTTTTTCATCCTGGACACTTTGTATAGATATATTTTTGTGGATGTCTTTTATATATCAGGAGGATCCAGGCACCTTTTACATCTAGAAGGCTGGAAACGCTGACAGCCTAGAAATCCCATGTGTGACCAATGAGTGCTTGAATTATGGGTTTAGAACTGTCTGACTTTAAGTATGTTTGTTGGCTGAAGAGAATTTCCAAATGGAAGATTATACATGAGCTGTGTGTGAGCTACACACTGAGAATGTTGGTATTGATGTTGACATACATAATTAGGGATAAGAACTAATGAAAACAGGATGTTTAACTGATGTAACTTCAAGGAAACTCACAGGCTAACAATGTTTCAAACAATAGCAAGGACAGTTTGTGAATGGATGCACATGCCAGATGCATGATTAGTTTAAGTAGGTGAACCAGCTAGAAAGCAAACTGTGGACACAGCACATATAATACACACATATTCTTTTGTAAAGGGAATTGTGGTTTAGTCTGCCAGCCTCATTGTGTGTTACTGTCTGACTAGTGTTTTAGTATTTGTTGTGTTGTTTGGATAGAAAGAAATCTGAATGATTCTAGTACTGAGTCAGGTCTGTGGCTTCAGTGCTTAAGCCCCTAGAAGGTGTGAAAAACATGTTGGGAGAAAGTGCTAGCATATGCCAGATGGAGAAAGGTTCTAGGCTACTGGCTGGCTATAAAACTCCTCATGGTCTTTTGTTGATTTGTCTTTTTTGTTTCATATCTGTCTGGGAATTCTGTGAAAGTGAGGTCTGGAGCAGTGCTGCCTCTGGGCTTGGAGACTTCAGATTCATGGAGCCTCCTATTCTGATAGAGATATGCTGCTCCCAAATAAATTACTCTGGGGTCTTTGGTTTCATCAGCACTGGTTCTTTGGTCTCCAGCAATTGCAATGAGATATCAGAAGGAGAAAAAGGCTGAGTAAGGCCTCTTGTACAGTCTGTTTTGAGTAATGATATGTGCCTGTTCATTACCTGCTGATTTCTCAAAGTGATTTGGCCATCACTGCAGACACAGTTTGTCAAGTATGATATAGTAAAACTGTCCTGGATTAGAAGTGTGTGGAAAAATTCACAGCACCAGAGGTTTATGTCCAAAAAGGAAACAGGAGTCCAGTAACTTTATTCACAAAAAGGGAGAGGCCATGGGGCATTCCCTTGGGGTCTCTCAAATTGTTGGTGAACACAGGCCCCTTTCTATCCTGAGTTCCTGGCCACTTCACCCTCTTCCCTTCCCCATTGGCTGAGGTACTCGGAAGGTACAGACTTCCCGAATTGCCTACTCTATGCCCCCCTTTAATATGCACTCCTCTTTTTTTTTTCTTTTATAACAAAACACTCTTCATAATTCTATTAAGTCTTTGTTCTTTTTCTCTAAGTTCAGGAATTTAACACCACCTTGGCTGAGCAGCAGTCCATGTCAAGTAGTAACATTTTCTAGAACTGATAGTTTCTTCCACTACTTCCCTATCTGTAAGTTCTTGGCCCTATCTCCAAGCAAATTCTTACAGTCTGTTTGTAAAGACACATTCATCTTACTCCTTTCAGAAGCAAGGTAGTCAGCAAAAGGGTAACAATTCTGAGCACAGAGGAAGAAGGACTATTCAAGCAGAAGGACAATTTTCTTCTAGGACTACTTCCCTGAAGATCTCCAGATCTTTTACCACTACAGCCCAAATATTCAAGTAGTTTTGCCTATATACAGTTGTCCTTAAAAATAGTTCTGGTTGTTCTTGACTTTCTTCTGGGCCACCTTCTTCAGAATTACACACTGTAGTCTCCAGTCTTATGTGTCTCACTTTCTGCAACTGCATTCCCTCAGTCCTGGAAGTGTGTGCTACTAAAAGGTGTTTTAGTGCAAAACTTCTAATCATGTTAGTGCTTCATTGTACCTATAGATAGAGGGTAAAACTCATATGGTAAGAGGGGACTTAGACAGGACCACTAGTTTGTCTGTGCAAGATAACTATGATAGCAGTGCAAGACAGTAATTTCCTCAAAAGTTTTCTGATGTTAAGTATTCAGGGCATCCTATGTCTTTGCTGCTTCCCAGGGGAAATACAGTCCAGGATCCCAGCAAAGCTCCAGCTGATAACATGACAAGGCAACACAGCACATAGACCAGGTACTGAGCTTGCTGGTTATATGCTCTGTCTTCTGGAAAGTGGACCAAACTCAGTGTGGTGGGTTGACCCTGGCTGTTTGCCAGATGCCCACCAAAACTGTTCTGTCACCCTTCTCCTTAGCTAGACAGGACACAGAGAATATAACAGAATCATAGAATGGTTTGGGTTGGAGTGGACCTTAAAGATCATCTGGTTCTAATGCCCCTGCCAAAACCAAGGACACCTAGAAGATGGATGAAAGGCAAGATGATGAATCTATGATGAAAGGCTTGCGGGTCAAGATAAGGACAGGGAGAAATAATCAATTGCTGTCATGCGGAAAACAGACTTGCGTTGGGGAAAAACTAATTTCATGTGGCTTTGTCGAGGTGGACATAAAGCACACACTTGTTGTAATCCAAAGTCAAGAGAGATAGAAAGATTTTTTATTTTCTCTACTGCTATTCTTATACCTCTTTACAATTGCTGTGGCTTATTGAGATTGGCTGCTTAGCAAACAATGACAAAGCTGTCTGACAAACAATGACCATTCAAGCAACAAAACAATTAGCTATATAAGCAAAAGTATAGTTGCTACATGTTATCCACAACTTCTTCCTTGTACACTCTCAATGTCCCATAACAAGAACATCCTCTCCTTGTGTCCAGAACATCTTCTCTCATTGATTATCTTCTTGGCCTTCTCTGTGGGTTTCACTGAAGCTGCAGAATTTCACTGTAATATTCTCATGGGTAAATTGTGATCAGTTTCAGGTCTGATTCTGTGAGGCTGTCAGTCCGGCTGTCAGTCTCACCAGGTCCCCCCTTTTGTTTTTGTATTACAAAAGCAGCGTTTATTGACTTTTGCAGGACCCTTTGCAAAAAAGACAATAAACACAGCACAATGAGCAGGATGCAAAAAATAACCAATAGGATCAGGCATGCAATTTTAAGTAGATTTTTGATCCATCCTGCAATTTGCCAATTGCCAAACAAACTAGTGAGCCAATCAGATTCTGATTCTTCACGCAATTTTGACACGCTTGTTTGTAATTCCTTAATGTGGGCATGAATAGATTTTGAATGATCAGACAAATTCATACAACACATTCCATCAAAATCTTTACATCCATATCCGTATGCTTGCAACAAAAAATCAATAGCAGCTCTATTTTGCAGTGTAGCATGCCTTACTAAATCAACATCTGTTAATAATCCCGTTAAAGCAAACGAAGTAGCATTAGTTTGCTGAGCTAACCAACATCCTAACTTGTTTAACAGTCCTAATGCTTTAGCAGATGCTATTTGTGGAGAAAGGAAGGAAACAGCCCATCGGGTACCTGGTGGCCAAAATTTGGTGTTGTCATCACAATCAGGGGCAAACACATGGGTACTGCGTTTTCCCCTCTGTGGTTTATGCTGTAAACTCATAGATGTGTTAGGTGTTAACAGTGAGAGTCGTCCTAAGCTGCAAGGACCTCCCTTGATGTGTGATGGAATTGCAGCCCATGATGGTCTCCGCAAATCACCCCTGGTGGCAAAGCTAGAGGGACAGTAGTAGAGTGTGAAATATGTGGTGACCTGTAATTGCACCAGGCACTTCCATTTGCAAATATGGGTTGGTTAGGAGGAACATCCCATACTTTGGACTGATGAGATCCAGAGTAATTAAACTTAACACAAAGGTCCATTTTCACAGCTCCTAAAAGCTCTATTTCTTGCGGCTCAAGAGTTGCACGGGGAAGGTATGAAACCTATTGATCTTTGCATGATTGTAAAAGCTTGCTAACTGTCCTAGGCTTTGGCCAGTCATCTATCGGCAAGCCAACAAGGCAGGTAGAAAAAGGATTGTCAGGAGTAGCAGTGGCTAAGCACAGAGTATCTTGCCCTGTTGC
>VZTI01004798.1:0-33795 GCA_013397865.1 Struthidea cinerea
CTGCCTGCATCCTCCCCTGCCGCGCCAATCCAGCCATCCCTGCCCGCCCTGCCATGCCGATCGAGCCGGTCACCGCGACACTGTCCAGGGTCCCGGTCCTCCCATCCGAGTGCCCGCTCACCGCGTGTCCGGTGCCGTCGCCGCAGCAGCCCCGCCTGTGGAGCCGCGGCCCTCCAGGAGCTGCGCAGGCTCGGTCAGAGCCAGCCCTGCCCCGGGCAGGCAGCGGGCGCACCTCCCGCCTGGACACCGGCAGCACGGCCCTGGCTCGCTGGTGGTAACGCCCTCTTTTTCTCTTTGTCCTCTCCCTGTCTCCTCTCCCCCGGTCTTTTTCCATTTTCCTTTCTTCTTTTCTGTCTCCTCTAGCTATCTTTTGTTTGGCGAACTCCTTTTTCTTCTCCTTTTTATCAATAAACGGTTCTCAGATACAATGTGTGCCTCGTTGGGCTTCATTTCGTTCCCGACCATCCATTTTTAAAATGTTCCCCACAGTGGAATGCAACAATGTGCAATGGGCCATGTGATGTAATTCTAAGTCTGGGTGAATTTAAGATCATTCTTAATTTTTAGTTTGATTTTCTGTCTGTCCACAGACCATGTGCAATTTGATATATTGATACACAAAACATAATACCAAATTATATGATATACTCCATCTAACAGTTTGGTTAATAAACGCGCAGACTTACTTGTATGCAGGTGCCTGGTGGTTTTCATTTTGAAAATTTACAAATATGGGTGAGAGAAGAGTCAATATGCTGAAAAACTTGCTACAAAAATCTCAGCATACTACTGAATTGTCAAACCCTCCCCTAAAAAAACATAACAAGTAGTGTTGTTTTGGTATTGTGAGATTAATATAATTTATTTTTAAAAATACTTAAAATGTATAACATAATGTTCCTATTAAAAAGTTACAAAAGTGTCAACATTCCTCTTTGGGAGAAAGGTTTATTGGGATCAGATGTCTGGCAGATCGTGGAATTGTAGATTGTCTGAGAACTACCATGTAGCTCATATCTACCATCTGTAGGGTTCGGTTTACATTGTTCCCCCACCTTTCCCCTGCCCCCAGTCCTGGCCGCTCCCTCGGGCTCTCCCCTGTTGGTTCCTGTACCCCAACCCCGCCCTTGTACCGCCCCTGAGCCCTGGGGAAAAAGGCCCTGCTCCCTGGCTACCTGGTCTCTCTCTCTCTCTCTACCTCCGGGGGCTGCATGGACCAGACACAACGATTAAACATCTTCTAATACCCCCATGGAGAGACCCTTCTCACCTCCTTTGTCGTCGCTGTGTTTGTAAGGCTGACAGCTGGCCGGAGCAAAGTGCTGAGCTGTCCAAGATGGACTATGGAAGGGCAGAGAAATTCTGCTCTGTCCTAGAAGCCTCGGCTGAGCTCCCAGGGAAAGCTGCAGCTTGCTAGACAACACCTAAGCGCTTACAACAACCATCCCTCTACAAGGGTAAATCCCACCAGATACCTCTAGTGTCTTTTAAGGAGAGATATGTTTTGCAGAGAATTTTGACCCCTAATATGCATTAAATAACTAAAAAGGTAATTTAAGAAAATATAAACTGAGTTTGCACCCTTTAGTGTATTATCTGATTAATTAACACTGTATCAAGGTAAAAGACAAAGTTCTGTAGAAAATAACAGGAATTTGTAATTTTGTAAATAGCTCTTCTAAGATTACTGTAAAATTACTACACAGTCTACCTCACAAATTTAGTTCAAATTTAGTCCCTTTTACTTATGGAAAAACGTTATTTAATACAAGGACAGTTTCAACGGATTACATTTTTAGAGAACTTGTCCCATAATTTACTGCATTTTGCTCTCTCTCTTTCATGGCTAAAGCAAAATTTTGGTGACTCCAGAACAGGCCATAAAAATATTTATAATTTAGTTAATTAAGGAACTAAAATGGAGCAATATGCTACATGTATCTGTAACAGGAGCTTCATTTTGCAGGTGGTTCGTATCTTCCAGGCACCATCTAGAAAAATCGTTTTGCATACAAACCTCAATCTGTTTTGTCATACTTCTCAAAATTTTAATCAATCTTAAAAAAAAAAGCGTAATTTTTTTGCTGATTAAATTCTAAAGATTTTATGAACAAAGAAACTAGTTCAGTATAGCTATACTCTTAGCAGATAACTCTTATTCTTCTTTGGACAGGTGACTAGTGTACTAACAATACTCTGATTTTTTTTCTTTTCTCAGAAAAAAATGGTGGCTGAAATGAGATTTAGAAGAATAGAACCGCATTTGTGTATAGTCAAAGCATAAATTCAGAGTATACATAAAGGACAATGACCGTGGTAACATCAAGACTTCTTGGCTCCTTTGTACTGTGAATTAACAAATTTCTTTTATGCCTTAGGCAATATACATGTTTATGTCACCATTATTAATTACTACTGGATTTCCTATGAAGTGTTACTTTGTAACTACTTTAGGTATTCATGCTACAAATTCTGTATCCTAGGTAGTTTATTGAAGATTTATCTGTTTGATAGGGTTCTTTATTTTCTTTTCAGTGACAGAACAAATTCTTCTCTACCCATTAATTATCAGGAGTAAGGAAACTACAAAAAAAGGGGAACTAAATTTTAAAAAAAATCTGTTTTACAGCTTTTCCACTCAGTTCCAGCAGTTCACAGACATCATGAAAGTGAATGAAGGAATTAATCTAATCTTAGACTAAAATCTAAACAACACAAAAGTATCAAATAATAATAAAGTGAAAAAATAATCCAGCTCAATACAAGTGTGTCCTAGTTTGGACAAATTTGGAGGAGAATAGCCTCTAATAGAAGTCAGGTTGCAACCACCCCTCCCCCCCAGGTTCAGGAAAAAAATTTTCCTCAAAGGAAAGTGAAAGAGATAACAAGCTATTTATTTAACAAACACACAGGTGGGGAATAATAATGCTAAATAATGAGATCTCTCTCTCTCTGTGGAGAGAAAACCTGGGAAGATTTCAGAGGTCCTCTGTAGGTGCGGTCTCTCTCCTCCTTGGAGCTGGTCGGCGAGGGGCCACCCCCCGGGCCTCCGGGAAAATTCTCCTGATGTGTTCAGATTTTGTTGAAACAGTCCAGAAGAGAAGAAAAGAACAAAAAACCCCAAAAATCTTAGGAAAACGAAATTCAACCCTCCGTCTCTCGCTGGGAGAAAAAAGAGCCGAAAAAAAAACCCAAGGGTACCGCAGAAACAGAGGAGCGTATCTCCGTGTCCTTGAAACAACTGCTTTGAAATGTTTTTTTGTTTTCTGTCTTTCTCAGGCTCAGTTTAAAGACACAGAAAAGATTGGTGGGCATAGGGTAGCGATAGGGGATACACATCATAAAGTCACCCTAAGACAAAGTGCTAGCAGTTCCACCTTACACTTAGTCAAACATGGAAATGTTTGTTGCTTTATAATATGACTTGGTCATCAAAGTATTCCATGGTTGATCAACTGTAAACTGTGCACTGAGTCAAACCACAACAAATTTTTATCCTACATTGACATCATTTTTGGTCATTCTTTATTTCTTTATGACTACCCTGCTTTTATTCTTCTTGCCTATCTGTTTGATCCAAATATAGAACACTGTGGACTTCAAAGGCACAAAGGTTTAACTTAAGAAATCTGTCATCAGATGGGAAACAAAGAATATGAAAAACTCTTTTTCACAAATAATGACGCGGATTCATTGTACAGTAAGAGAGGGAGTAAAAAGTATAAATGGCCTGTGTACAGCATGCACGTACTTCAGCAACAATTGCTATGCTTGTTGAATTTTTGGCTTAGGTTGTTTCTAAAACACCTGGATCTTTAAATCTATGGTTATTCTGGTGCTTTTCCTTACATGATGTCAGGCTGCAGTTACTTATCTAAGCTTATTAGTTAAAGTATTAAAAAGAAGTTTCTACTAACTCTGCTCTTGAAGTTTTGGAGTCATGGCTCTTTTCAGCTGATGGCAACTTATTTTTCTGCCAAATTAAGCTGGCACCTATTTGACTCTCTATAAACTTCATCTTCTTTGTATCCAGTCTCTGGCTCTTACCACCAAATCCCTGTAATTATTCAGATCTTATTCTTCTGTTCCTAAGCACACAGTGTTGACTGCAGCTGGAAATAAAAAATGGGGCCAGGGGACCTTTTACTGATTTGTTTAGTTTGGGAGTTCTTACATAAGCAGAGAAGCAAATTTAAATGAACCTTTGCTAACAATATTTGCATCAAACTAGTGCAAGATTGTCCATATTCACTTCCTCCTGAGTAAAGCCTAAGAGTTGTTCTCCTGTATGTGAAATAGATTTCTTCAAGAAATGAACCAGAAGCACTTCCCTACATTTGTCTCACATGTGGTTCAGCCATTCCTGTGAAAGATAAAGACCTGGGCTTTCAGTTAGCTTTAGGTCAGGGGTATGGGGGAAATATATTTTACAGGAAACCAGAAAAAAAATCTAGCCTTAAATAAATAAACTGACCTGCATATACCATTTATGGAGGTGGCTTGCACAAGCAGTTTCGGTCTACTTCTATCACAGAATCACAGATTTGATTTTTGCCTATCTCCAGAGAAGGAGACTCCATGCTCTCTCAGCAATGTGCTTCGGTCTCAGTCACCCACACAGTGAAGAAGTTCTTCCTCATGCTTGGTAAGACTTCCTGCATTCCAGTCAAACTGTGTATCAAGTCATATTATTTGGTAATGTAGTTGTTTGTCACTGTGAGAGGTGAAGAATATGGGAGAATCCCTCACACCAGGAACATCCACCTGGCTTCTGGCCATTGAACATTGAGGGAATTGCAATCTGCCCCCATCAGTTCTGCTGCTGGGAACTGCACAGGAGCAAACCCAGGTGAAGAAGTCATATCAGTCTCTGCTTAGTATCCTTTACCACCCCAACCAGGAGAACTTTAAAACCAGCATCGCAATGGCATGCAATACCTTTTATTATCAACAATAATTTACATTTATCTTGGATCATAGGGTACTGGATATTGGGGAATGAAGTCCTGGAGATTTTCTAAAAACATTCTTCATCTTTTCATGAACTCTATTACTCATCTATGTTAGTTATAGTTCTTACTTTAACAAGACACTCCTTATGGTGTAACTGATTAACATATTAGAAAGTGGCTTAAGTGCCTAAACTATGTGAATTAAAAATTCCAAGCAGCGTTTCTCTCATACAAACTCTTCTGGAAATTAGCTGAGGATGATATTTAGAATTGAAAGGTCTCAAGATATTTCTATATTTTAGATTCGATGGCAAATTATCTTTCTTATTTCAGTTTACAACTTTCTTCTTTTTTTTTTCTTTTTTTATTTTAATGAAATGTGTAATCTTTCCAAACATAAAACACCTTCCTGGGCTGCAGGCATCACATGTGATCTACTGTGTAAATGCTATGAACAGATAAACAGACAGATGATTCTCTCTCTCTGGGAAAACATACGGTGAAATCTAAAATGCATATCCTTTCAATTCAGTTTGACATTTAAAATATGAACAGATTTCAAATTACTTGAAAATCGTGCTCTGTGTGTGGCAATTGCCTTAAATTTTTTGATTAATTTGCTGTTTGATCTTGTTCACAGGACTATTTATTAGTGACTTTAGCTCCTAGTTAATGCAGCATAGATATTCTAACTCCATGAGAGTTAGATTTGTGATGTGTGACGATGAGCTAACCAGGGTTTACAGCTGCAAAGTCAAACACGTATTCATGTCTGTCCCTCAGTTTTAACTAACATACCTTTGCCTCTGGCACTAGAAGTTTTCCTTGTGAAGCCAAAGTACTTTGGCAGTCAGGAAAGTTCTGAGTGATAGCTGAAGAAAGCTTTGAGCATTTCTTAAATTAGTTTTATAAACTCATAGCCAAAACAGAACTCACTAGCTTTTAAAACAAAACGTGTTTGATGTCCTCATAGGATGTTATTTTGTAATGTTAGTATTCAACTATTTTAAGTTTCGCCATTATGAAATAGTTTATCACCAAACACATTTGCAATCAAATGGATTTGGCTCTTTTTCACATTTCAATTAAGTGACCAGATTTCTTGTGTTTCAATTTTTGTTCACTTTTCTATAAACTAGAAACACTTTTCACTTTCATACATTAGGAAAGCTGGAGTTAATTACAAATTTTTAAATAAATTTGACTTATATTGAAAACTCAACATTATTGCTCATAGATAATATACTTTTGAGATGAACAAGTGAATTTTCTGTTCTTGGGACAGAAAAACACATGCCTTTGAAAACTCAAAGGAGCTTGTCGAAGTAATATGAATTACTAAGTGGGATTTAAAGAAAAAAAGTTATAAGCTCAGGGTATGGTTTCAATTTCCAGAGAAAATTAATGGCAATTAGGTGCTTGATTCTTGTATGTCATCAAAAAAACCCAACTCATAGACTAAATTTTCATGGAAACTGAGAGAAAAAACCTCCACCCACAAACCAATGCAAAAACCCCATATGAAACACCTGTGAAGAGGTTAGTAAAATCAGGAAAATCTAAAAAACCAAGGCATGTTATTCTTGCCTTAATTAATTACCTTTATGTCCACTTAGGTGCAAAGTTGCATTTGTTACCTCTGCCCAAATATGAGCACCTGCTTCTCTCAGAGACTGGCCAGTACTGAGGGTCTGAAATGACCACCTACTCCAGCTCACAGCCAGCTCTCATACCCATACAAACCATCCCTTCTGCAAATCTCTAATGACACTTTTGTTCACTAGCCTTATTAACATAATAAGCAGTAATTAAGAGCACCTGTGTCTAACCAGATTCTAGCTTGGATTTGCTGCTTCTTGTCAGATTTTGTTAATTTATTTTAAACTCAGAGTTTAGCCTAATAAAAGCTATTACCTCTTCCTACAAAATGTTTGCATGACCTCTATCAGCCTTCTGTCCCATGGGTCAAAGAATCCAGTAGTTCAATTGCCCTTCACAGAATATATTTTCAAAACTTCCAGGGACTCATACTGTACCTCTTTAAAAAAAAAAAAAAAAAAAAAAAAAAAAAAAAAAAAGAAAAGCTGTCTTTCCTCACATGATTAAATTTGTTATGCATGCTTTAGAATTTACATACTGGTAAAATGGGCATGCATTGTCATTATAGTCTATGGTATGTCTATTTTTGTGGGATAATTTCCAGCATAGCTACAGCAATCAATTTAGCCATGCTTATATAACTCCCCCACACAGACAGTCAATCACTGAGTAAAAATCCAGCTGCCTTCTAGATTAATTGCTTTACTTCTAAATAATAAAAGCACTTTTTTTCGAAATAATTTTGACAGTGGGGAGTCATATTAGCATAGTTTAAGTGGACTAATTATTCTGCCTGTTTTATGTCTGAAAATGTCTCCATGTAGACAAAACCTTCAGTTGATGCAAGCTCCTTTGCATAGTCAGTCCCACAGTGGGAGCACAGTGTCTCTCCTTCCGCTAGGGAGATCTCTTTCCCGTGTGATAGGTGTCTGTGGAGAGCATTTGTAGGAAGAACTACCAGAAAGAATAACCACAGCATGATTATGAAACACTGTGTTTTGATTTTCTGGTACTTGTTTTTCACTCTCACTCCTTCAGCAGTTTCCCCGACTGATTTTCTGTCCCTTCTTTCTGCCTTATTTTTTTTTTTTTCAGTTTAATTTCCCCATTCACTTTAATTAAGCTCTCCCCAGGCTCACACACTTGCAAACTCTTATTCATTTATTTTAAAGTGAGCTGACTAACTAGCCAGAAATTTCCCAAACCTCTAAGCTCTCATTGAAGTCTTCTGTCAAACCCTTTCACTTTATTTTTAGTGGGACCGAGCTAGGCATAAATTGAAACAAAAGAAGTGGGGGGAGGATGATTTACACTATATAAATAGAATAAACCTATTATTACATAGAAATAGAAATTATAGAATCAGTTGAAAGGTATGCACATATTGTTACTTAGATTACAGAAGTCCGGAAGTCCCATTATTCACCAGTTACAACTATCAAATCCTCCTTGCTCTTTTCACTCCATCCTTCCATAGTCTAGAATTTACACAGATACCTAGTCTCAGTTTCTGCATAATTTCATAGAAACTTATTGAAATATTTAATGTAAAATCACTGCATTTATCATTGTCCTTATTATGTAGGACAGTCATATGACTTGCATATTGTGGTGAAAACATCTGAGTTAGTATAAAATTTTATCCACTATCTAGCTTAGCAAAAAATATTACTCCCAACCAAAAAGAACATTGCTGGAGACTTTCTCTTAACTGTTCTCCTCTCATAACTTCAAATTTTCTTGGAAAAAAGCAGGAAACTATCCACAGATTCTACCTCCATATTCTCAACCTAAATTCAAGAAGAAAGTACATACCTAAGAATTTTCATGGAATCATAAAGTCAGAATAGTTTGTCTTTGAAGGGTCCTTTAGAGGTCATTTGGTCCAATCCCCATGCAATGAGGTAGAATATCTTCAAATAAATTAGGTTGCTCAGAGCCATATCCAACTTGACATTGAATGTTTCCAGGGAGGGGGCATCTACCCTCTTTGGACAACACATTCCAGTGTTTCACTGCCCTCACTGGAAAAATTGTCTTCCACTATGTAGTCTAAATCTACCCTCTTTTTGTTTAAGCCATTGCCCCTTGTCTCATACCATAACAGGTCCTGCTAAAAGGCTGTAAAATCATGTTCCCAGAGTTTTCTCCAGGCTGAACAGGTTTCTCCTCTAGGCTTTCTCTTTTCTTCTCTCAGCCTGTCCTCACAGGAGAGGTGTTCCATCCTTCTGAATCATGTTTGTGTCTCCTCTGAACTCAATCCAACAGGTCCATGTCTTTCCTGTGCTGAGGACCTCAGAACTAGATGCAGTGCTCCAGGTGGGGCCTCACCAGAGTGGAGTATAGGGGCAGAACCCACTTCTTTGACCTGCTGGTTATGCCTCTTTTCAGGCAGCCCAGGATGTGGTTGCCTTTCCAGCAAAGCTGGAGAAAACTTTGAATCTGGAGAAAAGGAGGCTGAAGGGGGGACCTTAGTCCTATCTACAATTACCTGAGAGGATGATGTAGTGAGGTGGGTTTCAATCTCTTCTCACAGGTATCAAGTGACAAGATGTGAGGAAATGGCCTCTTTGTACCAGCAGAGGTTTGCATCAGATATCATGGAAACTTGTTTCCTGGAAACGGTTGTCACGCATTAGAAAAGAACGTCCAGAGAAGTGGTGGAGTCACCATCCCTGAAAGTTTTCAAAAAGATGTGTGGATATGGCACTTACGACACAGTTTAGTGGTGAACATGGTCATGGTGCTGGGTCGATTGTTGGACTTGATCTTAGAGGTCTTTTCCCAACTTTACAGTTCCATGTTTCTATGATTCTGGGCTGTGAGTACAGAACACTACTCACTCATGTCCAGCATTTCATCCACCATTATCCCCAAATCCTTCTCATCAAAACTGCTCTCAATACCTTCTCTCCCTGTTACCCAGTGATTACTGTGACCCAGGTGCAGGACCTTGTGCTTGTACTTGTTGACTCTGATGGGCCTGGTGGGCTGACTTCTCAATCTTGTCCAAGTCTGTCTGGATGTTATCTATTCCCTCAGCTATGTAAAAAAATTTAAGCATATGTTGTTTGTATCATCACACAATAGAATGAAAGATATGAAAAAAGAGGGAACTGATCTTATCATCCTCAGAAACTTCTCCACAGTGAAGCTGAAATTATCACTGTGCTTCTTTGTTTATCATTCTACAATGATTCTTGTCAATCTCTGTGGTAGAGTTCTTATCCAAGATGACTTGAATTAATTTTTTGTGGTTTCACAACACGGCACATCAAAGGCTTCAGTAAAATCAAAATATATTGCATCTGCTGTCTTCTCTGAAACTACTAATCCTGTAATTTTATCAAAAACAACAGACTGGAGTAAAAAGATTTAAACATCTTATTTGATACCCCTCATTGCTTGAATTCCAGTTATTTCTGTCTGCAGATACATATTTACAGTTACTTAAGAGTATTTTGATGCATTATAATTTTGTGTGATAGTTCAAGGGTCATTGCTTACCATCACAGGTAATGAAAAGCTAAATAAAGAGTAGTCATAATTTACATGTAAACATCATCATCATCATCATCATCATCACAGTAGTAGTTTGGTTAAGCTATTTTTTTTTCATAGGGGATATATCATGCCACTGTATTTATAATTTATTTTAAGAATATAAAGGTTAGCCTTTATTAATTGGTAAGGCAAGTATGGAATTCCTTATTGCTGAAAACCATGTATTTGGACAATACTGTGTCCTAAAGAAAGATCAAGACATATCTGTAGGCAAAGAAGGTATAGTAAGCAAGGTGTCCCACCTTTCTTTTTTTGAATATAAAACATTGTACATAGGAGGAAATACAAATTTTTTATAATAAAATAATGCACACTTTAAAAATAAAATTTATAATGTCAGTTTTTCATTAGACAATCTTAATCACTTGATCATTATTTATGAGCACTTTCCCTACAGCAGGAAGTTTCAGCTAAAAGAAAAACCTCTAAAATTTTGTTTTAGTTTTAGTCATCAGGTGACTGATTTTTACATAATGTGAAAGAACTTAGTTTCCAGATTTTTCCCAGACAAATAAAAAGTAAAATTACAAGCAGGAAGTAAAATCAGTGAAATTTTAATGAAAAGTTTGTTTGTTCCTTGCTCAGAAGTTGTGTCTTTTCCTCTGGTTCTTGACCATCGTCTATCATCAGTGCTAACTGATGAACCTTGCTATCATTCCAGCCCATTGACATATTTCCTTGTTTTTTCTTCCTACAGCAAAATGTGACAGTATCAGCATGACTGTAAAGGTGCCTCATTCATAGTAAGAGAATGCCTAGAAATCAGTAGAAATCTGTTTGGATGCCCAAATTCATGCCACTGAAATAGATATACAGATGATAGGTTAGAAGATGTTTGGTTAAGAAAGATAAAAAGACATTTGAGTGAATCCACTGAACTCTGCAGGAACTCAAAGAAAAGAATCATGGGAAACATCAGAAAAAGTTCCAGGATGGTATGAAATAGTCTCATGGTAATAAAGTAAAAGGAAATGTAGCTGCTGTAAAAGCTACAGAAGGTGCTCTCTCTCAAATCTAATGTCAGGAAATTACAGACAAAGCCAGCAACCTGAGGCGATCAGAATTTTATCAGCAGCTCAGAGAAGAGAACACCAGCATGACAAGAATGACCTCTTCTTTCCTTTCATATATGATATTTTTTGCTAAGATAGTGAAAAATTCTCTCACTGCAAGTGTATTTCAACAGAGATAAGAGAGACTTTCCCTTAGATCTTAAACTCCACCACCTCCATGTGGCAGTAAAGAACTTTTGAAACATATGAACAAATACCAGCCACTATAGAATTGACAGTGTGCATCTACGAAAAAATTGCTGACAAAGTGATGAGCAGCCAACAGCCTGTTCACCTTCAGAGAATAAAATTCTTATGAAAGCACTCCTGTGTCCAAAAATGAAAAATATGAAAAATTTCTCAGTAGATGAAAAATCAATGCCCATGGTGCCTGTGTAACAAAATGTAGATATTATTCATGACATCACAGCCCTTCTCTGATGTCTCCCTAAGCAGTACGTTAGAGACATCACGAGGGAAATACAACTTTTATCTAACAAAAACACTGAACTGGGATTATCTGTAAGCAATTCTGTATGTTGAAGAGGATGGAATTTCTAAACAGAAGTTTTCTGAGACAACAGAAGTCAAATGAAAAAAAACCGGAAATTGGAGAGTTAAAGATCGTGGAAAATGTCTTCATGTACATGTGTAGTAGGCTGACCCTGAATTGACAGACAACATTTTAGACCAATAACGCTTCTCTAAATTTCTAAATTTACATTTATAAACTGCTCAGGAAGGCGGGATTTGGCCTTCCTTTCGAGCTCGCCTGCCAGAAGGTAGGGGGGCCCTCGGAGCCCCTGCCCCCCCCCCCCTTCTCCCAGCGCCGCGGTACGGATCCTGGGTCGTTGGGGGGGAGCTATCCCTGAGCTGCAGATGTGGCTGAGCCTGTCTGGGTGGCTTTTTGGGACTGGCAGGATCCTCTCCTCACCACACTGAGCCAGCGGGAGCTAGAGGAGCCTCCTGTCTGTAGTCAGTATGCTTTGCTCTGAACTGAAGAGGACACCGTGCGGCCAGCAGTGCAGAGAGAGCGGGGCTCTCTCCACCGTGGAGCCAAACGGTAACATGGTGGTTTCAGAGCCAGAAAGTGAGTCACGTCACGTGGGATGGAGCTAAGATGGCTTCAGAGGAGAAGAGAGGGAGGTGCCACGCTACTCGTGTGCAGTTTAAAATACTTCTATCATGCTGTGGTAAAGAACTGTAATATCGAACTGTGCATTTCTTTAAACCATTTGAAGTGCGTGGGGGGATGGACATTCATGTGTGGCCCGTGAAGGTCGTGAAGAGTGCCCATGCCAGGCTACTTAAAGGCAGAGAGAGAGAAAAGCTTTTAAGAGACTGGTGGCAGGAAAAAAACCTTAGTGTTCAGGGCAACATAATTCATCCTTAAAAGATTAATAACCCCATATGATGGTCCATGTCTTGCAGTGTAAAAGAACTGTGAGATTCATGGAAGAATCTATACTGCAGCAGTTTTTTCCTTTTGTCTTTTGAGTCTGTTAATAAACTTCTTAATATTCTGTAAGTTTTGTGCCTGCTTTGCTTTCTCTTAATTCTTATCTCATAAAAAGAAAATAAGTATGTAATAGATGTTGAACAAAACCACTACACTTAATTGGTGTTTCCACCTGGTTACTGAACTGAACCCGCTACAACATGTGTGTTTGTTCTATAAATATATGGTATGTTTGTATGATTAATCTTATGTAATATATTCATAAGTCTGTCAGAAATTATTAGCAGATGAAACAGGGTTCCTGCAAACATACAAAAGGTGAAAGTGCTGAGATAAGAAACCTTTAGAGTGAAGAGTAGAGGCAAAAAAAATCCTGAAGAGAAAGATCTGAAGTCAAGAATTGTGATACAGTACAGGCCCCAGACATGAATGAAATGTTAAACAAAGAGATTTTAGAAATGGTATAGATAACAGTTGTTAACAATGATAATTACAATGCATTTATAAAATGGAAGATTACTGTCAATCTTCTAAATATACTCTGCAACAAAAGCTTTGATTTTTTAAAAGATCTTCACATTGTTAATACTTAGTAAGCAATTTTTATGTGTCATAGATTTTCTGAGTGCATGCAGATTTTCTGGCCAAAACAAAAAGTATGACAGAGCTTTAGTGGCCCTTTGAGTAAGTTATCTCACACTCCATCCAAACAAAAGTCATGTGTTTAAAAAAAAATCATTACGTGATTAATGTAGCAAAAAGAGATATTTTGTGTAGTATTTCATCAATATGGTCTGACGTAGGAAATTAGGGGGATAAATGTCTGCAAGCATATTATGACCTATGAAGATTGATTATTTTGGCAATAATTTTAAAGTCTTTAAAATACTGTCTTAAATTCTTCAGTAGTGATAATTTGTCATTGCTTTAGAAAACTGGCTGCAGGGTATTACTCTAGCTATTCTGTCTCTGGTCATGCCCTCTAAATGGCGGCCCATGAAATTATGCAGAAAATGCATTTCTACCTACAGAAATTACATACAGGTTCACTAAGTGGATTGAAGTTAAATTTTAGCATTTCAGAAAGGAAGAGACCACCATCATAACCTGGAGTCATAGATTAGTGTTGTCATTCTGTAAATGATATTTCATATGTAAGGCAGAATGGATGAAATTTGACTTCTGAGTTTAGAATCAACTGGCAACAGAAGGAAGAAACTAATTTCTGTTGCGGTGAGCCACGGCCAACGCCATGGTCAGCCGGACCAAGTGGACCAAAGGGTCCATTGGTTTGATGCCTCCACAGCTCAAGGGCCTTGAAGTTACAGTGAGCACCCAAAAGGCTGTGTAAAATATGCAGACTATTGGCTGCTGCCCTCCCCTCCCCTTATTTGGTTCATATTTGGTTGCCTTTCCAGAAAGTTCTATGTTCCTCGGTGGTTGATTGGCCCCTGTTACTCCTCCCCACCTACTCCTTCTCCCATTCGCTCTAATCCCTTCTCCCCGCCCTTGTAACACCCCCTAGCTGATGTATCATTGGTTACTGTGTGTTTCCCACACCCATTATATAGGGCTATAAAACCCCTGCCAGCCCTACTTTCTCGGCTTTCTCCACGGTTTTTCTGTGTTCTCCAATGAACCTTTCCCTGCCCTCACAAAGAAGTCCCTCTGCTTTATTCCTGCCTCCTCCACGCACCCGTGCCTCTGGTGGGCACGGTGAACCTAAGCAGGAGCTTCGCCTGCCCTCCTGTGCCACAATTGACCTCCACCCTCCTCTCCAGGGCAGGTGGAAGATTGCCCGGTGCTTGGGACAGTGTGCTGGCCGGCAATAGCACCGCGGCAAATTTCCACACCATTTTTTTTTCCTTTTCAGAATAAGCAATTTTGTAGGTTTTTTTTCTCTGTAGTGTATAGTATTTGAAAGTGCTGTGCACAGTTGAAGTTGTCCTCTGGAAGAGAGACAAAGTCAGCAAATGATGGTTGTTCAGGCAACCAATCAAGCACTTTGATAGGTGCTCATGGCACTTGTTTGAATAATGAATGTTAAACTATTCCCAGTGTTTTGTCTGACATGCTGTGCATGACAAAGATGAAAAAAATTAGATAAAGATATTACTCCCCTAGTCAGGCCAAATTATCTAGACTGTTATTCATCAGTACACAGAGTGCTTTTAGAAATACTGTAAAAAAACCTCTGACAACCATTACTACTTCTGAGTAACTATACATTGGTGGAAAAAGGAACCATAATATTATAGTCTAAGGTGTTAAATGCTTTCTTGAACTCAACTATAGCTAAAAAGAAACAGTAATTGTTTATTTAAAATTCCCATGCCTTAGCAGAGGGAAGAGGCTTGGCAAGTACAGTAAGGGACAAATAAAACTTGTCATTATTAAACTAACGATAATACATGAGCTATGACAATCTTTTGAAACAGATCTGTGCTGGAGACAAAAAATTGCTACAGTCATTGGTATGAAGATGATATTGCTCTCTTTTGGCATACAGATAATGAACTAAATTTAGATTAGGAAAAAAAAATTATGCAGTCTTGCACTTTGGAATAATGAAATAACTAATACATTTTATGTGTCTCCATGGTGCCTAATATTGTGCCAAGAATATTAATTAGCATTAATTACTGTCATAATATCATTAGCATCAAGGTGCAGATATTCAGAGCCTTTTCATAGCAATTTTATACACTGCATGTATCAATGTATGCAAGCATGAATGCGTATGTAGTATGTGCCACGCTTGAAAATAAATAGAGGGACTGTAAGAAATGCTTTCAATTAGCTCTGTGAAGGTCAGTAACTTTCCTTTCCTACCTCAACAGAATAATGTTACTCTTCCAATTATATATAGAGCTTATCATATCTCTCATTACTTGCAGGAATAATATTTAGAGAGAAAAGATGGTGCTAGTTTCATTCAGTCCTCAGGGAGGTTAAATGAATCACTGTGCGTGTTTATCTAACTCTTTATGAAATAATTTATCCCTTACTGTAGAGGGATCTAATGCTTAGACTTGATTTTATAGCTTTTGAGGGGATAAAGCTAAATAAATTTAATCCTACTGTAAGTGTATTGCTATTTTAAATAATCTGAGTTTTAGTAATCAACATATTCTTCATTAGGCATTTCTGTTTACTAAACTAAAACTCATTACCCAGTATTAGATTCATTATATAGAAATTTTATCTACAAAGACCTGAATACAATGCAATCTTCTTCACAAGCTTCACAAAGCCATAAAAAATCACAGTTGTACTTTGCAATACACAGGTAGTGTGAATTATGAAGGTTATAGTTTTTAAATAGTATACACTAATGCATGAAAGCAAGAATCAGTAACAGACAGTTTGATATCTTGACTGCTGGAAGCACTATTTTGTAATGCTTTCAGAGAAGGTAGTATTTCATAATGCTTTCAAAGAGGACATATTTAGAATAATCTCAAATTGTCTTATAAAGTTAATAGAAATTAACAATCTAGACCCAGAGAACCTAGCAGAGAAGCACAATGTCAGCAAAATGCCTAAACTGTCTAGTGTCTCTTAATGTCAATTATTTACATGGCTTGAGTTTTTTTATATGCAAGTGTAAGGTCATGTAAGCATTCTACTTCTTTAAGTACTTTCACTTGCTTGTTGTCTTGACTCTAATACCTACTGGTTTTTGTCAGATTACTTTAGAAAATGTTTGTACAAAGGACATGTAGAAAAAGAGGCTGTGCCCGAAGTTACTTTTCCATATTGTTTAAAGTTGCAGAATTTACTGTTAAATTAGTGCCTTTTCCCAAAGGGGTAACACTTGTCACCAAATGTATCAGCTGAAGACTTAGACAACTGTTCTAGACTGTACACGTCTGTAACCTCTCCCTTTACCGTAAGATTGCCTGGGAACAAAATAATAAATCAGACATTCAGCATTTACAATGAGATAATCATATTTTCCTATAGTCTTATAAGTTCACCTAAATACAACTTTAGGTGACTGACTGAATGAAATGTGTTGTGGCAACACATGTTATTTGTCTATCTATCTATCTATCTATCTATCTATCTATCTATCTATCTATCTATATTTCCTAGGTTTCTTTTACTTTTTCTCCCCCTCTGCAATTAAGAAACAAGTATATTTATTGACAATAAAATATAGTAAGAAATTGAGAAAGCCTAGGAAAACACATTATACTCAATTTTAGCAATGAGATTCATGTCTCTGAAATGTACTTGCAGTGTCAAATACTTTATTACTGAGATATTTTTAAGTCAACAAGGATATACCAGCAGGAAATTTGACACACTGTATGACCAAGTTCAGCAGTCAAACTGCCTTTGGGTGGACTGCAGGTTCTCTGTTATATTAAACATACCAGGGGGTGTTTTCTGAAATCTGAAATCACCTACCATTGGCCAGGTATAATTGATATGTTACGTTTCAGAGTCTAAAAACATCTTTTACCTGCATGGACAACTTCCTAGGCCATGTTGATTCCCCAACCATGCCTGAGTTGTGGCCGACATTGTGTCAATGTGTCAATTAAATTTTTTTCTAAGAATTTAATAATATAGATAATGAGCTTCAGGAGTGTTCCAAGGTCCTAAACCTACAGAGCTGTTTTATAGTCACAGGTAGATCACTGAACCTTTTTTCCCCAAGTCTGTGCTGTAGCTAGCCATATGTGTAATAATTTTGGCTTACATTTACTTTTTAATGAAAAACATAACAAAAAGAACCTCATATAATTTGCTACTTCTTTTGAGAATATGGTGTGTATGTTCTGTCATTGTGTTTAAGACCTACACAACAGGAATTCCATCAATTAATGCTTGTGTTTTATGTTTTGAGGATTTTTCCTGTCTTGTTTATTTCTTTACATTGCAATAGTAATAGGTATTTGAAAAGCAAAAAAAAAAATCAGATGAAGATTTATAAGGAAAATCAGGATTTTAACCCCAACTGGCAACTAAGCCCCATGCAGCCACTTGTTCACATATCCTCCAAATGGGATGGGAGAATGAATTGAAAGGATAAAAGGGAAAGAAACTCATTGGTTAAGATAAAGACAATTTAATAGGCAAATCAAAAGCCACACACACAAGCAAAGCAAAAACAAGGAATTCATTCCCCACTTCCCATGGGCAGGCAGGTGGTCAGCCATCCCCAGGAAAGCAGAGCTCCATCCTGTACAACTGTGACTTGGGAATACAAATGCCATCACACTTAACATCTCCACCTTCCTCCCCCAGCTTTATGTGCTGAGCATGATGCCATATGATCTGGAATATCCCTTGGGTCAGCTGGGATCAGCTGTCCTTTCTGTGTCCCCTCCCAACTGCTTGTGCACTCCCAGCCTCCTCACTGGTGGGGTGGGATGAGAGGCAGCAAAGGCTTTGGCTCTGTGTGAGCCCTGCTCAGCAATGATGAAAATATCTCTATATTATCAATACTGTGCTCAGCACAAATCCAAAACATACCCCCATAATAGCTACTGTGAGGAAAAATAATGCTAGACCATCCCAAACCAGCACAGACCTTAATCTTGTAAACTCACCTTACAACTGTGATAGTCACTAATGATACAGTTTCAGCTACTTTTTTTGTGCAGCATTTTCAATTTTTTCTCACCTTCTTCTCCCATCACGTCAAGTAAATTTGGACTGCAGGTTCATACAGTCTGCAGCATAATTCAGTTTTCATTTGTGTGACTCTCTAAGTGACAGCCCTTTAAAAAATTATTTTGACAGCTAAAGAGTGAACAAAGTAACTGATGTATAATATTGTGTGTTATTGATGGACAGATTCTCTTGACAGGTTGCAAGTATTTGGGAATAGCCATCAGAAAAAAAAAGTAAGAAATAGTCAGTTTCTATTTTAAAGAACATCAAGCATTCCTTACGATAGTTTTATACGTTGTATATCTAAGCTTACAGCTGACACTAAAAATAATGAGATTCTGGGTTCAGGCTCTCAAATTCCAAGAGATTTTCCAGACAAATAATTCTCAAAAAGATCTTCTCAGCAGCTGTGTAAGTAGTTGTTGTACATTATTCATCAGAACACTTAATGCTCTTTTAGAACTTTGATTCAAAAAATGTATAAACTTCTATCATTTTATTCTCAGCAGTCAGAAAAGAAATTGTTACAGAGAGCCCTGAATGCTTGTAGAAGTTAATGGAAATCTCCTGCTGATTTCAGTGCCCTTTGGATCAGCCCATAAATGTTCTCCAGTCCCCTTACAATTATTGTCTATGGCTCTGAAGTAAGCAAAGGTCCTACTGACTTTTAGTCACCAAGAAATGGAGGCAACCAAATTGAGTACAAACTGCTTAAAATACTGTTTTGATGCTGATTCGTGTGTCCAGACTGAAAACAATGTGAACTGTGTGTATCTCCTGTTTAAAAAAAGTGTACAAAGAAGCGCAGAACTTTACAAAGGTCACTTCAGCCTGATATGGCAGGTTACATATCCCTGAACAATAACTCAAAACTGAATCCTATTAGTTTTAATGACAGCACCACTGACATGTCCTATAGAACATATTGGACAGGAACAGCTTCAGAGTGGCTGGCCCATTGATCCAGTGACTTGGACATAATTCTTAACTTCTGTATTCTCTGATTTTTGAAACTTTTGAAAAATGTAACTGCATCTTTTTAAAGTATTTACATTCTTGTAGTCATCAAAAATGAAACCTTGATTATGTATGCTGTTCTGCAAAGTCAAGTCCAAACAAGAGACTGCTATCTGACCTTGGTGTTTCCATCCCCCTTACTAAAACATCTAAATAGCAGACAACACAAATTTACTTTCATTAAATATTTGATAAAATCCTCAGACTCTTGAAGTAATTTTTTGCTTTATTTTTTAAAGATTGGGAAGGACTGCTATGATTCAGTGTGATCTGATTACCATTTCTGACCTGTGTTAGCAGGTAAACCTTCCATTGGACCAGGAGTCTGAGGTTTGAGGCAGCTGAAATCTCCTGTTCCTTCTGCTGAAAGAATTTTACCCGTTCACACAGAAAATACTTTTCTATCTCAGCAGGAAAAGCCCTGGGCAACAGACAGGAAGCTGAGAAAAGATAGAATAAACCAATAAAAGACATTACTCTAGTTTAAATATGTCAAATTCAGCCATTAGCCAATGATGATAATGAGAAATAACAGAGTGCAGAATTTTGCCACTTATTGTTTAATGTGTGGGTGGTCTGTTCACTTTCACACACAGCTGCTTTGTAAGTAAGCTGGATTTTGGGCCGGGCTGCTGAAACAAACAGCAGAATTTTGCTTCGGAGAAAAAAAAATGTTGGTACTTCCAACAGCAGCTTTCAAACCCCTTTCTCTGCTGTGTGTTCACCAGCTCAGTCCTCTTAAATAAGAGGTAGTGAAGCAAGGATAAAACCCAACAAACTGTATTGGTACAGGTTATAATTCTGATCAGCTGTTTAAAAAAAAAAAAAAGAAATATCACACTGCATATTGTATACACTGCACACCACTGTTTTAACACTCTTGGATCTTCAGATAAGTTTACATCCAAGAATCACATTTTTTTAGCCATAATTAGATCCGAATTATGTAAATAATTTAAAATCATGTGTGCTAACTCTAAGTCGAGTATATTTTAAAGCATTATTTGCTGCAAGTCTTACATTTTCTTCCCCCCTGCCCCCCCCTTTTTTTGATAAGTGGATATTATTCATTTATATGCACTGTAATTTTGTGTGAGGATATTTAGCCTTCTAATATATGATAAAAATTTAGCCACTGAGGAAGATATCTCTGCCTCAAAAGAGCTGGTTTCCCTCATTTTAATTTTTTTGCTTTTCTAATGGTAAAAACAAAACAACAGATGGTATCTAAAAGACCTCATGACAAATATTAATATTCTGATACCTGGTTGTATCTTTTACAAATTCCATACAGTGACTCTGCTTACTCTGTGTTAAGAAGGGCTCTATCTATAGTAGCAGCCATTCAAAACTATGAGGTAAAAATGGTTAATTATATAATTAGATCCATACTTCATTTAATAGTAGTTTTACTTTGAGAAACTTCTTACCTATCGACATACATACAGATCAAAGCAGAGGCAGACAAGCAGTCATGGTCTTTCAACCAACCCTAAGATGAATCTTTTCTGAAGAAATTTTACTATGATTTTAAGCCATGTAGTCCTGTTGTCAAAGCAAAATCAGTAGTCCTCTACTCAGACCAGCATATCTATATATATATAGATACAAAAGATACGCAAAGCTTCAGAAAGTTAATTTCTGTGCTTTGAGATGCAGGGAAGAAAGGAAAAAAAATCCATAACACCCCATCCACCCTCCCCAACAGAGGAGATCCAGAAGCTCTGCATGAAATGTTTCTGCTCCAGGGAAAACAATCTGGCTTCATCATGCCTAGTTGGAAAATGTTGTAATAACTTCCTTTTCTTTGAGGCAATTTCCATAATCCAGCTATAAGTTATTCAAAGAAGGAAACAGACATTATGCTACCATTTAAAACACTGCATGTTTACTAACCAGACTGAATTCCTTGAAATGAGCCCTTTCCTACATTTACATTTCCCTGTGGTGTCACACTACAGAAACACTGGAATCCCTGTAATTGCAGAAAACCATTTGATTTCAGCTTCTTTTGCTTAAACAGAATAAAAATATGTTTTCACTGTGAGTTTTGCTATGATTAAATGCATTTCAGAAGCTGGATCTCTCAATATGATCCTGCAAGATTAAATCATTTCCCTTTGAGTACCCAAATTTTCACATTAATTACATTACTGAGGTATAAGCCTTATCGTCTTAGATCTTGGAAATCCCATTAGCTGATTTAGTTGACAAGTCAGTAATATCTCAAAGTAGTTCAATGAATCTACAAATGTCAATGTTTCTTAAGATAAGTACTGTCTGAATTTCCATATTAGCAGAGAACCAAAAGCAATAATGTCATTTGGGGTAAAGCATATCAACGTATCTTTACTAAGGTTAATGAGTACAAAGATGTGTAGTAAACCCCATGGATAACTATAGATCAGCATGAGATTTGTTATAACTGAATGAATTTCTGTTGTTTAGTTGGTCGTTTTACATGAATGGCAAAAGCAGAAGTACATTCCATTTAGTTATGCTGTGATTAATAAAAAGCCTTTGCCTACACAAAATTTGTCAGAATTTGTAACAGTATAATGCACAAAGTGTCCTGAAGATTCCTTGACAACAAACACACATTCCAGAGCTTTAAAACCTATCTTTCCTTGTTCTCTAATGTCCTACTTCTTACGGCCATACCTGACTGTGCTAAGCAGTACACATACTAACAGGAAAATAATATTTCCCACCCCAGAGAATTTCAGATTTGGGTTCCTACACTAGACCAGTTTAAAAAAGTGCGGGAAACAATCTGCCTTTTGAAATAAAATACAGATCTGTTGTTACTAGAATCAGGTCATCTGCTAAGCTAGATGAGACAAAGCTAGGCTCAAAGTTCCTACAGTAATCAAAATTTTATGAAATGTTATTGATATAAAAGAAAATATATACCTGATTTATTTTATTAAAAACAAAGGGAATTCATTACAGACATACGATGTTCTCTTAATCCTTCTCTTTCAAGAGTATTGGTGATACAGATCCTCATGCTCCTGTGAAGAGATAAATAGAGAATATTTGTGAGCTCAGTGAGGTAACCATTTTTGATACTTTCTGTGCAATACAAGGAATTATCTTATTCCCATTCATCTACTCTCAAACAAGCAGACAGAATCAAAAAAAAAAGAAGGATGTGAACAAGTTGTCTGCAGACTGTATTTAGTATGATTCTTGTTAATGTATAAAGGTACATATTCTAGCAAAACCTACACTGAAGATTATGCACTTAACAGTTGTTTGCATGGGCAGTTATTAAGTGTTCATTAGAGACTTGCCTCATACCACCAAGTTGGAACTGATTCTCTACAGTGAAAATTCACATAAAAAATATACACTTTTTCTTATTACTGTTAGTTTTAATTATATACTTCTTGGAAGATCAAACCCTTCTTGACTGGAAACCAAAAACAGCTACAAACTATGCCAAAGCCATTTCTACTGCCTTGCACAACCATGCAACAATTTACAGGATTCAAAGGCCTTTTAGTGAAAAGTAACTCTCAAATTATCAATTAAGCCAGGCTATTTTTTCTATTACAAACCCTATGAGATAAATGCTAAGTTAAGTTCCATAGTTGAATGCGCATTATACTGGAACACATTTGGGCTCAGTCACCTCTTCAGTTAAGCGGGGAAATTAGTAATGGATGTATGTGTAAGGGAGATCTGAAAAATGCTGAGCCAGATACAGGCTTTAGAAAACAGAGACCTAATCAAGGTCAGACTGTATCTCACCTCAGACCACTGAATAAGATACTTTAAAGAATTATCACAGCATTGAGGCCCTCTTCTTTAAAGATAAGTATATTGGCTTCAGCTCTACCTCATCATTCATGTTTGAAAAATGTCTTCTCCTTAGTATGACATTTATCAATCTGATCTTCTCTATTTCCTTCTTAGAGGTTTTGGGGTTTTTTTTTCAGTGAAAATAATTAAGAATATCTATCCTTTTCTTTTTAGTGTTTATGACCAAATATGTATGCATTGCTTCAGTCACTTAAATTCACAAAATGGCTAATGAGCATTTTCGTTGTTCCTTTCACATGCAAAATTCCACCCTGCAAGGTTATTTTGCTATCTTTTCTTCTATAATAAGGATCTATTATAGCTTGGGCCAAATTGCTCTCAGGTTTGAAGAATCAAAACAAATTGTTTCATCATTTTATTCAAACCAAAGTATTGTGGAATTCTATATATTCTTAAAAATGATACATCATCCTTCAAAAAGAATGATAAAATTATGATTTCACTGAGATGCTAGGTTTTATGCCCCATGTTCTGCACAAAATTTTGTATAGAGAAGGTCCTGCTTAAAGAAAAAAACTGTACTTTCTCCCCTCCATGTGAATTGTTGTATAAATATGGCTGAGTTGATATAGATGATGCTCTCTATATACAGTAGCTGTGTAGCAATTCAGAATAATCTTTTCTGGACTTCAGTAAGTGTTCATGTAAGTAACAATGAACATAATTAACATTCCTTGTAATATTGATGTATTACCAGAATTTCTCTTTTCTGGATTAGACAACTAATTATTGTCCTTACAGGAAAGCAAATTAAAAAAAAAAAAAAAAATATTACTCAAGAGTGATTTCAGGTGTCTTTTTTAAAAGATTAGAAACTGACAGTTCTATAAAACTATTATTTTTTTTATTTTTAAAAATCTGAAAGGACAGCTAGTTAAAGTATTTAGTCTGTATCTGAACAGTAAAGAAGCAAACTTCTTTTTTTTTAGGAAAGCTGAAGTGTTTGCTGAAATACTTAACAGCTGTGTAGTCACACCAGCATCCATTATCTGATTGCTGTGGAAGATTATATATGTTTTTCTTTGTGATTCAAAAGCCAGAGGGTGGTTGAATTATTGCAGGAAGTTTCCTGTATGACATTTCAGAAACTCCATAGCAACTGTATTCAAGTCATGGCACCTGCACAACATGAAACTCTTCAGAGCTCTACTTTGGGTTCAAGGAAGGTGTCGTATAAAGTCATGATGACATGCAGAGATTGTCAAAGGAAAATGTGTTGGTTATAAAAAAAAGAAAAGTGTATTTAGAAGTATCTTGCAAGCTTAGCCACATGGAAATGGTAAAACCATTCTTTTTCTGTAACTAACAATGAGCAGTGGCAATTCCTTTTATTATTTTCCGCGAACTGCAAGCATTGAAAAAACTTATTCACTAATATGTTATTAGAAAAGAGGTGACATGTACTCTTGTACCCAACAGCATTTCCAAGCCATTCTTTTTACTTCTTTGTGAAAATTAATACGTGTTACTGTTTTCCTCTAAGAAAAAAACAAAAATAATCTTGCTGACATGTTTCTGCAAAACTTTGACCTTGTGGTTACATTAACTTATAAATTAAGTATAATTTTCCTGACTAGTACTGGCTGCAACCACCAAGTATTACAAGTGTAGTAAGCATTATTATTTACAATATTTTACAGCAGCATATGTATTTAAGGGCAACCTAGAGATTATTTTGCACAAATTACGTCAGCCTGCTACTTCTTTTCTTTCTAATTTTAAAAAGGGGACTAAAATTTCCTTTGCTCATTAAGATTATTTTTCCTGTTTTTAATTTTTGC
Source organism: Struthidea cinerea (assembly GCA_013397865.1). Lineage (NCBI taxonomy): Eukaryota > Metazoa > Chordata > Aves > Passeriformes > Corcoracidae > Struthidea > Struthidea cinerea. The sequence goes on from VZTI01004798.1 coordinate 24,881, forward strand.
TTTATCTGGAATGAGAATTTTTCCCACATACTCATTAAATCAAAAAGAAAGCAATTATTTTAAAATGTAGTGAAAAAAATTGTCTAAACAAATGACATTATTTTGTAACTGTTCAAATTTCTCACGTGCCATGGCATTGCAGTTTCATTAGTTCTCTGGCTTTCAGCTTTTAAACTATGTAAAATATATAAATTAAGCAGGGATAATAATAAAAATGGCACATTTCAGGTCACCATTTTTCTTAACAAAGAAGTCAACAAAGTAGCAAAGCCATTATGAGACTTGAAAAAGAGCATAACAATTTTTAAGCATGCCACTCTTGTCCTTGCTTTTAGATTTATGTTATCCAGGGTCCCAGCCATGCACAAATCCAGAGTGGCAGCATTCTGAACTGTAATATTTACATAAAGCAGTCTTCTATATGACCTATGATTAGGGGGTATAGGGCACATCAAATATGTATGGCACACCTAAAACTGTAAATACAAACCACCTAGAGACAAAACCTCAGCTTCTCCACTCTGTGATTTGAAGGCTGGGTGAGCAGGGAAACACAGAAATGCTGGTGTCTGCATTTCTCATTTGGTCACTTTGTCAGTAGCCATGCAAGTGACTCCCCAGCAGCCCCAAGCCACCTTATTCACTCTCCACGTGACACAGCCCCCAGAAAAGCAACTACATTTAAGCAAAGTCCATGTAGCTCATGAGGTATGTCTTGCTTATGTCAGTGTTAAGGCCCATGCAAATATTGAAAAAAAAAATTCAGAGAAATTACAGATATTTATTTATTCAATGTCTATTTTTGGTCATGCCCTAAAAATTGGAGACACTTCTTGAACAAAAATGAAGTTAATTTAGGGGCCAGTGAGTATGAATATTACTAGTATTAAGACAAATAATTTTAATATTAATACAAATAATTTTGTTTCTCAGGTTCTCTGTGATGCTGTGGCACCTTTTTCTTCTCTTAAAAGTTTAATGATTAATTTCTTTAGTAAATGCAGGTTTCAGCTAAGCTTCACTGACAATGTACTAATATAAACTGTGAGAATATAGAACTATTATTGTCCTAGGTTACTATGTAAGATGTAACCAAAAGTATGTATTCTATTTATCATCTTCACAAGCTGTTAAAGCAGGTAGGGCAGTGTCTGTTATCTCCTACCATGACTCATCCCTGATAACTCCCTCAGGGAAGTTATCTCTGTTTAATGGTCTATCAAGGACCCATCACGTGACTCACAGAATTACATTATCCCATTGTGAGATGCTCTGCCCAGGGGGAGGAACCAAGAATTCCCACCTACACAAGCAGTCCTTACCTACTGGATTTCCAGAGGACAAGAGCTACATAACCACCACTGGACCTTCGGAGGAGGACCTGTTCAGACTTTTCTGCAGGATCACTGCTTCAACAGAACCACTTCAAAGAGGACTGCAGCCACCACTTAATCGGACAGCTACCACCACCCTGCCTGGCAGGGTGTCAGGTCGTATCCTGACTTTGTCAGGTTAAGCCAGTATTTCTGTATTATTGCCTTTTTGTATATACTAGTAAAGAACTGTTACTCCTATTTCTCATATAATTGCCTGAAAGCCCCTTCATTTCAAAATTATAATAATTCAGAGGGAAGGGGGTTACATTTGCCATTCCAAGGCAGACTCCTGCCTTCCTTAGCAGACACCTGTCTTTCAAACCAAGACAATTATGTAAAAAAATGAGTGAATATTAAAAACATTTTATTCTTTAATGTGAATTGTGTGATTTCTTCACTTCTTGACCTGCTTACTACTCAGTTATTATCAGTGCCCAATGCAGGTGTTGGAAACATATAGTTCATTAATTAGTTAGTTACTGTACTTTTAATAATACCCTGGGTGGAAAACATCTACCATTTCAGACTTGGATCTTTATTTAATAGCTTCCTTCTACTAATGTATGAAAGAATCAGACCAACTATATGCGAAGAAATAAGTGATGTTTTATTACCACTCATTTGGAGCTGAATGGCACTCCACTGTGTTCATAAGAAGCATTTCCAAAACCTGCTTTTCAAAGAACTTTAACCTTTACAAACTGATGTTATGTCAAATTCTGTCACTTTTGAAATTTTTTTTTCTTGCTCTGACAGATCTTACCTGCTTATCCAGAGCACTACTGAATTCTAATCAGGGGATCTGAGAAAAAGAACTGCAGAAATGGTGCTTTCAAAGAAAAGATGATGCTAGGAACTTGAGGTTTAATTTAATTGCTCAGAGTTAGAGCTTTTACTAAACAATGTTACAGACAAACTTGTATATCACCAAGTAGTTATTCATGTAGAAAATGAGAAAGTTTGGCATTACAGCACGTTTTAACATTCAGAAATGGAAATATTTTCTCAGGTAAAAGCCCAAAACCTCTATTTCTTGTTTAGCTTGTTCCATACACAGAAGTGAGTGTTCTGCTGAATTCCAGTAATTTTTCTTCTCTATCACCTCTCCTTCCATACAACTTGGGTACTTTTCGGTTCTGATGTTATAAAGTGCTGAAAGTCCTCTCAAAATCAATCTGTTGTAAGCACTAAGCCACATATCTTTTCATCAAGGTTCATATATGAAAGAGAGTCAGCCAGGTAGCAGAACTATATAGTGTGCGATAGAACATCTGAAGGTAAAGAACAATCCCAGTTTGTTTCAAAGTTCAGACTAAGGATAAATAATGGAAACATTTATGCTTTCACCGATTACAGCAGGAGATCCATTCACTAAATTCCCAAACAGAAGCTGACGTGAAGAGGACTGCCACAGTAAACATTAACATTGTCATAAAAAAAAGTATTATCTAGAGATTTATCTTGTATGTAATTCATACATAATTCATAATCCATGTGTCAGACTTATTCTCACATTCTTATACACCTTCCAAAGGAAAATATTGTCAAGTACTTCCACAAGAGACATTAAGCTTTTTAATATTTTGAAACTCAAAATATAGTCTCCTTAATCATTAATTACCTTCTTTCAGACCCTTGATGTCTTACCTGTGTAGTTATCTACATTTCTTAATTGTGCTTTTAGAAATTGCTTTCTTTCACATCCACATATGCCTCACACTTGGCCAGGCTGAGCCTAATTCATATCAAGTCTTCTTTTTAGGAATCTGAACTGTGCAGTTGCTTCACCTTTTGCATTGAATACATCCATGTCAGATAAAGCAGTGATGTTTCTCTTTGAGAAGGATGGAAAAAGGAGGGTCCAGGATGCTGGGGTCTAGGGGGTGGGCTGTCAGTGGGACTATGCCAGCTGTTGAGGAAATATGCAGGGGAAGGGGATCAGGGAGAAACAAAACAGGTATAAAAAGGGCTGGTGACATGAAAAATGTGGATAGTCCTTATGCCTACCTGACCAAACCCTGCACCTGATCAGTGCAATCTGTCCTATCTTCTCAGCAGCTATTTTCTCAGCTCTCTCTCTGCAAAATCTCTCTCCATTCAATATATGTGAGTGCAGGTGTCCTTTTGCTACCAAGTACCACACTGTGCCTTCCAGGGAGTAGGAGACTTGTGGGATGAGCAAGAGGGTCTGGGATGCTGGCAGTGCAACTGTAAAATTGTATGTGTGCCCACACTAGTGAGCTTCTCTCTCTGCCAGCCCAAGAGGCTGCCTGTGCTTGTGCTGTGAGTCCAGTGTGTAGGTGCTGTTGAAGGCACTGCTGTGGCAGTCTGTGTGACCAACCATGTCAGTGACCAATCATGTCAGTGTGCCCTGGTGTGTCTCTGGGTCATCAGCTCAGCTTTGCTAATGGTCAACCCTGCAAAGGGGAGAGTGACAACCGAATCCTCCAGCCTGGGTCTCCAGACATCTGGGCAGGAAGGTCCTGAGCTGAGGCTGCCAGAGGAGACAACAACTCTTAATGTCACATAGCAGAAATTATTCTGCCTTTTTAGACTTGATGGTGCCTGAAATGCCTATATTTTCCCATGCAGAGGAAATCTAAGGAGAGGTAGGTTCCCCGGGCAATTAGACATCAAAATGTCACCCAGAGATTAATGTTTGTGGAATTTGTTTTCTTTGTATTCTGTAAAAAAGGTGTTAATTTTCAGCTTGATCCTCTTTTATGTAAATGGAATTTTTCTTACAACCCAAGAGGCTGTTCTCGCATTTCCTTGGCTCTTTTCCTACACTATGCCAGTCTTTGAAAAATAGCAGCATTTGTACAAAGAAGTTTTACTTGAAACTTTTTTATTTGACTTGAAATTAATTCAGATAACCTAGTGTAGGGATTTAGTTTTATGTGATGGTGCATTTCTCATAATGTAAGAAATTGTAATAAATGAGGAAAAGTAACTAGATTTTTGCTGTTTATCTAAGAAAGAAGAAAAGTTTCATGTAGGCTTTTCACTCCTTTTCCCCTCTAAGCACTAGAATGTCACTCATCATAATTTATTTCATGTATTTTTCTAATTTAAATGAAATTTGAATTTAAATAATACGAAATTCAAGTTCATTGAAAAATGAAAACATGCTTTTTATTGATAGTATGCTTTCATTAAAATTACAGATTCTGACAGTGATTCACACATCCTTTTACATTTACATGTCATTTTGGGCATCTTTGGGAAGATAACACTACACTGTGTGAAAAATTAATGTGACGAGATTTTAGCTCAGTTCAGTGCAGATCGACTTTGTGTTTCCTCATGATTTGCCACCTCTTTTATATAAAGAAAGGTAGTAGAAAAAAATCAGCATGGAAATAAAAGAATACTAAAGAGAAGCACACTTTTTGTAGTTACAATAGAGAGACTCAAGGCAAAAATTATCATTTTCAGGTATTAATAGATGACAGACGACTTTGGTAACAAACTATATACAATCTTAAAGTTAAAGGTATACATCAATTGAAAATGCTAAAGAGATACAAACGACTTAAAGAGTAAAAACTGATATAAGTATTTAGAATGCGGTAGAAAATGAGCAAAACTTAAAAACAGGAGGTGAAGACTGACAGATGAAAACCAGGAGTTCTTTAGAAGAATAACTTTTGTACTCTGAGGCTTAAAACGGGTTCTTAGCCCTGCAGGCTACACTGCTGCTGAAGGCTTCTTGAGATGCATTATGTTGGTAGGTAAAACCTGTGAACTTCTTGTCTAGAACATCAAGCCCAGCTGGACTCTGTGTGTGTGTTTGTGTGGAAGAAAGAGAAGAAGAGAGAATGAAACGGTTTACATCACATGTAAAAGCAAAAGGCAGAATGTTGATACAATAATGTTGAAGGGAAATTACTGGGCATGGGAAACAAATATAAAAAATTAATTATAGAAGAGGGGAAGAATTTGATGTTCTTATGGTTTTTGCAGACTTGTACCAAGCTTGTTTAGATCTGGAGCTGAAATTGCATTTTAGTTTCTGTAAGCCACCTGTCTTACCAGCTAAATTCATTTCAACTTTTAACTGCAAAGATTATTTCCATTTCTTTAGAAAAGTAACATATTTTTATTGATTGTAATCTAGATCTTTCTAAGGTTAGTTTTTATTAAAAGGACAGAAAACTGTCCTTAAAAAGCTTTTGCAACCTATGTGTTGGAAGAATATATGTTTAAATTCATAGACTTTGTTTCTAGAGACGTGAAAAAGACATCACACATAAGTGTAAGATTAACTGGATGGTTGCATTCAACAATGAGAAATTGCATAGTATCATCATCATTGAACTACTCTTAAGAAGTAATTTTCATTAAATTTTGTGATGAATTTGTTAAACATAAAATCAACACAAAATAAATAGCAATAAACTCTGTGAGTTTTCAATGAAAAATGATTAGGTGCTCTATGTATGTATTAGGATAGTTCCAGGAATATATTATGCATGTTGTAATACTTCAGATATTCACAGAGTATCATATTCTAAATGAAAGCCAAATCAGAGGTGACAAAATCTAGATATATGTTGCATTTCTTTAGCAAAGTTATAAACTGAGGGTTTGACTATGTGACTTGAAGCTTTATTATTCAAATAGAGGAATATTTCTTATCTCTCTCACAAACTCAGGTCAAAAATGTTAAGAGAATAATAAAGTTACAAAGCTGAGAACACCAGTAAAAGGAATTTAAATAATTTAGCTACTTCTGGAAGTATGACATATGTTGCATTATTTGTACCAACCTTTTTATGAACACAATGATCAACTTGAGACCACAGACTGCTGAACGTCTCCAGCCAGATTAGTCAAGGGATTTGTTAGTCTTCCAGTTTTATGTCTTAACTACAAGTGACAGTGCACCGGAGGAGCAAGATGGATAAAATAACTACATAATTATACCATATAAAGGGTGTCAGTGTGTAAATGCTGTCATAAAAAAGGATCAAATTAAGAGTGTACATGTTTTTCAGAGCAGAGAATGAAAGAGTTGAAATTAGGATAGGAAAAAAACCCAGCTTTTTTTCCAGAGGTTTTAGAAACAACATAATTGTATTAATTTCTGAAATATGGAAGCTTGGGAAATTCAAAGTATATATGCAAATTACATTCTTATACTAACCGATCTCTTATTTTTACCTGTTTACTTTTTCAATAGTTTTGACAATAAACACCAAAATTCCATAAAAACCCATTGAAGTAACTTCTAAAAAATGATATTATCCAGATAGTTTTTGAAAATTATCCAGGTATGTTGAAAAACTTTCTATTTAGGAAAAACAAAAAACAAACACAAAAAAAAATCAGAGGAAATATCTTTTTTCATTTTTAAAATTTGTTTACATGATTGACAGTTGCCATGAGAAGTATGGACTTCTAACACAGAATCTTCTTCCAAGAAAATGATGGGAATTACCATAGTTTCATTTGATATAAAAATCAAATGAAGGTTGCAGTTGTGAACTTATTTGAAATAAGAAACCGCAAAGGAAATTGAACTGTAGGGGTACCTTTTGTCTAGATTTCAGTTCACGCTTTGCTGATTGTTTCCTCAATTCAAAGACATTAATTTACAGGGCAAAGCCTCTTAAATCTCTATAAGAATGTGTCTATTGCAAGTACAGGAATAATATAAACAGCTCCTGTGGTGCTGCTCATCAGCCTTTTTGAAGATTTCATCAGTATTTCAGAAAATGTTTATATCATCTGAATCTACATATCTTACTGCCAGACTGCTGCACTTTTCTACTCTAGATCAGTAAGAAGACTGGTTCCCAAAGCAGTTCTTAATGAACAACAACAGTGAAGTCTCTAACTCTAACTCAGGGGTCTGACTATGATCAGTCCTTTTACGCAAGTTACTTTATGCACCTATGTCATTTATGTTTTCAAACCATTTGCCCTCCAAGAACAAATATGACTTTATGAAAACAAATATTAAATTCTTAAATGTCTTGTGTTTTCATAGACTTCTTGCACCTTTCACATATCTACCTAAAATCATCCTGACTGCTTCGTCTGGGAAGTTCTATGATGGTGCTGAAATATAATTGTTGATTCTAAGTGAATAACTTCCATGATCTTTTATTTGTTCAAATTATAACTAGAGCCGTGTGAATCTGAAAAGCTTGCTTATCTCTGCTTATAGTCACTTGTGATGTATCATGAAAATTCCGGGACGTAATAAGAATTTAGTTACTTAATTCCAACTTCCCATAATCTTATTGGGATGACTTCTGGTAAAATTAGTGTAAAAGTGATGTATTTTTATTTTAATGTAGCTCATACAGCCCTATTTTATTTTATTTTTATTTTTCTCACTTCACAGCTATGTTTATAAAAAATGGGTTTGGTGATCTGTAATCCTGCAGAATTTCTTGCTTGGAGGGAAAAGCAGTAAATACTATTCTGAATCTTTAGAACTTACTTGCTTTGAAGTTAAAGGCCTCAGTAAATCTTTGTGAAAGTAGCCAGGACTCCAGGTTTTCACTATATCAAGAATTGCCAAGCCAACAAGCTAGGCAGGACTCTTAGAAATCTATTTCTGGCCTCTTCGGAAAGTTAAAGTGAAAGTTACTGCTAAGTCAGTCATGTTCAGTTGTCTGTAAGCCACAACTGACTTAATTCTCTGTTTCACTCAGAGCAGATCACATGATCTAACACCACATACTTCTCTAATTGAAGGACCGTGGCACACCTTCATAAAATACAGCTTGAACTCGTGTAACAGTTCCCTGACTGAGCTTTCCTTTAGATCTTCAGAAAAGTCTAAGGGGTTGCAAGAAAAATATGTTCAGACTTAAGCTTTTAACAGGGTAAGTGCCAGAGGTATGTGTAGTGTGGATTATCACAGAATCACAGAATCACCATGTTGGAAGAGACCTCTAAGATCGTCGAGTCCAACCCATGCCCTAACAGCTCAAGTACACCATGGCACTGAGTGCCACATCCAATGTTTTTTTAAACACATCCAGGGATGGTGATTCCACCACCTCTCTGGGCAGACAATTCCAATACTTCACCACTCTTTCCGTGAAAAACTTTTTCCTAATATCCAACCTATATTTCCCCTGGCGCAACTTAAGACTGTCCTCTCATTTTGTCCGTTGCTGCCTGGAGAAAGAGACCAACCCCCACCTGACTACAACCACCTTTCAGGTAGTTGTAGAGAGTGATAAAGTCACCTCTGAGTCTTCTTTTCTCCAGGCTAAACAACCCCAGCTCCCTCAGTTGTTCCTCATAGAGCCTGTGTTCCAAGCCCCTCACCAGCCTCGTTGCCCTCCTCTGGATGGGTTCAAGCATCTCAACGTCCTTCCTAAACTGAGGGGCCCAGAACTGGACACAGCACTCGAGGTGCAGCCTCACCAATGTCGAGTACGAGGGAAGAATGACTTCCCTGGTCCTGCTGGCCACACTGGTTTTGATACAGGCCAGGATGCTGTTGGCCTTTTTGGCCACCAAGGAACACTGCTGGCTCATGTTCAATCAGCTGTTGACCAGCACCCCCGGTCC
>VZTI01004798.1:34481-112384 GCA_013397865.1 Struthidea cinerea
GGTGGAGAGCAGCTTTCCAAGCTCATCTGCCAGCTCCCTCATCAGCCTGGGATGGATCCCATCTGGTCCCATAGATTTATGAACATCCAAGCGGCTCAGCAGTTCTCTGACTGCCTCCTCCTGGATAACAGAGGGACCATTCTGCTCCCTAACACCATCTGCCAACCCAGGAGGACAGTTGTCCTGAGGACAAGCCATCTTCCCACTAAAGACTAAGGCAAGGAAGGCATTAAACACTTCTGCCTTCTCCCCATCTGTAGTTACTAAGTTCCCTCCCGCATCCAGTAGAGAACAGAGGTTGGTCTTACCCTTCCTTTTGCTGTTAATATATTTGTAAAAACATTTTTTATTATCCTTTTCAAGAGTTGCCAAGTTAAGTTCTAGCTGAGCTTTGGCCTCTCTAATTTTTCTCCTACATGACCTAGCAACCCCCTTAAATACTTCCTGAGAGACCTGACCCTCCCTCCAAAGATGATATATCCTCTTTTTATTCCTAAATTCCTTCAAAACCTCCTTGCCCATCCAGGCTGAACGTTTGCCTCATCTTTGCGTCGACTCATCTTTCGGCACACAGGGACAGTCTGTTCCTGTGCCCTCAAGATCTCTGTTTTGAATTGTTTTGATTATACCACAGGTGGTGGTTTTATGAAGCTATTAGGACTGTTAGGCAGTTGCCATCTTGTATAAGCAGGAATGCAGTACACACTGTGAAAAGGAGAAAACAACTGGGCAAGGGCACAGATACTTTAAAATTCCTGGAGGGGAAAAAAAAAGGAGAATTTTGTGAAATGCTTCAGAAATCCTCAAGCTCTGATGATCAGACCACATACTCAAACAGCAGCTTCTTGACAAACTGTGATAAGCACAAAACCTCTATTTACTGTATATTGAACCTACTCATTTGAGATACTCACCTGTCAGTGTACAATGTGCAAGAAGGCAGAACAGAAAGGAGTTCCAAGAAGGAAAATCTTATGTTTAATTTTCTGCCAGGGGGATTATGTCTACTTCTTTTCTTGTTTTAGCCTAGCAATAATATCATGTACTACCACAAGATTCCAGAAAATTTACTTTGATTAATGCAGGATCAACAAAAAGAACTGAGAGAAGTGTGTATTTCTCTCATTTGATAGGATTATAACAAAAGCAGATCTACTTGTTTATTTTCAGTATCACATTTTCAAGATCACTTTAATTCAACACCTTCAGCTGGGCAAAGCACTTAATAAACAACAACAGAAAAGGCCCATTTTATACTTAGATGCAAAAATGAAAAGTAAAAATTGATTACATAAATGCATGAAAGAATAGATATAAACAATGAAGTCCCATTGATTAAAAATGGGGTTGCACTCACTCTTCATGTAGCATGACTAGCACATAATATATATAAGTACCTCTATATATAGGTATATGTATATCTTTATGAAATAAAATGATAGAAAAGTTGCAAGAGGACTGAAGAAGAGATGTGGTGAGAAAGAAAACATCTTTGGAGATAGGAGATAGATATTTACCTCTATATTGAAAAAAATCATTAAAGTACCTTTTCTTGCCTTCAGAGTCAGTGATCTGAGAAGAGACAACTAAAAATGAGAGACAAATCAGCAAATTTAATAGACACCTGCTGAACAGGTTTGATCTCCCAGAATAAGTTAAATATCTAAGATTTTTAACAGCCACACCTTTAAGTAATCTTAGAAACTCAGGATGACTCACCATCTCCTTGGTAACAGCTTAAACAATTTCCAATCTGTTTGCCTAAAGTATAACTCCAAGAGGACCTGAAGTATAGACCTAAATCAACAATTTATTCCTATTTGCAAACTTGAAGGTCAAGGAAAGATATGTATTTTTTTAAAATATATTCTTCTGTCTCATGTAATTTCATAACAGCTTACCATTAAGGCTATGTGGAAGTTTCAAAATCAAGTCCAAAGGAGAGGCGAGAGGTGAATCTATCCACTTACAGTGAGTGTGAAATTTGCTCAGAACTGTTGAAGAAATTGGTATCCTTAAAGAAACAGCACTTTGAAGCAGCAATAATCTCATTTGTATTAGCAGGAAAACAAAATCAAAGTCACATCCTTGTTCTGAACCCTCAGAAACTTATTTTTGGGATAACTCAACATTTTCAGGGCTAATCTATCAAGGAATAATTTAATTATGAGTTTTAATTTTGTATCTGGGTTTTCTTGACTACCCATTGTCAAATTGCAATATGATCCCAAATATTATGACAATAAATTTCCAGCAAAGAAATACATTTATTTGCCTAATGAAAAATTGAAATAAAAAGAAATCTGCTCAATAATATAACTTACACATTATGACAATAAAAACTAAGAAAAAAATCTCGATTCAATTCTTATGTCTACTATTAAAATATCCAACTGAACTACTGGATGTCATTTACCTGATTTTTAAATTATGAGATAAATTGCATAATTTTTTCTGCAAACTGCAATTTAAATGACAACTGAAATTGCAGGTCATTTTCCCAAATGTTATAAAGTTTTACATGTAACTGTAACACCCTCTTCTGAAGTAATAAAGTTTCTTTAAAAAATATTCTTTGATTTTAAAAAGACCTTTTAAAATCATGAAGTTAATGTTAAATCTGTTGCCAGTACTGCTATATGAGTTATCTTAGGAGTGCTACATAACATAAGATGTTTTTGCATTCTCAAAAATTGAAGCTCTTTTGATTTTTCTAAATTGCATATTTGGTAGACCTGTGCAGAATCCCAGTAATTAGGGGATTTATTTGTCATGTGGGAGGCAGAGAATAAAAACTTTGTTCCAATTAGCATACAATTATTTATGCAAAGTGAATCAGGTCTAGAAGGAGTAATACCTTAGCAGGAATAGCAAATACACTGGTAGTGACCTGAACATTGAAGAATGGTAGAACAAGAAACTCAATCATTTTCTTTATCATCCCAAAATTGTGTAAAAATTATTTACATGATTTCAGTTCCACAAAAAACTGAAGATTTTTTCCCCTGCTTTTTCTATGTTAACCCAAATTCTACCGCGATCTTACTAAAGACAGTAAGGTATGTTGTTATGAGAAGTTTTAATTCTTATGTAACATATAACATATCCTTTGAAAAAAACAATCACATAACAGTTCCCAGGACCCAGGAGGTACCATTTTCCACTACAGCCTCTACAGAAATGAGAAAATATGTCTCTACAAATGTAGAACTGTTCTTCTAGACTGGAACTATGGTACTTTGAGGTTTCCCCTCTTTTCAAAAATGTCTTGTGGATAGCCTTTGAGGATTCGGTGAAACTTATCCAGGATTTGCAAATTTTTGGCTTCTCTTCACGCTGGTATTAATCTGCTGCAGGTCATTCAACTGCCACAACTTTTCAAATCCCAGAAATATTCATATATCCTTGTCAGGAAGTGACAATTCTATCATTTCCTGGAAATAGCTTTATACTTAAACCGGACCATACTGTGTACAATTTCATTCTGACCAAGGTTTATAAGCCAAAGTAACACCCATATGATTTGTGTCACTCCAACATTTAACAGTGTTTTCACTCCTCTAATTTTGATGTAAGAAAATGTTCCCTTTTAGTTGACTTCTTCTGATGACTGAAACAGTTTAAGCTGTAGAACATTCCTGAGAGTCTTTTAAGACTATAAAAAATATTTAAATACTAATAAGAGGTCTGAAGTAGTTAATTTTGGTCAAAAAATGCTGAATTATAATTTTATTTTTTAATTGTGAAAATAAATAATAATTCCTTTCAAGCTTTTATTGAGACAGACCTTGAGGTAGGACTCTTTTCTTTCTGCTTATACCAGATGCTTATTTCTTGTACAAAGGAATCAATTTTTCATGAAATTTTCTTTTTTTTATATAGTGTTTATTGTTTCTTTTGCTTCATTATTCTCATAGCATCCAGCTGTGCTATTCACATACAGAATATTTTTTTCTCAAAGCACTGTGCAGGTATAGAGCACAAAGAGATCTGTAGACTTTATTAAAGTCTTAATTTTTTCAAACTTTTTAGAGAAAACAGAATAAATATTCAACAAAATTATACAAAGGAGTACAAGGAAAACTGAGGCAGTAGTGGTTAATAGAATAGGCTGCAGCAAAGGAAAAGTTCATGGAAGACTTTGGAAGAGAAATATGAATTACTTCGATGGGTGACTATCCGATCCATGACAGAGAGCACAAAAATACTGGTTTGAAAATATATTTCTTGCAAGGGATGATGACAGTTTGTATTATAGGTGGCCAGTTAACTTAATTAAGGCAAAGAAAACATTAGCAAAGGGGTTAGATCAAACTTCCTTCTCAGGTTTAAAGTCTTCTTTGAAGTAAAACTTACTGGTTTATAGATTATCAGTGCTGAAATACTTACTACAGTATGATGTATATAATTATTTTGATGGTGTCAGAAACTGAAAGGAAGCTCTTTCAATACAACATTCCCTTCAGAAGGTGTAAATTCCTACCATCTATTTCCTGTAGACTTCCATCAACAGTGTATAGAGTGAGGAATAACTTTCCAAAGAGTAAGTCTGAAAATATGAGTTAGGAGCCAATTTACTTCATTTATTTATACAGAGGCCCTAAAATAGGATGCCATATTCAGGATGGACATCAGAATGAGTGAGATTTTGACAGAGATGGCACTTATGCTACGTGAAGAAGGAAACTCTTAAATCATTGACCTAGAAGCCATATTTCCTGACATCCTGTCTGGAACTATAAATTCAACTCTATCTGATTAAAAAGAAGGAAGGCCCAAACTCACCTCTGGTCATGGTTTTTGCTTTGAGCAGTGGTCTGAAAAGGAAGTAATATAAAAAGGAACAAACTGACTTTCTTAGGGGCTATGTTATTTCATACTATCTACTTTAATATTTGGGCTGTCATTCATTTATTTTTATTCCAACTTCATGATAATGTTTGAGATTATCAAATACCTGCAATGCACTTTAGAAATATTAATTATATTCAGACTGATTGTGTACAAAGAGGTTTGCTAATGCAATAGAAAAATACTTAATACAGGGAATCACTGATTGAGTTTTGTATGCATTTGCAGAAGTAATGCAAACCCATGTTTCCTTAATAAAGCATTAAGATTCTGATTTAAATAAGTACATACTGGGCTTCTATAAGTATCAAAAGTTATTGTCCTTAATTCATAAATACATACTTAAATTCTCCTAATCTATATTTTAAATTCTGTGTAGGATAATAGGTGCTACAGGAAGTTGTGGTCTGTCAGATAATTGTAAAATGGAATTAATGATGTTGAATACTATAGTTGTTGTTTGAGCTATTTTTATCAGAATGTATATGTGAATAATTTTTAATTTCAGATCCAGACTGTTGTACAATGAGTTACTGGCAGAATCAGGACATGAAGTTCTACAGCTTATCCTTTGTGGGAGGAATTTTCAGTGGATTTAAGGAAACACTGCAGCCTCTAACTGCACAGAAGGCATTTTTGGTGGAGGAATACAAGCTTGAGCATCCCTATACAACATTGATTGGTTTCAAGAAGGTAAGTGCAGCAAAGTAGTTTCACTCTAATGAGTAGAAGATGAAAGTGTGAACAGCTGGAGAGTCTAAACCAGCACAGGGTATCTTAAAGGGGTAAAGTACCTCATTCTGGAGTCTAATTTATTGAAGGAGGCCGCAAAAAAGTAAGAAATAATATTTTTTATTGTCTTTATACTGGAGAAAGTAAGGAGCAATTAGTAATTACCTGTCTATTACATATGAGGAAGTGCATGACAGAGGATGGAACTAAGATTGATTATGTCCCAGTTTAGTGCATTAACCAGAGTAATTTCTACAGCAACTATTCAAAACAATTTTCTTCCTGAAAGTATCCCTCATTTTATAAATAGAAATCATAATTTAGACCAATAAATACTTTCTTATACCACTGAGTACAATTGAGCAGAGAGACAGCAAAGCCATTGAGGAAATAAATGTCACTACAAAGCAAAGTACGTAACAGTTCTCAATTCCTAGTGCACTGTTCAGACAACTTCAAAACTCCAATAGTTGCTGCTGCTAAAATATCAATTAATGCTTTTCCAACTTAATCTGTTCAAAATATCCTTTAAAAAATGGATTTCTGTTTCAGTGGTATGAGACTAAACATATTCCAGAGGGACAGCATAGTAGGGCATAAGCTATGCAAGGGGAAGTGCCAAGTCATGTTCCTGGGGCAGAACATCCCCAGTTCATGCTGGGGGTGGACCAGGATAAGCAGCTTTGGAGAAAATGTCCTGAGGTCCTGTTGGACACCAAGTTAACTGTGAACCAGCAATTTGTCCGTGTAGCAAAGACTAAAACTATCCCAGGATGCATTAGGTGGAGTGTTGCCAGCACGATAAGGGGGTGATCCTTTCCCTTCATTCAGCATTGGTGAGACCTGGAGTACCATGTCCAGTTCTGGGCTCCTCTGGGAGCCTCCTCTGACCTCTCTGGGAACAAGAGAGATGTGGACATACTGAAAAAAGTCCAGCCATGAAGGTCCACAAAGAGTGACAAAAATGGTAGAGAGGTTGGAACACCTATCATAGAGGAAAAGGCTGAGAACGTTTAGCACAGAGAAAAGAAGACTCAAAGGGGTAACTCATCACAGTATAAAAATACCTGAAGGGAAAATGAAAAGAAGACTGAGTTAGGCTCTTTTCAGTGGTGACCAGAGACAGGACAACAAGCAAGGTGAACAAACTGAAACACAGGACATTCCATCTGAACATCAGGAAACACATTTTTTCTGTGAGGGTGACTGAGCACTGGTACAAGTTGCCCTGGGAGGCTGTGGGATATCCTTTATTAGAGATATTTAGAAACCATCTGGACATGGTCCTGGGCTGCCTGCTGTACGTAGCCCTGCTGGAGCAGGGACATTGGACCAGATGAATTCCAGAAGTCGGTTTCAACCTGAACCAATCTGTCATTATGTGTTTCAGGTAAACTTATGGCTTTTACTGTGACTAAGGTGAAAAAAGCAAAAAACATATCAGAGTGCTGTATTTTATTAACATGGCAAAGCACTGTGTACAGCAATAAATATGAGCATTAATAATCAAATCTACTCCTCAGAACCAGACCAGGCTGGATCCACATCCTCACCATTTATTTGTGGTTGTGAAGGATGCTGGAAAAGAAACTATTTTTTAATATTTTCCATGATGCTATGGAACTAAAATTTTATATAAACTCAAAGAAAGATACAGCAAGGTCATGCTGACACTCCAACCAGCAGGTTTACTACTGCTGTAATCAGCACTCTACAGAAACAGTCTGTGGAAGAGTCTTGCTATGATAGAGCAGTCTCCATTTTTCCAAGTTCAGGACTCCCTTAACTGGAAGGAGTTCTGTGCTCAATAGGGATCATATTTGCTTCAGAAACTTAGGTACTAAGTTGGCTTCAGACTCCTGTATATATACAAATTGCACCTCAAATACTCTTTAAAACAAACTCATAACTATTGCCTAGTTTCTTCTCCTCCTTTGCCAGATATTACATGACAGAAATTAATTAACTGTTCCAAGGAACCATTTTTATCTTTCTAAATTTATGTAAGGAAACCTGCAGTGTCCTGTTTCACGTAATGGTGTTCAGGAATGACTAACCTTGACTGAGACTTTAGTAGTTATTTACTTGTCTGTCAGGAAATATCTTTGTTCATTAAATCTGGAAGCAGATTTTATCACAATAACTACAGGAACAACATCTAAAATAAGCCTTTAAGATTGCTCTCAATCTGATATTCTCTTATAGCTACTGTAGGGGTTTTTTTGTGTGGAAAAAGGCTAATGGAAGAAGATATGAATGTGAATACATTTTTAATTGTATACATGTATGCAAATAACTGTAATCTTGAAAATGGTTTTAATCAACCTGAAAAATCAGAAAGGACAACATGCGCCAAATTCTGCTGGTTCGTAATGCTATATGTAAAATTGCTACAGAGAAGAGAAAGGGCAACGGAAGACCATTATTCGTGGAACCAACTGAGGTCTTACCATTCTCTTTAAAAAAAAAAACATTTTGAAAGCAAATTTATCTTGGTGAAAGACACAAAAAGAATGAAGAAGGTTATAATGAAGAAATCTTATTCTACCTCTGATCAAGGTATATATATTTATACAGATAGAACTTTATGTGGCTTTATGAAAGCCACATAAAGAAGCAAGACTGTCACAAGAGGAGTAGCTTGCTTCACTACATATCAGCTCATTTTTAAAGAGAATCCTTCGTTAGAAATATAAGTAGAGTTTAAACTTTTTGTTTCTGATCCCCATATTCATAGTCCTATCTGTTAAGAGACATGGAACACTTTTACTATTTTTCATTCTTCCTAGTGCTTCAGATCATAGTTGCATGTGAATAAACTGTTTTGCAGTCTACCATGGTCATTGAAAACATAAGTTCTAAATAAGGAGTTTAATGTACTGCAAAGGAAGAATCCCATATTCAGATAAAGTTGGAACTCTATATACCTCTTTTAGAGGGTATTTTTCAGGTTTCCAGTCACATAGGAAGGACATCTCTTTAGGTTAAGAAACTTTTTGTTTTTCCACTTGTGCTCTGTGGACTAACATAGAAGTAAATCTGGCATGCAAACAAATAGGAAAGAAAAGCAGGAAATCCTCTGATGTTATTATCCCTCCATGTACAAAGCCCACTGTGAAAATCACACATCACTTAAAATTCATTGCTCACTGAGCGCCTCAGAGAGATTTGATCCTGGCCTTATAAATGCTGCCCTTACAGCTTTGTGTGCCTAATTCCTAAGCTATCCATATAACGAATGTGAGAGGAAGGGATAGTGTCACAAGAAAAACAGCTTTTCTCTGTTAGACGAGAACAGTTTCCTCCTCACTATATCACACAGGTGATTTTCTTAACATAATCCATAAGAAGTATTTATACTTTCACATGAATGTCTGAACTACTGCATTGCTGAAACCTTGGCTTTGCTTGTCAGTTGTTGTTTGGAGTTATAGGGTGGATATTTTTTCATGGACATGCAATGGTAGCAGCTGCCACATATTTTTTCATCATTGTGCACCATATATAATAATTTACACAGAATTAAAATCACTAGTAATTACTGCCAAACATATGTGCCCATTTCAAGGTCCTTTATCACAGTATAAAAGATAACAAAGCAGTGGAGTAGCAGCAGGATCACTGTCCTTTGCATAAAATGTACATGAGTTTTCAGTTGAGTTGTTTTAAAATTCATGTACATTTTGACCCTGAACCATGGAGTCATTAACAATGAAAACCTTAAAAGCACAAGTCAGCTTATCTTAACAATGAACATATTTTTTTTATTGGAAGCAGCAATAAAAGAAGACTAAGCTGTATGTCTCTCTAATCCCTGCTGTTTTATGATTTTTAGAGCTTTAGTAATGCAGAAAAATTTCAGACAATTGCTTTAATTGTGTGACTAGTAACCGCTGTGCAGTTCCTTTGGATAAAACCTCTTCATTGCATTCTAGTCAGTATTTAACAAAAGAAAAGATCACAACTAATGGCTACATAGTCACACATCTCTTTGTTTTAAGGTGATTTTCTCTGAATACAAACAGTCTTTAATTTTCACCTCTAGATAAAATTTAAAATCTCTGTCTTAGACCTTTCAAAGTAAGGTATTTTGCTAGTTTACAAAATTAATCAGTATAATAATCCTCTGTATTTATGCACTGTCCTTAATCTCAGTGTCCCCAAGTGTTAAAGAATATTCCTTAGATTTTATAAAACACTTGTAAAGGAGGTGATTTCTGGGTCAAATCTGCCTGTGCAGCTACACAGCTCCTGGGAGTTCATTCATCTTCACAAGCTGTGCAATCACAGAAGCTGCCTGTAATTGGAGAGGCTGTGTCTAACTCACAGAAACAGAAACCACTTCTAGACAGCTGCTGTACTTGATAATAACTAAGAAAAATAAGAAATAAAACCAACAAACACAAAGCAGTACATAATTTTAAATTCTCCCGATTCTTAGAGATAGCCCAAGTCTCCTTATATTCCTGTTAAGAATTTGGGGGAGAATTTTAGAAAGCATCAGCAGAGTAAAATATCCAGTTCAGAAATGACTTGTGTAACCTGAACAAGCTATTTTTCCCACCTTAAGCTTACTGAAATGTGCTTAATACAAACAGCATATGAAGATGAGATTTGTGTACAAGGAAAACAGAAAAAAACTGTTAAGCCCTCCTTTTTATTTCATGTCATCTGTTTTCGGCATCCTTCTAGTTGTCCTTTTTTTTCTGTTCATGCAATATTGATTTTCATTTCTTACTGGCTTGTTCAAGAAGTGAATCCAGAATCTGCAAAAATATCTGAACATGTGATTATTTTTCTTACATGTGAAAGCAGATTTATGCAAGAATATTTGCTAGGCTGGGAGTTAATCTTAGATGAGAATGAAAAGTAAGGTTTTGGAAAATTTTAAGTTCAAGTGAACAGATTAGATGAAAATACTTTGCTTCTATTGTCAGGAAAATAATTCCCCGTGTAGTATTTAGCAGTTTCTATTTTTCCAGATCAGACTGGTAAAGCAAATAAGCTGTGCACTCTCACTATACATCTTTATGCTTCTTTAGTTCCTACAGATTGTATCACGTGCATAGGATGGGTGCAAACAGTTTAGGGAAAAGGCCTCTGCTTGATGACGACTTGTGAAGAGGAATTAAAAGGAATGTTTTAAAATATTCTATAAAATGTTATGTATTACACATTACATGTTTTTATATACACAATATATCTTATAAATTCATAAAATGATAGAATCATTTAGGTTGAAAAAGACCTTTATGATCAAGTCCAGCTGCAAATGTAGTCCTGCCAAGTGCACCACTAAACCACATCTACATGTTTTTGAAATATCTGTAGGGGTTGTGACTCTACCCTTCCCTGGGCAGACTATTCCAATGCCTGACAACCCTTTCAAGGAAGAAATTTTTCCTAATATCCAATCTAATCCTCTCCATAGGCCATTTCCTCTTGTCCTATCACTTGTTACTTGGGAGGAGTGACCCCCACTTGGCTACAACCTCCTTTCTGTTAGTTGTAGAGAGTGGAAAGGTCTCACCTCAGCTTCCTTTTCTCCAGGCTGCACAACCCCAGCTCCCTCAGCCACTTCTCATAAGCCAGGCACTGGCCTTCTTGGCCACCAGAGCATATGCTGGCTCGTGTTCAGCCAGTGGTTGACCAGCATCCCCAGTTCCTTTTCTGCTGGGCAGCTTTCCAGCCACTCTGCCCCAAGCCTATCAAGATATCTTGATTTCTCAAACCTGAAGTTTGCTTTAGCCCAATGGAATGTGGAAATACAGGCTATGCTTAACTCCCTAAACAACTTCCAGTCCTCCAGAGCATATTCAGTCACAGAGCAGTTGGAAAGCTTTTCTTCTGGCTGTGTAGACTAAAGACTGAGAGTGGTGAGTGTCAAGTGCCAATGAACAAAAGTAAATGCAGCAGTACAACAGCCCAGAGCAGTGATTCTGCTTCTGGATGAACTCCAAGTGCCTTGCTGAGTCGAGCATCAGAAATGTTTTTCAAAGCAGACTTGCCTTCATGCTGTGGGGAATGCTTTACATTTACATTCCTTGAAATTAGAGCCATTAACTTTTTAAAAGTTTTGATACTTTCTCTACCCTCTCTGTTAATTATCAGAGTTTTGTTCTTCCTCACACACCCCCATGAGCTTTCTCTGTGATCCTGCAATGAATTCATCATGTTGACATTTTGACAGTTCACTTATTTCCAAGCAGTAGACTACTAGGTCATAAACATAGTGTTTTGATTTTGCTGAAGAATAAAGCATAAAGTGGAAAGAGAAAGAACGTTTTATTCAAAAGCAAATGTCAACAACAGTGACAGAGGGAAAATAGAACATTTCTGGCACAGAAAATTACTCAAAGAACCACTATATTTTATCTTCCTAACTTTTGATATATTTTTCCACAGATACAGATGTACAAACATCAGTGAAATTCCTTTATCACCATGTTCCATTTTTCTTGCTATCTTGCTGATTTTACTCAAAAGAAAACAATTTTTCAACAGGTGCTTATTTTATAAAAAAAATACTATCAGATTTTCTCATGTATTTGACTGTTTAGTCTAAGACCAAACAGTAAAAAACAATGTTCATCTACCTTCACATCATGTCATAGTTTCCAAATGGCTTCTGTGACTATGATGAAATCCATAGGCCTTCATCATTCCAGCCCTAGCAAATTTGTTAATATTCAAAGCTATTTTGTAGCTAATGAAAAAAAACAAATTTGTATTTCCTACACAAAATGTTTATATAAAGAATTGTTGACACAATTTTTAAACTTAAGAAGTTATTAATCAGTTTACTTTTTAAAGAGAAATAAACAAACCTTGCATCCTTGTATAGAATCATAGAATGGTTTGGGTTGGAAGGGACCTTAAAGATCATCTAGTTCCAACTCCCCTGCCATGGGCAAGGATACTACCGCTAAATCAGGTTGCTCAGAGCCCCATCCAACCTTGTTTTGAACATTAGAGGGATGGAGCAAACGCAACGTTTTTGTGCAGCCTGTTCCTGTGCCTTGTGGGGTTTGGTTTACATTGTTCCCCCACCTTTCCCCCTGCCCCTAGTCCTGGCCACTCCCTTGGGCTCTCCCTGTTGGTTCCTGTACCCCAATCCTGCCCTTGTACCGCCCCTGAGCCCTGGGGAAAAAGCCTCTGCTCCCTGGCCACCTGGTCTCTCTCTCTCTCTCTCTATCTCCGGGGGCTGCCTGGACCAGACGCAACGATTAAACATCTTCTAATACCCCCATGGAGAGAACCCTTCTCACCTCCTTTGTCGTCGCTGTGTTTGTAAGGCTGACAGCTGGCCAGAGCAAGAAATGCTGAGCCGTCTGAAATGGACTATGGAAGGGCAGAGAAATTCTGCTCTGTCCTAGAAGCCTCAGCTGAGCTCCCAGGGAAAGCTGCAGCTTGCTAAACAACACCCAAGTGCTTACAGCAGTGCCTCACAGCAGTGAAGTTCTTCTTAACATTTAATCTAAACCTATCCTCTCTCACTTTGAAGCCTTTCTCGTTTGTCCTATCACTCCATATCCTTGTCAAAAGTACCTCTCTAGCTCTCCTGCAGGCCCTGTTTAGGCACCAGAGTGTGCTATAAGGTCTCCCCAGAGTCTCCCTTTCTCCAGGCTAAACAACCCAACTCTCAGCTTGTCCTCATCGGAGAGGTGCTCCAGCCCTCTGATCATCTTCATATCCTTCCTCTGCACTCACTCCAAAAGATTGATGTCCTTCCTGAGTTATGCTTCCCCTTTTCCAATCAGTGGGAACTTCAGTGAACTGCCATGATTTCTAAAAAATGATTGATTGTGGCATAGTCACTTTCTACACCAGTTCCCTCAGGTCCCATGGATGCATCTCATTTGGTCCCATGGACTTGTGCACCTTCAGGTTCCTTAGATGGCCTTGAACCTGATTGTCTTCTACAGCAGGAGTCCTTTTTCCTCCCCTTCATTGCCTTGCTTTCTGTGGCTGACTCACTGTGGCTGGAGTATTTGGTGAAGGCAAAGGCAGAAAAGTCCATGAGTACCTCAGCCTTCTTGATGCCCCATCCATTCTTCATGGTAGTTCAAAAAGCAATTAATTTTGTGACCTACTCTTACAGGTTATTGTTTTCTAAAGAAGTGAGCAAATTTTCTTTTTTTTTTTTCCCCTCACTATGTTCATGTTTTGGGTTTTCTTCTGATATTTTTATAATTAATATATTTAATTATAATATTATTAAATTATTTTCATGGAATTAATTAAATGTAATACTATATTCAACAGTATTTATATTTAATTATATTCAACAATATTTCTATTTAATAATATTTAGTATTTTGTGTTTAATATTTTAAAATGTTTTCTTCAATGTTTTGATACTTAGCAGAACCATTTTTTCTTAAAGTTACCTAATGCAACATATGTGGTATCAATATTCATAGATGATTGTAGTGGAATAGGAAATTCACTAGATGCCAGAGTGTGTTGACTTTAACTGTGTGCCTTGGCAGCCATGAGGGCCAACCATATCCTGGACCTCAACTCGAGTCCTATGTGCAGTTTTGGGCACAGCAATATAGGGTTATAAAGCTATTACAGGACATCCAAAGGAGGGCAACAAAGACAGTGAAGGGTCTGGAGGGGAATTGACTGAAGTTACTTGGCTTGTTCACCCTAGAGAAGAGGAGACTGAGGGGAGACCTCATTGCTGTCTAGAGGTTTCTCATGAGGGCAAGCAGAGGGGCAGACACTGATCTCTTCAGTGACAGAACCCCAGGAAATGGCCTGAAGTTGTGTCAGGGAAGGATAAGTTGGATATTAGAAAAAGGTCCTTCACCCAGAGGGTGGTTGGGCACTGGAACTCCCAGGGAAGTGGTCACAGCACCAAGCCTGACAGAATTCAAGAAGTGTTTGGACAATGCTGCCAGGTACATGGTGTGACTCTTGAGGTGCCCTGTGCAGGACCAGGAGTTGGACTTAGATGATCCTCATGGGTCCCTTCCAACTCAGGATATTCTATGATTCTTGGACTTTGAATCAGTTTCCCAGAGGGCTGGTGTGTAGAACTCAGTTTGGTGTAAGCTGTAATTTTAAATAAAGTTCTGTGAATCTCTTGGATTTTCAACCACTTAAAAAAAAAAAAAAAGTTTATAAAGGTTTATTCCCAGACTCATTCCAGCTGCTAAAATTACCAGTGTAACACTTATACAATAAATAAATGTAAAATTTAAGTGCATTTTTCCATTAGACATGAAAAGGAAGGTGTTTTCCCACTTCAAATCTCTCTTCTGCTTATTTTCAAAGGGTATCTTTCCTGCGTCTAACCAAAACTTTTATTTCTGTGGTAGACTGTCTATGCAAGAACTTCTGCTTCTAAACCCGTGTTTATGACAAAAAAAGTCATAAACTCTGATAGGCAGACATTCTTTTTAGAACTGTAAATGACATTCTGACTTAAGTATAAATACTAAAAGACAGCTCCAGAGAATTTTCAGAGATCAGAAAATCTGAGATACTTGGAAAATATTTATCCTCACATACCTATAAATCCTCACTAGTTTTGCATTCAGAGTATCCCATTCTGGGCATTTTAATCATAGGTAAGTGTAAGAGAGCTCAGTTGGTTCTGTAAAGCATATTTCATGTTAAATGACAAGGTTTATTTATATTTGAGACATCTGACTTGTTCCATTTAAATCAAAGGCTCAGTTTGGTTTATTTGTGGCAAGTCAGTCCTAATTTTGAAATGATATGACAATGCTTTGTTTTCTTTTATTTTCCCACAACAAGTAATGTTTTTAGACTCCTAATCTTTGGATTTAATATGTCATATAAATTCTCTTTTACTGGAATGTAAGGCATGAATTGTGGTAACTGCAATGCTTAGCTGATGTGAAAATCTTGTTGCATTTTTCTGGCTTTTTTAATCCATACTTCAAGACAATCTTACTTATTCAGGGCACCAGTTTAAATTGCTAGAGTTTAGTAGACTCTTAATCTGTGTAAACCTGAGAAGATTGCTTACTCTTGCCATTCAAAAAAATACATTTTGGAGGAACTCAATGCATTTAAATAGCAGGTTCTTAAGGTCTTATGCATATCCAGTCTTCAGAACAGCAAAAATTTTGTCCCCAGTTGAGAATTTAACAAATACCATAAAAATATGCAAAAACCCCCTGTATGACAATAATCCAGATCCTTATCAAGAAGAAGAATGCTTTCAACAATCCCATTTTTCAGTGCAATGATACACCTCTAAAGTCTCATGGACTTCCTCTGGAATAAAAAAAAACCAATAAACCAAAACCAGGAACAGCAACAACAGAAAGCCCACAACCTTGATCCAATAAACCTTAATTTAAAAGTGGTTTCAGGGTATAATCAGCAGCACGACTCCAGTGAAGAATGTGTGTATCATGTTTGAAGGAAATACAACTAGGAATATATAGTAGCTTTCTTACAATAGAGCAGCTTAACTTGATGATCTGCCTTTACAAAAATACATGTAGAGTTCACAGTGAAATCAACACAGATGCAACGATATAATCAAGATCTTTTTAATTTCATGAGACATTTGGGTTTTGTTTTTTTCAAATAGTTCTTCTTAATTTTTGGATTGAATCCCAGGATGTTTCTACCTTGTAGCCCTTCAAAAACCAAATAAAATAAACAAAACAAAAAAAAATGCACCCCTCCTATCCTCTAAGCTCCTCTCTCTCAGCTCAGTTTCTGTCGTATGATGCAGCAGAGGTCAATATTATAACTCATTCTGAAAAGATTCTTTGAAATGAATTGAAATTTAAGTTAGCATACCTTGTTTTTTATAGCTTCATACTCTACATTGAAGATATTCTATCAATTTAAAATCAGGATATTGGGTGAAAATTTATAACTTTTATGATGTCCTGATGATAATTATCAGTCCTCCAAGAAATGTAAAGCAAGCTAGGAATAAATGCTGAATGTTCTACTTATATTTCTCTGCAATAGGCTTTTGAGTGGCAAGTGTCTTTGAAAAATGATAAAAGATTTTTTAGAAACCTGACTCACTAAAATCAACAGTTCAGTGAATGGCTTTGGAATAGGCTCTACAGTAGCCTTCACAATGAGGTTTTAATCCATGAATGGTGCTCATTGCAATGTCAATAATCCTGTAAAATAACCATTACTTTCCCTTTCAAAGTATTTAAGGAGGAATACATTTTCCCCCAGAATTTTTTCCCCAGTTTTTAATAGGTTTAATAGTTCATGAAGAACTACAGATTCTCCAAATATCATCAAAATAAAACTCATATGCCTGAAAGTTTTGCAGCATTTCACACCAAAGCGTTTTTTACTGAAAAAATGCACCTATCATATATTAACACTCAAAAAAAAGAGAGAAATACATTCTAGTCAAAGTGTGTCAATGCAAAGTAGCTGTCTTATCAGCTCTAGGAAAAGCTAAGTTTAAAATTATATGAAAAAATTACTTGAAGTGTCTGCCTAACACCATTAAAATTGCCACCATCTTTATATGTCAGTTACATTTTTCTATTAACTCTCTTCTAAGATATTACTAAATATCCCCTATATTGTTTTTTAGTTCTTCAGAAAAACACTTTGTTAATTCAAGAAATCATTGAGAAACATGGGATAATGCAATCCTTTTTCTTTGTTAAGCCTGATGTGTATATAAGCCCTTACATCTATCATAGGCAAGCAAATGAAGGAACTGTTCTTGGAGGGACATAGGACGAGGTACAGTGAAAAGTGAAAGATTTATTCTCCATTTAACTCAAGAATAAAACTACTGTTGAACAAAGATAGCCAAGAATTTCACCCATACCGAGGAGTGAAATTCAAATTCAAGGAGATTTTAATTCAGACATGTCACTGCTTGTCTTGAATACCTTACTAGGGATCAATGACTTTTCCCAGTCTGAAAAGATTTTCTTCAGAAAAATTTTTATCCTATATGGCACAGGCTGATTTTTCAGGTTTAGATACTGGCTGTCCCACAAGCTCGGTCTCCACATTGTCAAGATTTCTCAGGGCTGTTAATCAGCAGGTATTCTCCATCTGTTGGCAAGGCAATTTACATTTTTACTTCAGTTTGGACTTTGTGAGCTAATTCCAGGGAAAGAAATGCAGGCCTAAGGATTCTGGGTTGTGACTGAGTTCTTCTGTTACACTGGCAGCACAAGTAGCTTTGCAACCCTTTGCACCCTTAGCATCTCCTCCTAAACCCAGCTACCAGATCTCGCACTGATGTGGCCTTGGGATCTGAGGTGAAACAACTTCTTTGTGTTTCAAGTGCTATGGTGCAGAACAACAGCACTTCTGCAGTTTATAGGAGTGATGCTGGAATCCCATAGTATCAGAAGTCTTTCTATGCTAAAATACTGTGCTAGAGAGAACCACACATATAAAGTCCCTTAGCAAGAGTGAGAACCATAGGCGGCATAGCCACTGCTGTGAGAGTGGATATTGGAGACTAGAAATGAATAATTTCCGCTTCTCTGCCTATCCTTAGGGACAGGAATTATTTATGTAGTGTGGCAAGGAGCTTTCTTTGACTCAGCAAGTCTACTTCTTGAGATACAAAAAAGGGCAAAACTGAGAAAGATACAAATAAGCAAAAATAGCATTTTTGGCCTTCAAAATGTTTGGTTGGGTTTTTTTTCATTTTGTTCACTATAACAGTCATGTCTGCAGTGCTGGTAAAAGACAAAAGGATGTGGAACAAGTTCAAACCACAGATACATAATAGTTTACTAACTGATTAGCAGTGAAACAAAATGGAATAAAATTGCTTAGCAAAGAAATATGCATATTCCAACACCAGTTTTGAATACCTTCTATCATGTCATGACCAATAAAATTTTGGTTTTGAACCATTTCTTACCATTATTAGCCCCAAATACTTCCTAATAACTAGAACTGAGGTTAAGCATGTTAATATTTAGCAAATTGATTTGTACTGTTGTCATTCATTTGCAAGCTAGGAATTATACAATTAGACTTATTAAACTAATGAAATTTGTGTGAATTTATAAGCATATGTATATATATATATATAATTTTTAAAAAATCCTGTTTTCAAATAACTAAGACAAAATCTAAGCTCAAGTCTTGAATTACTCAAATGCCTCTGAATAAGGAATATATCTGAAATGTGTGTGAACTGCTCTCAGAAAATCAAGGAATATACCATTTTGAGATTTGTTTGCTCAGGTCCACTGAAAAGCTACACACAATATTTATCTTAGTGTAACTCTTGGACACCTGTTCTTGGTTTCTGTAGTGCCCCAGGAAAGTAACAGATAAATCATCAGAGACACCAGAGAAAACGTTAAAGTTTTCATTCTTCAAAAATGGTCTTAAATAGGAATAGCCACTACTTGGTCCCACCCCCTAAAATGCCTAAACCAGAAAATTTCAAGCCTTTAGTTTTTTAAGTTAAGGGACTTATAAGGTAGTTTTTACAACTCACAATTAAATCACCTGTACTAGAAGTAAAAATTTAAGGAATATGTTTAAAACTTACTTTATCATTAAATATGATTTTAATATCAGTTTATTACATTTTTGCTTGTGATGTTTCATGTATTTATTGAATATCTATTTAATCAAATTGCAAAGGGAAGAAAACTGCACTTGGAAGAAAAAATATGGTGTGACTAGAGAGACATTGTCAATCAAAAATCTTATATGCATACAGTTGGAAGAGCTTGTCCATAGATTCTAGTCTAGTACCTTTATCTAGGATGACACTGGGATTATTTATGAAACATTTGTTACGCTGTTTCCAGAAAACGTGTATTTCTCAATGGTTTCCTTTCTGTCCAGTAAGACATGTAGTTGTCAGTGAAGTAAATTTCATTCAACTAATTTCAATTATCCTTATTGACTAAGAATCTGTATAAAAGTATAACATTTGAATACATCATAGAACTCTGCTTTTGTTTCTGTATAATCTGTTTAATGCAGACCTATAGTCCTTTATTAACTGATATTTTGGAAGCAGTGCTCAAAAATAGTGTTATAAAATTTAGGTTAATTTTCAAAAATTGTCCATAGAAACTTAGTAATTTTGGTTAAGTTTCTCAGCCAATGCTCAACCTGTGCTGTTGTAGCCATTCTTCTAAAAGATCTTTGTTTTACTACTAGTAGAGGTAATGAGTTTATAGAAGTCACCATCATGATAGGAGCTTTACCTTATCTTCAGTCTACTCATTGATTTCTCTACAAAGAGGAAATGAAGTGATCATACAATTTAACTAATATATATTATTTTTGATCTAACCAGAAGATTCACAACAAATTCTACCCAGTGGATTCTGTTAGCTTATGTGATTAAATGATAATTTTGCCCAGAGAAATCTCTTTACCCTGAGTCAGAGACATGAACCCCTGTTCCCTTGTCCCCTGGGGCTATCCCAGGGAAGCATTATGAGCCCTGTGGGCTCAGTGAATCCCAGCACTACGAGTCCACAGAGGCAGCTCCCTGATCTGGAAGATGGCACTCACTGGGCCAAGAAAAAGTGTTGTGGGACTGCACAAGATAATGGAATGTTCTGGGGAGGAGCCAAAGGTGTGGCAAGGGAGGGATCAAAGTGGTTAGAAAAGCAGGAAAATAGAAGGATAAGGAGACAAAATGGGCTGGTATTGTGTGAGAATCTATGCTTGTCTAGCCGTGGCCTGTTCCTGCCCAATGAGTCAATTCTCTGTTCCAAATAGACTACCTTTCTATCTGCTTTCCTGAGTGAGGACTCTATTGGGCATGCATGTGCACATGTGGATATCTCAGTGCAGCAGCTGGAGAGGCCAGAGGGTCTTTGTGTCTGTGGTGCCAGAAGCAGAAGAGACAGGAACATGTGCACACTGTACACAGGCATGCATGTAGGTGCCTGTAATTTCCTAGAGAACTTCAGAGTGGACTAGATAGTGAGTGGAATAAAAATGATGGGAATCAGGTATCAGAGGTGCCATAAGTTTACTCAAATATAGGAGAGTTCAGAGGTGTTGAGACTGACTACTGCAGAGACAGTTGGTCCAATCTAGCTACTGAGATTAGGGGATCTCAGGGAGGGCTATGTGTGAACACTGAAAAGTGTTAGCAGAGAAATTTTCCACCTTTCTGCAGCACTCTGTGAGAGCTCTGTTTCTCACAGAAACTATGAAAAACAGTGCTACGGTTTTGTAAGCAAAACTTTCTCTATCTTGCACCTGCACCTGTTGTGTAGTATTGTTGTGATATTGTCTGGGCAAATATTCTGAAAGGTTTTAGCCAACTGGTACGGGAGGCGGATGGTCGGTGACCAATGACCTTATGCCATGCTGGCGACCCAAGTTATATAAATCAATTTATAATTAAATAAATGGGTTATTATTGCTCCTGAACTTGTGTGTCATTCCTCGCCATTTGTGCTGCTTACAGCGACAGTATGAGCAAGGCCACAGATCCAAACCCCCTACTTGTGAGTTCCATTCATGCAGAGTGCGTGTTTGGGCATGAAGCAAAGGGGGAAATGCGGGGACCCATGGGCCAGCTATTCGATAGACTGTTTAAGGTTTGTTACTGGAGGAAATGAGGGGGTCATGTGTCTCTGCATCCATGTGACCAGGGTTTTGTGTTTATGTGTGGGTATCAGCAACTGGAATGGGGCTGTGAACATTAGGGGTTCATGTGATGATGTACTGGCCGTGCACTAGACTAGGATCCAGAGACAACCACCATTTATGTATGTGTATAATTTCCTTGATCAGCCAGGAGGGGAACAGGATCAGGCCATTTCTGCTTGTTGTATTTGAGTTGGTATGGTGTGGTTTGTATCTGTATTGATCTCTATGTATTAAACCATGCAAATATACACATACAGAGGGAGAGTATACATATTTAAAATACAGGCTCAGCCTCACTGCTGACTGGACATAGGGTTATCAAGTTGCAACAGTCATGCCTCTGTTGGGCTGCAAAACTTGGCAGTTTCTAAAAGACTCACCTTCAGAGAGTGAGATAAAAAGGTGTTAAAATCTGCATGGACAAAATAGAGCGGATTACTCAGCAGCACAAAATACACTTCATTGGTACAAATAGCTGTCCACAGCTTGTTGCAGATTTATTCCTAAGAGTATAAACAACATTTAAAAAATTAAAAAGGGTTTATTTAAGATTTGTAGTCTTGAATACTCAGCATTCTGAGCTGAATATTTTTCAGTGGCAAATGCTGAATGCAGTAAGTCTGAGCTCCACTGAATACTAAGTTTTGGGATAATTTGTCTTTGCTGCTGGGTAGTTGTGTATATGAACATTGAACAGACATTTTCTGGAATATCTCAGCTTTGAACTGTGTAACAGGTTCAATAAGTAGAAACACAAAAAGCAGAAAGGGCTATGTAGAAAATTTCATACAAAAAGGACTTTAAATACTCCACAGGAGTAGAAACCAAAACGAAAGTAGGTTGCAAAATGATCAAAATATGCAGGTCATAAAGATTAAACTACACACTCAAAAAATGAAGTATTTAACTCTACCAATATAAAACCAAAACTCAGTCCAGATTTTTTAAAAAGGTCATGAACCATTGAACTGGACTTTTGACTCAAACTAAGCTTTTGAAAAGTCCATTTCTTCCCAGAGGAGTAGTGAAAGAGAGTTACATTAGCTTTTGATATACTTTACTTGCTATCAGCAGGGATTCAGTTGTGCCTGAGGAGTTTTGCTTTGAATTTTCTTATTTGTTTCCATGTGTCCAAAGGAATTTAAAAAGCCCATTTTTCCTTTTCATAAGATTTATCTTGTTCTCTGGTAAAGCTTGGATAATTGATATCAAAAGGTTTAATCTTTTCTGAGAGTTTACCATAAATAAATCTTTGGCACCACAAGCTCCAACATTTGGCTACTTCTTTCTGAAATAGCAAAATGACAAAGGCAATGTAAGAAAAAAACCAGCAAAAAGCCCATATACTGTAGAAATACCCTCACCCCCCCCACCCTCCATTACGTTATTTAAAAAGAAGCTGGACTGATGTGTACCTAAGAAGAATCTAGGAAACCAGAGTGTATCTCAAGATATCCCCTTTGGTCAGAATATTAAAACATCCTTATGTAGGCAAGGCTGTCTGTCTTCTAGCTTGGATAAAACAGTTCCGTGTCTAACAGGCAATGTGTCCATATTTCTGCAAGATGGAGACATTATAACAACAAAACTGTATAAAAAATGGCAATTAGCTCCAGCTCATACATTTACACAAAAGCTACAGCTGAAGCAACTCGTCAAAGAGTCGGTAACAATGCAATACCAAAACTAAGAAAAGCACAAAGGGAAGTAGGAAGAGGCAGTTTCACTTGCCTCTAATAATGGTGAAAAAAAAGAAATTGAAAGTTCATCAATTATAGAATGCTACAAATAATATCATGAACATAATATCATATTTCAAATTAAAACTGGAAAATTATTCAAAATCTGGGGAAAAAATGTCAAATATAACAATAATTTAAATTTGAGGTGTGTTTTAGGTATATGTCTGAGATTCATCTGTGATGAATCAGCTGTCATATAATAGAAAAATCACTTGAAGTAAAGCCAGGAATACATCAATTTACTCACCCAAGCTGAGTGTCAACTGTTTTCCTAAGTAGGAAACATGATAAAATTACTTCAGTACTGCTAGTAACAAATGCTGTGAGGGAGCATATTTGTAGTCCTTGGTGACATTTTATGACTTGAGTTTAATCCACAATGGAGAAACTAAACTCCATTTAGTTATGGCCTTTTTTCACTTGAAACTTACAGAGGGCTCAGAAATTTCCATTCTAAGATATCCCAGCCATACATTATTATTAGGAAAGTTTCCAGATTTATGTATTAATTTATTAATTTTTCTTTTTAAAATAAAGAAATTAAACATAATTATTTTTTGCTGTTGCTATATTCATACAGTAGTAGAAAATGGGGGGAAAAAGCAATTATATGACATGCAAAAAGAAAAATCATTCTGTGCAGTTTAGGCAGCCAAATGATCCTAGTGCAGTCCCTGGAACACTAAAAAGTGCCACTGCAGCATATCAGTACACACCTGGCCACCTGAACCAGTGCCCACCTTACACACATGTAATTTTTGGATTGCTGTGATTGCTGTGCTGGATACAAGTACCATAGGAGTCTCTATAAACTTCGCCCTGAGAAAGGATTTTTCAGGAAAGCTGCTGAGCTCTCAGACAAGTTAGATCTGCTCAGAGCAAATTAATTATGGGGGCAACACCTCTAAATCTGTTTTAGATCTCCTAAAATCTATAAGACTAAACTTACACTGCCCTTAAGAATGCAGGCCAGAAGTGGAGCAAAGAAGCCTTCTCATACATTGTATAACATAGATGTTGATTAAAGGAAATCATGTGTGAATTGTATTGGATGTGATTACACTAAGAGACAATTAAGTCTGCAAATTTTGAAATATTTTTGTCATTATTTTCAGTCTCAAAAAGTCACTGCTTTCAGAAATTGGCTTCCAAAGTCACTGTGTTTGCTTCAGCACTGGAGTTAAAACTGATGGGGTATAAAACAGTTTCATGAATTCAAACACGATGTTTCTGGAAAGTTTCATGCCAGTTCCTTATGGATATTCTGGAATATTCTTTGGAATGAACTTGAGATTTTTAGTTAGTGGTCTTCTGCATCATGTCAAAGGTTGTCAGTGGTGTTTAAACTGTGCATCTATTCACATATACAGTGGGTATGCACACAGTACAAGGCAGGAAACTCTAATTCCCATTTTGCTTTAGAAAAATGAAAATGTATTAAGTGACAACTATGTTACCTCATTTCGTATTCAGGAGCATGTTTTCTCACTTTCCTTCTTCTGTGCCCAGGTTTCTGGTTTCACTCCTCAAGGTTTCCTTAACATATCATGACTATGTATACTTAATATACTACAGAAATTTCAGCTGTCAAATTAGTTAGGGTTAACTAGTTTAAGACTGAAACTGCTGAGATTTGGAACCTTTCATTTTCTTCTATACCCATGGAAAGTGCAGAAACAATTTTTTGAGTCAGTAGCCAGTAATACTGCCCAATCCCAAGTTATTAGAGAACTACATTTGGCTTAGTTTTTAATCTGTGTGCTAAATGGCAGCATGATTTCAGTATTTCAAACCATTTTTGGAGCACTCCTTACTTCTTGTCATGCCTCCTGTAAATGCACCTCTGATCTAACTGAACTTTTTCTTTCTTCTCCTCTTAGAAGTTATGATTTTCTAGTTCATTTTGTGAATGAGACAAAGGGCAAGAGAGTAAGGTTATATATTAAAAGTGCATGACAAAATGCAATGGGCCTATTTAAGTGAAATTATCTAACTGGAACATGGAGAATAAAAATAATCAAAATTTAGAAATATATTTTAAATTTAAATATAGAATTGAACATTTTGTTGTTGACAATGCATTTGAACAAAAAAAAAAAAAAACAAACCAAAGAGGGTTTATCCTAGGAATGAAAAAGATATTTTGTTCAGCAATCAAGTTTCATAAACCCCAAGTATTTTGTGATAATCTTTTAATCTTTAATTTTTTACATTCAAATTTTGAATATCATTATACTGAAATTTAAATATATTTCAGAAATGTATTTTCTCTGCTATCACTCTCTTTACGATTTCTCCCCAAAAATTCAACAAAAGTAGTATTATAATTATTTTTTAGGGTTTTCTATTTATGATTAAACAAAATAGTGCCACAGATGATGCCTAAAAATAGCTTACTTATATAAGCAGTATTAATAGCTATTTCCAATCATTTTATACAATTTTACACAATTTCCTGTTTATTAACTGCTTACCAAATTTAAATAAGTAGACAATAATCTGATGGATGTGAGATGGCTCTGCTGACAATAATGATTTGACAAATAGGTCTTGGGAAGGAAGCACTTCCTCATGTAATTTTATTGTCAGAATGCTCAAAAATAAAGTGCATCTGAAGACAACAATTTCTCAGAAAAGACCAGTCACAAAATTGATTTGACAGGTTTGTTTTTGGCTTGTTGCCCTCACTCTCTTTAACATCTTAAATCAGCCTCCAGTTTTTCCTCTGACTGAAAGCTTCAGATTGTTTCTGTTCTTTTCTTCTTTTTTCTCCTTTGTTTTTTTCCCCCATGTTGGAAAATATTTTTTTTTTTAGCTTTAATTTGAATATAGACAGATACTCTCTTTCTTCAGGCGTGAACCCTAATTAAGATTAAAAGGTCTGCAATGAATGTAATCTCATTTCCACCAGAAACCTAGAGCTCAATCCTACAAAGGACTTTAATACCAAAAATAGAATGTAGGTGGAATTGAGTTGCCTATATTTAAACTTGCTATCTTAAAAGCTTGGCAACCTGCACCTTAGCCTACTAAAGGTGAAAAAATGAGGTACACTTTTGTTTAACTCCACTGTGGGGGCTGAGCTGCTCCTCAGCATTTCAGTACCGTGACAGACTCCACATGGAACGATAGCCTATTTTAGCAATATGGTGCTGGTGTTATAATCCTCCTTTTAAATAACTGTCTCAGGTTTAAAGCAGGTTTTTGAATCAAGCATTGAGGATCAGCATAATTCTCAGTTTAATAAATTCTATGAAAACCACTGGACATTAATTCTATTTTCTGGAAGACTGATCTACTTACGAAGTCTATTTTAAATATGTGAAACACCCAACTCCTGATAAAATTGTGCATCAAAGAAAACAAATGATGTAAAATTGATCAAGCCCTTTACATTGTCAGAAGTGTAAATCCTGGGATATTCAGCTCTGGAAATTGTGATCCCTAATACAGCTCTGTTTGTGTATTCTCACCAAATGGATGTACATCACAGAAGAAATTCCTAAGTAAGGGCAGGAGCCCAGAATCTTTCCCTGCTATGTAAGTGCAGAAGACACTAAATTGAAAAATCAAATACCCTCTGGTCTAGAGAAGAAAATGTGAATTATCTAAAAATATTTAGATTCTTTATTGTACAGGGGAAAAGCTACAAGAAAGGGAATAAAGAGTTGTCCCTACTTCTGACATTTAGTTACTTCAAATATAGTCATTGATGAGAGTAGATTTGGGTTTCAATGTTCATTTTAGACATCTCAATTACTAACTTGCCTTCAGTCTAGCTCCATTCTGAGTCTAATTCCTAATCATGTACCTAACTAGATGCAGAAAAGTGATACCATTTAGTCTCAGCTATGATGCCAGTGAAGGAAGTAAAGTGGAATGAATCACAAGCTATTTACTGGCTTTGGGCTTACTGTTTCACACCCCTGCCTTTTTTTTTTCCCCCCAGGTCATGCAGAACATAATAGAGGGGTCAAATGAGAAGTACAAATGTGGCAGAGTTTTCACACTCAAGCAAAAGCTGTCTTCGTTTAAAAAAATAAATAATAATAATAAAAAAAATCTACTAACTTACGGTGTTAGGCTTGGCCATTTGAAATGAGAATACATGAGTAGTGTTTTCATTGTTATTAACCAGAAAATTCTATAGCATTTTATCGCTACAGACTTTTATCTTTAAGATGAGCACTCTAAGAATTATTTTGTTATAGATTCTTATTTCTTACAGTAATAATTCTTTGGCTTACAAAGAGACAAAATGGGAATAGCAACTAATTATGAGAATTTTTTATTGAATGTCTATTGAAAATGAAATGTTTATTGTATTTACTCTTTGTCCTAAAGTGCATGTTTGTTTGTCCTTGCCATTATCCACCTTATTTTAAAGAGATACCTATATGTAGGTCACAGATACAAATTTTCTTACAAATTTTAAATGATGGGATATAGGATTTGTCTTGTAACAAATAAATTATTTCTGAGTACATTACTGATCATTTAGAAGCACATATAACTTCAGTTACCTTAAGATCTATCTGTTTACTATAAAATATTTTCGAGGAGCTAGAGCTGTTCCCTGTGTTCTAGTATCAAGAACACAGATGTAATTACTATCCAACAGAAAAGCTCCTCCATTGATCAGTATGTAAATGGGGTTGAAAGCTATGTTTATTCTCTTGACAGAGGAACTGAGCTTCTGAAAAATACCACCACATTTACTGTAAGGTTCATTTAGGAGCTGTTTTCACTGTGCATCTCTGCATATGTCTCAGCACACAGAGGTGGGAGCTCTCTAATATATGTCATGGTTTCCTTTGTATTGTTACAACTGCAGTGCACAGCTCTGCTAAGAGAAAAGATGTTTGCAAGACCTATTTTATCTTTCAGTGAGTACTACACTCCTAGTTTCACCATTCCTCTTTGTTGAAATAGAATTATGGCAGTAACAATAAAAAGTGAATAAATGGCCAAGAAGTAAAAGGCTAATAACTAATGCCACATCACTGCCATTACCATGACGATGAAATCCAAAGCAGTAATCGAAAGACAGTAACTATGAAAGCAGCACACACAAGCTGATATACTTTTAATTTATATGAGACATATCATATTTTGAATATTTTTTCATGATCATTCTACTTTCACTTAGTAAATACAGCTGCGAAAGAAAAATCATTTCTAAGGAAAATTCTACCATGCATTTGCAAAATAGTAAATGATATGCATGTACTTGTGTGTGAGAGACAAAGGAGGAGGTGGGTGAGGACATGAATGGTTCTCAGCTCTATTGTTTATCAAATGTAATATATGAGGTGAGACAGAAAAATAGTTACCACATTTATTGTTGTCATTGTTGGACTTTTTTTATTTGACTACAGTAATTCCATTGATTCAAAATTCAACTCTGAGCAGTCATCTGAGTTTATATTGTTCTATCATAGCATCATTTTACATTTCATGGGAGGAAAAACTAATGTTTCCATAATCAAAGCCTGTTCTGACATTCACTGAAATGACCGCACAAAAGGGATGTTTTGCTCTAAAGAAATCTTTTTTCTCTGTATATTGAGATAGTACTCCAAGCAATGAACTTAAGTCAGCAAATAGAGTACCGATAGACAGCACATTGTGCTTTAAGACTGCTTTTGGATTGATTATTTGTAGAGGAATTTTGAGGTTTGTGGTTTGTCTTTTTTTTCTTTCTCTTGTGCTAAAGCAGTAGGATTTTTTAAACTACAACACTGAGAGTTCACTTTTAATTCCTGTGTTTCTCTCTTTGCTGGTTGGAGAGATAAGTTACTCTTCAATTGTTTCTTTCCTCTCTACTGATGTCCATTAAGTTCTCCTGAGTCTGAGTTGTTCCGAAGTTTTCAGTCAGCAGTTTTTAAGAGTTTACAGATAAGATTTAAGAATATATTTAGTATGATCACATGCTAACACATAGCTCTTCATCTTTATTTGTTCAAATAAGTGAGTGTGAATGATAACCATTGATAATATGCATTTGTGTGTTTTGCATATACTAACTTTACTTTTAATGTGAAAACTTTGAGACACAGGTAAGTAAAAACTAATTTGCTTGAAATATGCCCTCTAGCTAGAGCACTTTCTCATATCAGGTATAGTGCTATTTCATTGTCATTGAAATAAAAGTTCACTTTTCATTGCCCAGACAGCTGAAAAATCTATTGCAACCTCAGGTACCCAGAGTTACACAAGCTGACATTTACATTTGCCATATCTTGGTTAATAAATTTCAGATTCTGACTTTCCTGACATTTTCTCATACAAAGTTACTTTCCTTACCTAGAAGTATAGCAGGTGTGCATTCAAGTCTAAGAAACTGTAGTGTCAAGTTTTGGGGGGGTGAGGTGTAGAAAAGAAAGAGTGCAAGACAAGACAGAGAGAAAAATTTATGGAACATAAATAAATAAAATGAGAAGTGGATTGTCAGGGAGTTTATCTTTGAAGAAACATAGTTATACTTTGAGCTTATTTTAAAAAAATAGCTAAAAGAAGAAAAAACTTTTTGCAATTTTATTTGTTTTACTAAATTTATAAATCTGCTGATGAGATTTAAAACTCTTGTGTTGTTTGTATAGATGTAATAAAGAGCAGCCTAAGTCAAATGATGTGCTTTATAGTCTAAAAAGGAAAGTTCAAAGACACTTCTGAAGTTATTGTTAGTACAGGGTCTAACTTGGGTTGTCATATTGATTATGCCTTTACTATGAAATATACCCACAAGCAATTGTATCTGTTTTAGCTGATGATTCACTTTTTAAACATGTGTTTTGCTGCATAAATATTCACTTTACTGCTTTGATCTCACTTGCCTCATTTTAGGTCTTGTTGAAAACAAGCATGCATTTCAAATTTTGAAAACTATCTCTTTTGAGGGTCTTAGAGCAGTAAGAAACTGTGTGACCACATTTAGTTCATTAGCATGCATTATAAGATGCATAAAACAGATGCAGACAGAATATTTCCAAATTAATTTGAATTCCCATATAAAATAAGTACTTGCCAAACTTTTAAGTTCAAAATGTGTCTTTGCTTCTATATGCAACAGCTTTCTCAATTCCGGTTACAATTTCAGAATTCCTTTGTATATGAATGCTAAAAAGATAGGATCTGATTCTGATTTGACTTGCATCTCCCCGGTTCTTTAACTTAAACATACCTAAGTGTTTATGTGTAAAGGCAGTTATGAAAATAAAATCAAGTCTGATATACTGGACTATTTTTCTGACAACATTAGTTACTGTTAAACCAAAGATTTTATTTTTAGCACATTCTTTTATCTCATTGAAAGAATTTTCTCTCTAGGTACAATTCTGTAGGCATGCCAGTGCTAACAGGCACTTCTAAATCTCATGGTTGCAACATAAACTTTCATCATCACATTACAAAAATGTATGGTTTACATATTGTGCCACAAAATGTAATTGCTGCTTAAACATCCTGTGAGTGACTTTGGAAATTTCTGTGCAAAGTCTGCTTCTTCTGAAGACACTTTCTGCTTCTCATAACAGATTCCCTGCCATCAGCATCACCAGTTACCTTCATCTACCTGAGCTTTTTGACATTTCTATTGTGACCTGCAATCCATTTTCAAGTTCATGTGGCTCTGTAATGGAATATTAACACCCTGAGAGTAGGCTTGCCAGCAGGAGGTGTGTCAGAGCAATTTGACAAACAGTGCTTTGAAGGACTATGACCTTGGAAGCCTCTAGCAGGACAATTTATGAATTTGGAGTAGCTGCCAGATTGAATTGTAAAAGGGTGTATATTAACACACAGGATTACAATGAAGACTCATTCATAAACATTGACATCCTGCCAAAGAATGGATCACACAAAAGTTTAATAGAATATCCATTCTCTTATTACGAACACATAAACCCCCCAAATTATCTATCTGCTTTCTTGGAACACCACAGCTGTACCATGGTTTTCAAGTCCTTATTTTTTACACTTAAACACTTTCCTTATAATATGCCAAATCCTTCCCCAGCTGGGCACTGGCACAGGTCCCACTGATTATAGCAGAAGCAGACCTGCCTTCAGAAGACAGTTATAATGATGGTCATGTTAATACTCGAATCACATCACACTTTTTTAGGCCACAGCTAAGCATGTAAAATTAAATTTTTAAATCCATATTGTCACTTCTACATAAATTTCACCGGCTTTTCAAAGACTTTCAGTGGCCATAAATCAACTGAAATGAGGACTGAAAATTAGGTCATATTTATCTATGAGTCTTAATAAGGATTTAAAGCTTTAACTGCAGAAGTCCAGGTTTGGAAATCTTGACCTATGGTTGCATCCCAAACACCTCCAGGATTTTCTGGGAATGATCAGACAATTATACAGTAAAGACCATGTGCAGTGCAGTTGACTATGGCGTAATTAAAGAGAGACAATAAAGCACAGAGTGCTCAACTTAAAAAATATTGTAAAATTACATGTTACCACTGAGCAGATTGGTTTTAGATTCTATTGAAAAATAACCTTCGCCAAGAAGTAAACCTACAGAAATAAAATATAAATTATAATTACTCAGCTTAAGTATATATTTGTGGGGAACTATTTCCAGTAATTTTGCATTTATGAACATAGCTTAAAAGGCAGATTCACACAGCAGTGATTTCTCAATTGCAAAAAGAATCTTCCCTTTTGCAAACAGAATTGTGCTGATGTTAGACAGAAGTACTTATGTTCTTCATGCTCGGCACTACGGTTTATCTCCTTATTAAGTGCAAAGAAAATTTCAAAATGCTAATCCTACCAGCTTGCACTGCTCCTCAGTGCAGCATAGTAAGAACTTAAGCACGTGTTGTCTGCAAAGAACCCTAGAACCATCTAATGTATGTAATTGGCATAAACAGATATCTCCTTTTAGCTGGTGTCCCAGTTCAGTAAAGCATGGCCTGACAGCACATGCAAGTCACACAATTCTGAAGCCCGGCCAGTATCCACAGCCTGAAGCAATAACCATCCTAAACCTGATCCAAGGCTGGCTGAAGTGAAAAGGAATTATCTTATTGTTTTCAGTGACTTTTGGATCATGCAATCCTTAATAAATATACCCTTCACGGCACCCTGACATAATCTGCCTATCACACAAGGTAGTTGGACACAAAAGGTACTACGACATCAGCAGGCATAAGATTTATTTCAAGAAAGTTGTTGAATGATATTCTTTGTGTGTCAAGGTTGATCCCCAGCCAGATGTGTATACCTTGCTTATTATTTTTCATACCTCCAGTTTTAGTAGAAAAATACAATTCCTCCTGAAGTAGAATGTGATTTACTCCACTAATAAATTCAATGATTTTTAAAAAATACTTTTCCCTCAGAGTTCATTTCACTCCATTTTGTAAATGCTGGTGTACAACCACATAGAGGCAGAGGCAGGCAGTGCCAAATCACTTGACCTTTATGATTCTCCACTGGCAATGTAAAATAGTTTACTGTATTTTTTTTGTATCTCGCTCTCTCTCTCTCTTTTTAAATTCTTATGCTACAAACTTGAACATATATAATTTATGACTAATTTTTTTTGTGAAATCATGGTTCTATTCATTGACATGAAGACTCTGCTATTAACCTCAGCTTTTCAACACAATAATAAAGAGCTATGTAGACAGTTCTGTGCTAGCATTAAAAAAAAATCATTGCTCAATAACTTAGAAAAGCCAAGATGCTTTTTCCTACCCACTGTACCAATTTACATTCTTATAAAGAGAGGAAGCTATTTTTTATTAGATTATAATTCAATAAATGGCACTCTACTAAGGGAAGAACAATTTTCTAAAATAATTTTTAATAATGAAATATAAACCAAAAAAACCCCATTTAAATGTTTTTTTTTGTAAGCTTATAGTCCTTAGATAAACCACATCACCTTGAAAAAGGAGAGAACAAGTGAAACAAAATGACAAATGTTGCATCTTTCAGTGGCCTTGAGTCACATGTTCTGCAACAGATTTATGCTTCACTGCACCTTTGCTCCTTATACTGGATGTTTATTTGAAAATAAAGCCAGAGGTAACCCAAATAAGAAGTGGAAGCAGAATTATAGTGAGAGGAGCTATTGAAATAGAAGGAACAGAAGGTTGTGGGGGATAAAGGACAGCAAGGCAACAGAGAGGAGTGTGGAGGAGGCTGCGTGTTTTCCATCACTAACTGAATATTCAGGTAGTTGGCACCAATCACTATGAACTCTAGCCATGTTTTCATGCCAAACAAAATTTAATCTGCAGATTATAAACATGGAAATGCAGTACCTGACTATTTTTTGAGATAGAGCTGGGAATTCTGCTCCCTGACTACAATCACAGTTTCGAGTTATATTATTTAAAAAAAAAGAAAAAAAAGAGGAAAATACAGAAAGCAGAATATAGGATTTTTTTTCTCTCTATGTAATGGGCAGCTTCAGTGGAGTTTCTGTTAACACAAAAACTTCTTCCAATGTCTAGTTTAAATATGTTTCTTGTAATAGCATTGTACTTTGCATTGTGTACCTTTTCTTCCTCACTGTTTATAAGTTCTCATTTCAGTCACTTTAGTGTGGAGAACAACCTGATACTTCTACAGTGAAATGACTGGCTTGCTAGATGAGCAGACAGCAGTCAATATTGTCTACCTTGACTCTGGTACAGTTTTCAACACTGTCTCCCATAAGATCCTCAGAGAGGCTGATGAGGTATGGGCTGGATGGGCAGTCAATGAGGTGGACTGAAAATTGGCTGAATGGCTGAGCCCAGAGTGGGATGATCTACAGCACAAAATCTAATTGGAGGTGTCACCAGTGCAAACTGACAGTCAATACTGGGTGTGATCCTCTTTATTATCATCTTTACTGATCTGGATAATGGGGAAGAGTGTAATCTCAACAAGTTTGCTCATGACAC
This sequence comes from Struthidea cinerea, assembly GCA_013397865.1. Lineage (NCBI taxonomy): Eukaryota > Metazoa > Chordata > Aves > Passeriformes > Corcoracidae > Struthidea > Struthidea cinerea. The sequence goes on from VZTI01004798.1 coordinate 68,317, forward strand.
AAGACTGACACACCAGAGAGTCATGCTGCAATCCAGAGGGACTTCAACAGGCTGGAGACTTGGGTCGACAGCAACCTCATTAAGTTCAATAAGGCGAAGTAAAAATTCCTGCACCAGGATATGCTGGGGACCACCCAGGTGGAAAGCAGCTTTGCAGAAAAGGACCTCAGGGTCCTGGTGGACCATTCAGAGGACTACAGAAATCTCTGCAATGTATGGCAATGCCTGTTCAATAGTTCAAGATACCTGAGTTACTCTTTTCCTGTATTGTCACATACACATCTTGACATAACTTCATGACTCTAAAACTGGTATTCAAAAAGTTATTGAAATCTCACTCTCCTCTAAGTGATATAAAATAGGCACACATTCTTCTTTGATCATTGTTGGAATCCTAGGTTTTAGGTTTAAGCATTGAAACTGATCATGAGTCTATTTGTATGTCCACAGGGGAAAGACTAACCTTATGAAATACATTTACTATGAACATCCTTTGGGCAACAACGCATATTATGACATTGTCTCAGTTTGCAGCCAAAAATATCTACCAAATGCAGTCAGACTTCTTTTCTTTTTTTCCTCACTTCTGTCTTTTCTTCAGTATATTTTTGCTATCAGTCACATGTTCCTTAAACAAATCAGGGTACAGACTTTCCATTTAAACACATCTCCTGTGATCCTGTCAAGGTCAGCCTCACTTTTCTTTGGTACAGCTCATTAGGGATACTGGAGAAGTTCAAGTCCTAGGAATACAAATGTAAGAAGGTAAACTACCTTCCAGTTATCTAAAATTTAATGATTAATTTGTTGCAAAATGCCAAATGCTTACATGAAGAAACATTCGCTTCTGTTATTTAGTACCATGCTGCATGTACAGTCTAATGCTTTAAGTAATTCACTGCAACAATTTCCAAGTCATATCCAAGGCTGTCTCGTGGCAGCTCTCACTGTCAGCCTGTATAAAACAGTAAGGTCATGCGGAAACCCTGCTGTCACTTTACCATAACTTGTCTATCACACGAAATATGCACGAAGCATCAGGATCATAAAATTCTCAGACAGAGTGTGCTTATCTGTATGTCCCATGAGGACAAGAAAAGCTTAATTTTTGGAGCATCAGAAATGTCTTATGAAAATCAGAAACATATAAAGAATACCAAAACAATTATTTTTAAGTAATAACATTAGGTTCCTAAGTGAAGCTTACACCGAAAAATCTGTTAAGAAGAAAAAGAGAATTCCTTTGTGTATATCAGTGTATTACCTGTCTAATTTTTAGAATTGCTGAAGCACATCCTATTTCAAATGCAATTGCAACAGAACAGTTGTGATAGCAGACATTATAAATTTCCTATAGCAACTTTCTTTTCAGCATTTGTAATGGCACACGTTACCACAAAACCATTTATGAGAATTACAGCACTACGAGTTTCCAAAATAATTATATTTTACATATATGAAGCCTCAATGTACTTTCATGTTAGTCAAATACAACTAAAGGCATGTTATCTCTCTTATACAGACACGGTTGCAATCAAGCTGAAGTGGTGTGGAGACTTAGGAAAACATGTCTGGGTGAGTCTCCTTCTTGGTCCTGAATTTGGGCTTGTTTCTTTTTCTTGTTCAGTATTTTGGCTTCTTTAGTAAAGTGCTCAGCAGTATCACAGGTTTGGAGGTTTTTTTATTATGTTATTTGACATTTGGGACCACATTGTTCCACAAGACTTGTAAGGGCTAAACGGAAAAGTTTATGTTTAAGCAAACATTGTTTTCCCTTTCAGTACATACATACCTAGATTTCTAAAGCACAAACTGGCCTTTATGAGTAGAATAGATAGTCAGTCTGTTAGCTTTTCCCCTTCCTCCTCATCTCTTCTCTCACGAATCCCTTCTCATGCTTTCGGGATATTTCACCTTAGACTTTTCCTATCTTTTAGTCAACATGCAGGTACCTTGGCTGTCAGTTCATACAACAAATTACATATGAACCTGATGAAGCCAGTAAGAGTTGTGCAATGAACTCCCTGGAGTCAGCATGTCAGTTAATGTCTTGAACTTGTTAAAAAACCCGATTTAAACAAAAAAACCCTTGGTTTTCTTTCTTCAGTTTAAGTGTGACAGCCCAGTACAAAAGGGCATAAAAGAGACTAATAGTACTGTTTTCCTCAGCACCCTTGTGGCTGGATGGAAGTATTCCATCTACCCTGCAGTTAGGGAAATACACTCTCATAAATCTGTACAAGAAATTGATTTTCAGGGAAAGACTTTGTGATTGAACGAAAGGCTGGTACACTTTCTGAGGTCCTGTAAGATAATGTTCTCCCCTCAGTTTTAGTGCTAGCACTTCACATTCAGTCTTTGGGCTCAGCATATAAACAGTCACTAATTTTGCCATCAATCGTCTGTCTTTCAAGACCATTAGTGTCAAATGACTGCAGCACCAAGGTACATTACACAAATTCTCTTCCCTTATCATCATATTACCATTGACTAGGAACACAAGAAAAATCTTGGAGAACCAGCTCATGCGGTCTCACAGCATGATACTGAGCTCTCACTGCTCTAAAAGTCATTAAGTTATACCTGGTAAATCTCCTTGCCTTTCTCTGAATGATGTCCGTTGGCAACAAGATGCAAACTCAAACTAGACATAAGTGCTTTCTCAGTCCCCTCTGATTGCCAACTGATAATGCTTTTTGCTTTTTGTTTGTTTGTTTTAGAAAGAAACAGGAAAACTGAACATGGCATGAGAAAATTTTAACAAGGACCTAAAAATATTCTACTCTCTTTTCAGTAAATATCTGGTAATCAGTTTGGATGCAAAAATCAATGTGATTCAAACTTGTTTTCTAGTCTTCTAAATTTTCTAAAATCTAATATCCAACAGACCATATAAAAGCAAGCTTTAGTCATAGCTCAAGAAAATGACATGACAATGGCAATGACATAGCACATTGCAGGCCTCATAATCACCATTAAGTGATGAAGTAATGCAAGTTTGGTATGAAGTTTCAAGCTTCATGGTGCTTAGGGCTGATTTAGGCTTACACCATGTTGCCCATGTGTAAACTGGATATGAGTAATAGGTCTTTATGTTTACATATTTGAAAGGTTTGATTAATATCTGCTTTGCTATTAGAAGAGCTACCAAAAAAGACAAGGCCTACCGTGTCTATACAAGTGGATATACTGTGTATTAAGCAAGGTGGAAGCTTCATCTTAATTTTCATCTAAGGCAAATGTAATTTCATTGTTGTTCGGAACATTTTGTCAGGTACAAGCAGAGACAGAATATAGCCCAACTCATAGCTTGACAATTGAAATATTGCTGGATAGAAGATAACAACTAGAAAGTATAATTTTAAGTACTATTGAGAAAATAGTTTAAAGATGTGCTTTTGTATTTTGATGAACATAATTACTTCCATCTAAGTAAGCTGTGAGTACATTTATGCCAATTTGTTATTAATCAGTATCTTCTTCTGGTTAGATTAATTAAGCTAAATCCATTTTGCAGGCAGCACATGGGAGAGCCAGGTGAGTGAAATTAAGCTTTAGTTAACTTTAGCTCTGTTTCTGGCACTGACATCACCATTCCGAGTAAGAAGAGAGAGACATATGAGAATGCAGGAGTGAAATGTCTTAAATAACTGAGCTTTTTGTCATATGAAAATCTTACAGGAAAGTTTTACTTTGGGCTATTTTCAACTACTCACGATCTTATTATTCTAAAAATAAGAAACACCTATATCAAACCAAATTTAAAAAAAGAGTAATGGGTTATCTTGTTTCTAATAGCCTCCAAGTTTCTCATCCCTCTCAACTGCATGACTATACAAAAAACCCCTACTTTTATATTTTCCTACAGCTGCACATAGAAGCCTGAAACAAATTTCATTTTGAGTTTTGATTTTCTGCAAGTTGATAGCCCAAATATTTGTGGGAAATAAATAAACAATAGAAACTTGTGAAAATGTTTCTTTCTTTTTTTTTTTTTTTTTTTCCCCCTGAGAACTAACATAAAATCATGAATTTTAAGTCATGGAGATGGAGGACAGAGGGAAGAAATAATCTATTTCCTTTATTTCCTCAATGATGCCTTCTTCTCTAGATCAAACTTGAGAACTTCAAAACGGACTTTTAACAAGACTAAGTGGAATACCTATATAAAATATATATAGAAGTAAAAAGGATAATTTTTTGCTTTGGTTTCATCAACCTTACAGGTCAAAAAACACTGAAAAACATCTACCAAATACTAATGTTAAATACAAATTTTTCACTTTGTGACTTGATTTCAAAGAAGTCCTGGAGAGATATATCAAAGAATCAGAGAATATGCTGAGTTGGAAGGAACCCACTAGGATCATCGAGTCCAACTCCTGGCCTTGTACAGCACATCCTCAAGAGTCACACCATGTGCCTGGGAGCATTGCCCAAACACTTTTCCAGCTCTGTCAGGCTGGTACTGTGACCACGTCCCAGGTCACAATACCAGAACCTGTTCCAGTGCCCAACACCCCCTGGATGAAGAACCTTTTTCTAATATCCAACTTACCCTCCCCTGACACAACTTCAGGCCATTCTCTTGAGTCCTGTCACTGGTTGCTACAGAAAAGAGATCAGGGTCTGGCCCTCCTCTTCCCCTTGTGAGCAAGTCATAGACTGCAATGTGGTATCCCCTCAGTCTCCTCCAGCCTGAGTGGACCAAGTGACCTCAGTCTCATGCAGCTTCCCCTCAAGGCCCTTCACCATCCTCATGGCCCTCCTTTGGACACTCTCTTATAGCTTAATGTCTTTCTTATATTGCCATGAACTAAACTGCTCACAATATTCCATTGAGGTGAGGCCATACAGTTACACTGCATATGCTTTGAAGGAGTTATTAGGCTGAATAACACCACCACTCCGTATCATAATTACATCCATGCTATATATTGATAGCAGTATAACAGCTGCTAGGGAGCTGTTACGATGTCAGTGCAATTCAACTGGGATTTTGTTGGCTCATCATTTTAATGTGAAGCATTTTTGCTGAGCATAATCCTGTCAAGGAAAAAAAGTGGCCATTCTTGCATCATTTTCTTTGAATGGGAATAAGGAAAAAAAAATATGGCTAAGTCCTCTAAGGAAGAAAAATGGGGTTACTGAGAAATATTTCTGGAAGAACTACAAAACAGCTTCCTTGGCAACAGGTAATACCAAACCCACCATGGCCCAAGTATTCCCACAGAAGGTTTAACTTTGTTTATGATTTTTTGTGACCACAAAGTTTTGCTTATGCTCTCTTTTGCAATACCTACAATGCAAGACTATTTAGTCATGATACATATTCATATATGTATATACTTATATGCTTACATATGTATCCATAAATATGTATAGAGGCAGTTTCTTTTATTTCTGTTACTTTACATTGAATTTTTAACACAAAAATAAGATTGTAAAAATTTTGTTAATATGAACCATACTTTTTCTTCCATAAAATCTCTACGCAAATTTGTATGCATTTTTAATATTTTTTGTTGCACTTAAACACTTCTCTACCAGCCAGTACAGAACTCTGGTATCTATGGCATATTGGTCGTCTAATAATCTGTTATATGCTTAGAAACAATTTAAGCTCTTACTTACAACTTTTTTAAAGCATAACCACAGTACTATTTTCAAGCTGTGTTTTGATTTCCAAGGCTTCCTGCTAGCAGATATAATACTTTTCCAGCCCTCTGCTTCACAATTTGATTCCAGATATTCCTTCCAACATATTTTTCAAAACAGAAATTTTGGATTCAAACTTTTGGTCAACTTTTGTTCATGTCCATCTTTGAATAAATAGCAATAATAAATTAATGCCGCACAGACCATACAGGTAATCTTAGATCTGAATGAGAGTTTGTGTTTAGGACTTCCAATAGGCTATTGTTCCAACGGGCATTAAAGATTATTTTTCTCCCAAGACCATACAGAAAAATTAACATAATTTGCTTTAATCACCTTGGTGGATAAATCATAGTATCTGTTTTTCAAATAAGAGAGTCCCATGGAAGTCATTGGAAAAGTGAGAAGAGACTAATGTCTGAAACAGGTTAAGTTGATTAATGATCTTGGGTTCTTCTTCCTGATGAAGTCACTGTAATTAAATGGTGCTAACCATGGTCAACTTGAAATGCAGTCTAACATTGAAACATTTTAGAGAGGAAAAGCTTAATTCAACCAAAGCTGGTGAATAATATTCAGAAGATTTGGACTTTTTTAATACCACATTAGTTAATTATTTTAAATTACATGGACAGAAATATTCAGCAAACCCACTGACTAGATTTGTATACTTTTTAATTCTGTGAAAAATTAGATAATCAGCCTTATGCAGATTGTTACTGGCCTTTGATTTTAGGCCTTGTTATTAAATTTTCAGAGCATTTATTAGTAGAATCCTCTGTATCTTTGCTATTGCTATATAAGGAGAGATTACTTTTACAAATGAGTGTCTCTACATTATAAATAGCCCCCTAAACTATGTTACAGTTTTCCCATGAGTATCCTCACTATTGAGTAAACTGACCTTATACAGGACAGTAAGTCACTCATGACTGGGAACCTTAAATTACAGAATAAATTTGGAATCACTCAGTTCCTGACTAGACATTCTGTATTTAGCTTCAACATAACCATAAAAATGCCGTATAAAGTATCCAGCTGAGATCCTAATACAATTAGTCTCCTAGTCAAATCTGTATTTCATATATTCTGCTAAACTGCACTTCCATAAATGCACTCTCAGTGTGGGAAAAAAGTACTGGTAGAAGACATGCTTTGAAGTGTAACTTTTGCTATGTAGAATCAAGCGGTAACGATAAAGGCTTCTTCACAATTTTAGTAATGAACTTGAAGTACACAGAAAAATCTTGTTCTAGTAACACCTTAGTTAACAAATAGCTAAAAAATAAGCATATTTTACTTCGTCTGCACTTTAAGAGAACAACAAAAATTAGGAAAACAGTTCAGTCTCCAAATTCCTTCAGTCATTTGTCTGGTGAGATTTCTAGTATGAACAGTAGCTACAGAGCAGCTTTGTGATATGTGCTTGGCTTGGGTCCTGGTCTTGACAAGGAATTAAGCTGCTAACATGCTTTGGATTAGTACCTCCCTGAGAAAAGATGACTGTAGTGATGGAAAAGTGTCACTGAGCTGTTCCTAGACCTCAGAACATAAAAATAATCTTGCTGAGTGTGACTTTCTGACTATTCAGGTTAAGAGTTGATGTTGCTAAATGAGAAAGATGAAAAGATGAGCAAATATTTTCAGTAATATTTTATGTATATACCCAGTCCTTGACTCCTCCTTTCCCTTCAATATAACACAACTAAATCAAAGTAAATGAGGCTACTGCATATAATCCTGCACAAAAAAATAATCCTTTAGGCTCTTCTAGGTTATCATCTTTTTTCCTATATTCATACCCTTTTCTTAATGTAAGGAAAGGTATAGTCACTGCAGCAAAACAACCATAGTCCTTCTCATACTTTAACATCTCTAATCCCAGTTCTTGTTATGTCTGTGGTCACAGATGGTTCCAACTTCTCTTGCTAACCACCAGAAATCTCTTTCTCTATGGAGCAGTGGAGACCAGACTCCACTGAGAGTGGAGACAAACACACAAGAGTATTCAGAAATATACTGGCCACTACAGAGACCTGACACTTTTGCAGGAGTCTGGATTCCTAAGATGCTGGTGCTAGTATCTAGACCTAATGGGTTCTCCTCATCTTATTTTGGAAAAACTATGAGATGGGAGCTTCTCCAAACCTGGCTTTTGCAACAGTGTTTCAGTCAAATGCTAAGCCTCGGGTCAAGTACATCTTCTCTTCTGTGCAGGCTGTTAAACTGCTCAAAGCAGGTCCCATTCTCTCCTTAGTTCACCAAACATCAACTTAGCAAACTACCCACACAACCTTAAATTACCCATATTTCTAGAACAGGAAATTAGGAGTGGAAAAGAAGAGAAAGTGCTTCTGGGTGCTGATCTGGCTAGCTCGGTGTCCTGGCACGAAGCATTCTCTGCCTGTCCAAGCGGAAGCTGGATGGGACCGATCTGGCGCGGGAGGACGGGCGAATCCCCGGACGGGTTCAACTCGACCCCCGATGGCTATAACACGCCAAGGAGGTACGGAAAAGGCGGAGGGGGTCTCCATGGGGTGAAAGGGTTTATTGAGCGTGGTAGAAACCATGGAGCAATCCGCCAGCCACGTGGTGTGGGGGCCTTTTTGTACCCCGACACCACAGGTGTGGAAAACACACAGTAGCCAGTAGAAACTGAAACAGGGGGTGTAACAAGGGCAGGGAGCAGGAATTATAGCCAGTGGGGTAAGGAGTAGGTGAAGAGAACAGAAGCCAATGGTGAGGCACAGTTTTAGCTTTTGGGGTGTTCCCTGTAATTTCAGGGGTTCTGCAGCTGTAGGGGCCTTAAACCAGAGGACTTTATGGTCCCCTTGGTTCTGCTGATGATGACTCACTGCAACAAGAAAGAAACAGAAGAAAGAGAGAAAAGCAAGATATAGCTACCACCTCTTCGATTCTGGTATGATCTCAGCTGCCATACAATCCAAGGACAATAGGCACACAACATGTGCTTGCCTCATGCTTTGGCTTAAGTAACCTTTGGCTTTCCTGATCTCTTCCTCCAGGTGGGACTTCCACTCTGGTGGCCACTGAGGAGCTGGGTTAGGGGCTCCAGGGATGGGTGCGGAGCATTGCCTGTGGTGTGCCAAGGATTGGTAGCCGCTGCGGGGATGGGCTCTATGGTGGGGTGGGATGAGGTGTGTGGAGCAGGGCCCTGCCTCGCCAGGACAAGACACAACCTGTTCCTTCCTCCAAACATGCACCTGAAATGTTTCGAGCCAGAAAGCCTTCCAGTCTCTCACACTGGCCTCAAAAAAAGGAAAAGAGAGCCAGGCTTGCCTGTACGCTTCTCATCCCCGAAGCTTCCTTGTCATGGTCTGGCTTGGTGGTGCTGGATGGTGAGGTGCTGTGACCTTCCTAAAAGCGTCTCCAAAGTGAAGCCGCTCAGCAGGACCACCACACACTCATACATGTGTGCACGCACACATGCACAGATAGCTCCAGAAAACGGGTCGATGATAAAGATGCAGGAAGGGTCTTTGTATGGGGTTCCACAGGAGGAGTTTAATGCAGCCACGCCCGTGAAGGGTACCAGGGACGAAGTCAAAGAACACGGGAGGGTCCAGGTTTATATATGGGAGCAGAGGGAACATCAGAAACCAATAATCTGAGGGCGTGAGGGTGGTACGCAGGCAGGACCAGGGTATGGGAGACAATGGGAACACTCTGAGGGAGTGGCAATGGGGGCAGGGGCCAATGGGGGAACAGGGAGTGGAGAACTTTCTAGGGCAGGGACATATACGGTAACAAGTGGCAGGGAGGCCAATGGGCCAACCAGGGAAGCAGAACTGGGGTACATTGCCATAGAATAATCCATCCTGGGGAAAGCCTAACCTGGGGAGGTTCTCTTGGTCTTAGGGACTGTCCCACCAGTGAACTCTTTTTGTCCCTTGTACCACAGGCCCACCGGCCTCCACACTTCCCATTGCAAAATGACCATAATTTTAACCATAATATCTGAAATCAGCATCATACTAATGGCTCCAGAGAGTATTATATGACCTGCACCAGATGAAGTACAAAGTTACTCTGTGGGAAGTAATTTAAATCAATACAAAATACCTCAGAATTCTCAGAGAGACTTTGCCGTCCTACCTGCTCACTACTTTATTGATGTACCACTAAATGAAACTAAGTAGTACATCAATACACAGTTTTAATTAGGATGCTGGGGCCTGAGGAGATGTCTGACAGTTTTTGGTGGGAGAAGAAAGTATCAAATCTAACAAAGGAAAAAACAGAGCTAAAGGAAAAATCAGTGTCAGGAGAATAGTACAAAAAGTTAACAAAATCACCAGAGCTTGAACAAAGAAAGAGGAGATAGTGCAGGTGAAGATCAGTGTCTCAAAGCAAACAGAAGGGAGAAAATGGACTGGTGATATTGACAACAATAAAACTTCACACCTCTAGTTATTTTCTAGGGTTGTTGTATTTTTTTATAATAAAAATGCAAATATAGATTTTAAAAGAGAAAGAAAAACTTGCGAGTTGAAAAAATAGAAGTTTTTTTTCTCTTAAGTCTGTGTGAAAAGTTTTCCTTAGGAAATTTTATTTGAAGTCATTAGATGTTTTTGGACTGTAGCTTTTCCTTCACTGATGAAGGTGACTGAGGTAAAAAAGGTGAGAGAAATAAAAAAAATCTCAAAGTAAGCAGTTAGCTAATTGTTTAACCCAAGACAGTTACTAAATTATCCTGAAGACTTCCAAACTACATTTCCTGACAATAAAAGTGCCCAAGGTTTTTTGTGTGTGACCCGAAGAATGCTATAGATATTATCATTGCTATGTTTTATTTTGAAATAATATTCCAAGAGAAATAAATATATTTAATTTTTATGAATAAATAGAAGGGACAGTTGTAATACACCACTAACCACTGTAAAATGTGTGCATGTATATAATTCAAAAGAAAGTTTCTTTTCAACAATATTGAACATTTTCTGAAATTTATTTCTAGATTAGCAGAAACTCTTATACAATAGCAACACATTAAATCAAGAGATACAAAGATACAAATTCACCACTAATGCAGTTTCAGTGACTTAAAGGCAATTTTACTTCAATCAGCCTGATTGCTAAAATTAAGTAGAATCAGAACAGGTTTTCAGTTTTCAGTCTTATGAAATAAAAACTCTGGGAGAAGTCTTTCTATGTTGTTTTCTTTTACAACAATTCTGTAACAAAAAAAGATTAATTTCCTTGTCTTCTTTTCTGGGTCTGTTAAAATTCTGGTGACTCCTGCCCTATTACTCTTGGCTTATAACACATGAACAAATTTGAAGGCATTTAATTCCTGGAACTAATATGTAATGAAGTCAATAGTCGTTCAATATTTTAATGAAGATAAAATTCCTAAGCCTTTTACTTGAGGAAAACAATAACAGCAATAAGAAACAATAAAAAAAGAATCTAAATTTAAAATCAATTCATTTTTGTCAAGATATGAAGTCTTTTTTTTTTTTTTTTTTTTTTTTTTTTTTTTTTTTTTTTTTTTTTAAGTTGCTTCATAAATCCATTAATTCTTGGTTACGTACCTGATGTTTAAATCAGGATTTAAGAATATTTCAGAGAAGATGTGAAATTATTAGACATTTCAAATTCCTGAGCAAATACATGAGAGAGATGTAAGAATAGAAAGACACATTTTGAGAGTCCATAGAGAAATAGGAAAACAAGCAGAAAGTATTTTAATTGTGAATTGTATGGAGAAAATACAGATTAAAATATCAAGGTTGTGTGTTGTGACAGGCTGTCAGGCATGAAAGAATTCTATAGCAGGATAAATAATTTCACTGAATGATCATCTTAGAATTATGATTTTTCATTCCTTGTTGACCATTAAAGCAAGATACCTTTCAAGGACCATTCACTCAGAATATGTGAGTCTTTCCAAAGATTGACAATTTTCTTATGTACATTATGTACAAGAGCTCTGTAAAATTAAAGTGTAACTCTGGTATTTGAATTTATGTTACAAAGATCTTAAGTTTTTTTGGTGCTTCTGGGTATTTTGTTGTTGGTGCTGGTGTTTATTTGTGGGTTTTTTTAATCAGCTTTACTATTTTTCCCACTAGGGTCACTGTATATTTAATAAAGGATGTAAGTGAAAATTTAAAAAATATTAATCACCTACCTAGTTCTCTTTCTATAAAAGTATTTAGAAAAATACCTTTGGCTTCAGGAGGACCACCAGGAAAAGGATTTATCTATTCTTTTAGAAAAGTTCCTCTTGGTATCTGCATTTTCTCTGCCAACAGAAGAAAAAGCAGTAGAAAATACAGTAGGGGCAGAAAAAGCAGAATTAGAAACATAGGCTGAAATGTTTTTTAAAAAATCTTGCTCTTATTCTTAAATAAATCAAGTGTAATTGCAAAGATGAACAGATTTATTTTTAGACAATGAATCACGTAAAATGAAGAGTTCGATCTCGTCAAGCCTGGGTGGGTTTTCTATGTAATTTTGAAAAGTTTGTTATACCTTTTCTCCAACATCTTAGAAAAGAAAACAAAAAAACAAACACAAAAAAAAACCCAAAACAAAATGAAAAATTGTGGAATACGGGGTTATATTTGTTAAGGTTGTTAAGGCTTATGCTCACCAGAAGGGCCTGTGGGCAAGGCCCAGCTGCGGGCGGGACGGTTGGAAATCAGGTGAGGGGGGAGAGGCAGTTGCCGTGAGGAGAGAGTCGGCTGAGTGACAGTTGGCAGTGAGACTGTGATTGGCTGGAGGAGCGCGTGGGCAGCACATGAGCAGGAAGCTGATTGGGTGATAGGACGCGTGGACAGCAGCACCGCAGCCGTGCCAGCCAATGGGAGCCCTTCTGCTGGTCAGTTCTGTTAGGCTGCGGTTTGGTTTGGGTTGACATTAAGGGTGTAAAGAGGGGGTGATTTTTGGCAATAAATGGATCTTCTTGGGACATACAAGGGTCTTTGTTCCCCATTGCTACAAAAAATAAACCCCTACCCATAATTATTATAATCTGTAATAAAAAAGAAGCAATGCTAATAGAACCCATTAGTGTCTTTGATGAACTTGGTTTGTATTGCCATAAAGAAAATACAAGCACAGTACACAGGATGTAGTCTCCAAACCAACCATGGCAAATACTGCGTTCCTTTAATTTTCAATATTCTGTTCAGCAGTTAATTGCTCACATGCTTAATGATTTGAAGACCAACTGCTCTTAGGTGTTGTCACAATTTATTGCATCAACTGCAGTTGGTCGTTGGTTAAACAGGAGATGGATCCAACGATCTTCTAACATTCTTTTAAACAAGGTTATAAGATCCAAGAACACAGTTTACTTCAGTTTGAGCACCATCAAACAGTTTTAATTTGTCATTAAAAACTCATCCAGTGCAGGTCTACCACTGCAGTTGGTCTGTGTTTAATAATTTATGAGATTTGTATGCAACAATTTATTAGTGGGAGAAGATGATAAAAAAATGCTATCTATAGCGTGGGGATGGTGATTTTATTCTGGGGGATAGTTTAAAATCTTCTTTCTCTGTCACTGTCCAAATGTTTCTTTAGAATCTTGTTTACAAGTTGCACTTACTTTCTAAGCATATGTCTATATAAATTTTTCATAAATGATTTTCTTTCTTCTTTTTTATTTTTTTTTCTAAGTTAAAAAATTACCTTGCAGACAAGACTGTATCCTCTGTTGCTATGAGACTTCTACTCAGAATAAAGCAGAATAAATACACAGGTTTGGAGGATGAGAAATGCAGTAAGAAAGCTAGAAGAGGGCAAAAAAAGCTCCCAAATAAATTAAAAATCTATAGAAGAATAATAGCTATACATATGTTTCTATTTTAAGCCATATATAACAAATATATCGGTTTAGTTGCAATGGTGACTAAAGAAAAAAACCATCAAGTCTTTGAATTTTCTCCCATCGAGTAAAACCTAAAAACAATTAACCCTCCACACCACTGCCCTAAACCTTAAAGGAATTAATTTACTGAAATAGCAAGCAAAATATCAGAAATCAAAAGCAGAAGGGCACTGGAGAGGAGCCTACAGTGTAACTTCAAGATGTCCACCCAGGGGACAGGAACAGCCACTCTTAAAGTGTTGATTGGGCAGCATGAGGAGAGGCCCCAGATAGGGCTGGGTGGAGCCAGGAAGGGTTGTTAGTATCCTCAGGATGCTGAGAAATTTGACCAGTGTTATCTGTTGTCATCACATTGCAGAAGCAATCCTATCAGCCTTTCAGATATAATTATGAGAAAGATGGTATTTAGGTGGAAGGTCTCTTTTCCTCAAACCCACACAGTTTTTCATTGGAACAAGCGATTAAGCAATTAAGCAATCCCTAAGAGATGCTTAAAATCAGAACACATTGACTGTATTTTGTGTTCTCTATTCCCTTGGAAGCTAATGGATTTGTATTCAATTAAAGATAAACCAAGGAAAAAAAAAAAGGTCAAAGAGCACCACAGTATTTCAGTTTTCAATGAACTCTTAAAAATACAGTAACAAAAATCTCAGGTACTTAAGATCATCTGCTTGTTAAAAGAATTAATAAAGAGAATTGTTTAGTGAAGTGGTTTGACTGCTAATCCTCTGAAAACACAGAGCTTCTATCAGTTGCCTTATTGTTTCATAAAAATAAATGTCTGGCTCCAGTTTGCTGCTCCATTGGCATTAAAGGACCAGTTTTCAGGCTTGACTGCATAAGATGCCAGTAAGCAAATCCCTAAATTAATGTTTAAAGGTATTTTGGTGACTAAATAATGATTTATGTCCAAAATTTTTATACTTGACTGCTTAAAATTAGGAAGGGTAAATAAATCCCTAGTTAAACAGTTATTCATGCAGAAGTGGATTGATCTTCAAAGCTGGGAAAAAAACTAGTGGATGTCCTTGGAAGAGTTCAGATATGCATGCACTTTGCAAGATTAGACCTTCAGAAGGTCAAGAATTTTGTTCTGTTGCCTGCATTTGGCTTATAATCTTATTTTCCCTCAGTTTTTCAAAACAGTAGCACAAAAGACATAAATGATGAAATAGGGAAGTAATAGGAGGTTGCTATAATGCAAAAATTTTAATTATTTTCTAATGACATGGAAAAATATATGGATTCAGATTCACTTGTGTGTAGGATTCATTTCACTCAAACCTAGGTAACCTAATGTAGGTTCCTTCATTTGAAATTAGTTGCTTAGTTTCCCATTATAGATAACAGAGGTCTAATCAGCATATTCACTGGAGTTTAGTCTTAAGTCCATTGTCCAGATGTAGAAGTTTAATTTAGAAAGAAGTGAATTATACCTTAGCTTCCACACTGATCAATGATTTGCCAATAGTGAGGAACCTCAGGTGATTTTCACATTGTAGTCACCAACATTTAACTAGATTAACCCAATCAAATTATAATACTTATAACTTAATGAAGTTATTCCTAAGTGACGACAGAATGAGGAAAGAAATTATAGTTCTTTGTGAATGTACAATGTAATACTGGATCATTTCCCCATTACTTTACAACAGCTTCTTCAAAATCAGCTGAAATAAAGTCCTAAAAAAAATCAACTTAGGAATTTTACATTTTCTTTTTTTTTTTACCCAAGTGTACTCTCAAGAAGTGCTGAGCATATTTGATTTTAAGGGGAACATGAAAAATCAATATTAATTTGTTCAGATGTTTTTCAGATTTTTAACAGCTTTGTGATGTGGTCAGCATACGAGACAGAGATAATTTTCTATTCATCACTATACAATTGTTTAAATGTTTGACCTTGACATAGCAGGAGTTAGCTACTAGATTCAGGCTTGAAAATTGCATTTAGTTGTCCTGCATCTAACAGTATAATGGAAAAATAGTGTGATGTAGGGCAGTGATGAGTGATATCTATGAGGATAGAAAAGCTTGCAGTCATTTTTGCCTTGCTGTTTGATTTGCAGAGACAAGAATAGGACCTGGAGAGGTCATAAATGCTCTGGAGAGCATTTACAACATGGGCATTTGTTTACAGGTTAAATAACATATTCTTGTGCAAATTAATGGTTTCCTATGGTCCAGTCTTCATTCTGCTTGGGCTGTACATGTTGTCATACTGAAATAATGCACACAATTTTATTTTTGTTTAAGTTTTAAATAAATGTCATTATTTCTTTTCACATCTCAAGACATGGGTAGAGACATAACTCCCATCCCTAATCTCCATGATAACCTCAGATCTTCCTTTTCTGTTGGCTACAGTGGCAATATTCCAACAGGACAAATGCTGGTGAATAAGATTTTCTACTTCAAGAAACATGCTTTATTCACTAGTTGTCAAAGAACTTTCTGAAGGCAAAATCCAGAAGAAAGGCCCTGTGAGGAGCCTTGTTAACAAATGTCTTTCCAAATCTGGAAAAATGTTTATGATGTCCTAGGTTAACAACAGTTGCTAGAAAGGATTGTTTTCTCACTATCAGGTTTGCAGCCTGCTTATGACAATACAAGGAATATTTAGTTGTCAGACAAAGCTCTCCCAAGGTTAGCAGCCCATGTCATGAGTTGCTAAACACTGAACAATATTATCTTTCAACAGCAGAGGGTGGCTTGTAAGACCTTAAAATCTCAGTGCAAGAGTAAACAATGAGTGTTCATATAGTATTTTAATTTTAGATTAGGACAAAATCAAGATGACACAGGAGAAAAGCTCCTTGGATCTGTGAGTGTAAATACTGTACAAATTCCACCTCATTGTTTTGCTACCAGCTGAAGAAGGTACCTTATTTGTAGTCAGAGGATTCAATTGCATCAGGACACTGCAAGTACTTTTACATGGAAGATATGAATACACTTTTGTCTACACCTGTGAGACAGACCAGATGAGTGGACTTATGCTCATCTGCACTGATCTCATCATTCCAGGATGATTTAAATTAGAGTTTCTCATAAGAAACAGGTGGTTTTTGCATTGCAATACTTCTGCCTCAATTTAGACATCAACAGCAAGATGAAAGGTATCTGACTGTAAATAGGCCTATTTCTCTTCATGGGCTAAGGAAAGAGTCTTGAAGACTGGCTCAGCTCTAGATATCAATCATGTAGAGATAGATCATAAAAAATACCCTAGCAGAGGCTAGACCAGGCCAGAGATTATCTGACATGATGTCCCACAAGTCTATTTCCCCTAGATATCCATGTGTGACTATTTCACTAGCTCATTTCATGACCATTTTGTTTGCTAGTGCATATCTTGAATGCAATAATAATAAAAAAGTAGAAGTATAAGCAAAAAGACCTTTGAAGCAGAGATCCAGGTTTCATAGCTGCACTATTTGTGTGATTAAGCTGTGTAAATGGTGCTCCATCTATGTTTATGTTATGCAAACCAGATTTTCACAATTCAGAAATGCATTAAGAAATAGTGCATCAGTTTTTAACCTCTGCCATTACCATATATGTTTCTTTCTAACTTTTGACCAAGAACTTCCCTGTTAAAGGTATACATTTTTTTAAAAAGCCCTATTTTACTTGAAGTTACTTATTATAAGTTACTATTTTTAATCTCTTATTTTCTTGTTCGATGTCTAAAAGCTGAGAGCTGCCCAGCAATAATAACCGAGATGAATCTGGATGTGTGGAACTGAAACTTAGAGCCCACAAGAGATGGGCCCAGCTCTTTGTGTTGATAGAAGCTTACAAAGAATTACAGTACCCTCTAGGCTTCAGAGTTATGCATTAAATTTTACTTAACTGAAGGCTGGCACAGGTTTGAAGGGAACATGGGAAATGTCTCTGTTCCAGCTTTGTAAAATACAATGGTTACAGCAGATCTGCTGTGAAGTAAATGCTTTAGCTCTGTGGCTAAAGGTGGACATCTGTGGCATCCTCTAAGCTGCTGTTGAAGAGGTAGGCAGCAACCCTTCCTCCAGGGTATTCAATAAAAATAATTGTGATTATGTAGTCTTCCAGAGGGTACTAAATGTACAAAGATTGTTCATATCAGTTTAGCTTCTTTGGGACCTGAAGCCAGTGACACTGGTTCTGTGAATCCTGAACAACTGGAGGCTGGATGGGGCCCTGAGCTGCTTGGTTCAGCCAAGATGGCAGATCCTCTAAGTAAGTACATTGCCAAACTTTGAGCATTAACATTTTTTCTGGTACAATTTGGTTGCCTGCAGGCTGTTAGGCACCTAAGTAGTTAAGTGGGAATTGCTGACCAGCTTTTTGGACTTTCACATGGAGATAAAAATTTACATTTTGTCATATAATTTTTTTTTTTAAATTTCTCCCTGAGCTGTTCAGAAGACAAGAAAATCGGTTTGGTGTAACTATTCGATAAAGTGACTTACTGCAAAGAAAAAGAAGTTTTGTTTATCAGTGAAAAAACACTGTGAGTAAATTGAGTTTCATTCTCTGCCTATTGTAGACATCTGTTTCGTGTAATTTGCTTTGAATATGTATTAAATATCACTATCAAATTAAAACACTTGATCTTTTTTTTCTTTTTTAATGTATAAATATATGCATGTGAGCAATATGTACATTTGTGAGTTTCAATTTGTGAAACCAGGTTACAAATGCTGCATTGGAAACTGTTCTCAAACACAAAAGCAGTTAATAAAAATCAGCAGGCAAACATATTTTTAAAGTTTTTATCCCAAGGGAAATCAGACACCTTCTTGAATTTCAAAAGCTTGACAATGCTAGCGATAGATAGTTTCAAAGTATCTCACTCTAAACCAATTCAATTATTCTATTTCTTTTGGATTATGCATTAAGAATTGCAGTGTAAGTGTTATTAGAAGAAAAGCTCTTAGAATTAATAAGATTAAATTCACTGATTCATATCCACTGCTGTTTTGTGCTGATCATTAACAGGAGAACTTATCTTGGCTGAACTGTCTGTCCCAAAAGGAGATTGCTTGATCCTACAGTGCTTTTTGTGGTAAAGAAAAAAAAGGTTTAATAGAGCTGGTTAGATTTTTCAAGAACAGGCAGTGTTGTTTCTAAATTTATATACTTATAGGAACACTTGATTGCTAATTTTAGCCAGTAGCACAAGATTTCCCAAATAAGGCACATCATTCCAATACAAAAAAGTAAATGATCTGAGAAGTTGCAAGAGGATTTTCTCTTTGCAGACGTCAGACAAAGAATACACTAAATTGTATCATACGCATTACGTATGTGCAAACCTGTATGCATCAATTACTCCCACAACAGAGAAGCTTGGAGTTTCAAATAAATTAATGGGCAGAGAATCTCCCACAAAATTTTTGAACTGGATGTCTTTTCATACACTCTCTGAACAACTTGCCAATGAACAGTGATTGATGAAGACAGAAAAAAAGCAAGATGGCAACTTACAGAAGTATCTGTCTCTCTTTTATATTTTTAATATCAGCACCAATTTCCCAGTAAAGTTAGAGTCTTAAAAATCATGCTGTTGTAGATTGTAGACTCTGATGATGAAAGCTTTGGAAAAACAAAAAAGAATTGTTGCTTTAAAATAGCATTGCAGTGCTCACTGGAGGTTTTTGTTTTAAAGTTGACAGCCTTTTGATGAGCTACTTACTTTTCTGCAATCACTGCTATAATGTCTACCAACATGGTAGATAATGGTGTTGTTAAAATCAATATATCCTTGCTAAATATTTATTTATTGACAGGGTTTATTTTACTCTGTGAGAATCATATTTGAGAAAGTTAAATGCTTTCTTTAATTGTTCCACCCCACACACTAATTCAGTAGCAATGATTGGCTCAATACACTTTTTTTGACGCTATAGATTTCTATGATTATAGGAATTACATACCGTTTATTCTGATTTCAGAAATTATCAGACCATGAATTTCTGTTAAGAGACTCACAACAGTAGGCATTTTCATGTTGAAATGTGAAAAATATGAAACCATTCTGAGTCTAATGGATATTTATTAAGCTCAACAGAAGATTATTTTCCTTTTACATGGCAAACTTTGAGACTTTTCATTGAGTCACATTTTTAAATGGAACAAAAAATAAACCAAAAAATCTCTTTCATAAGTAAAAAAAAAGAAGAAGAACAAAAATATATTTATATATTTCATTCATATAGTTCATGCATAACACTTTGATTAAAATATTTTTTTTGCTAATTTTATTATCAATTTTAAAGTTTAGTACTTATTTTAAAAAAATTCAAAACCTTCGTTAATTTTATTTCCCCTTTTTATTATATTCAGACAATGTTAGAGCTATTTCTGTGAAAAACTTAGATAAAAAGTGGTATTTCTATATGTTTCATTTATAAGGAAAAATTATAATCAAAGGTGATACTATAATATAAATAAAGATATAGGTACATTTAGAATTAGGGGAAAATGCTCCAGTTTTCCCACTGCATACCAGGGGTAATGGAAACTTGATTTCCCATTTTATCTCTGATATAGACTTTCTGTATACTATTGTGTGAGCTACATAATCTCTTAGACAACATTTAATTTTCAAGAAATGCAGTGAGGATTAATGAGCTGCTATTTGCTAGAGCTAGAAGGCTGAAAGGCATTTAAGAGCAAGGCCACATTTGTGTTTGGATAAAATCTTAATATGTCCTAATTTGTCTATGACAGCAACTGGCCTAAAGATGTCTTTTGGATTTTGTTTACAAAAAGTACATTCTGAGCTCAGCCTGGGAGACAGTAAAATACTCAGGTGTTTATGAAGAGTTGTTGAGAACCAGAGCTGAATTCTGCTCAGTTCTCCCCTGTGGACCGTGCGAGCCTAAATTAATTCCTTCCTCTGACAAAACACCACAGTTTTTAATCTGTGTGTTTTTTTCAGTTTAAGACCTGCTGGGTGTGCCTTCCTTCCTTCCTTCCTTCCTTCCTTCCTTCCTTCCTTCCTTCCTTCCTTCCTTCTTCTCTACCTTTCTCAGGTTTTCGGAACATTATCAGGCCATGCACTCTCTATATATTAATACTGAGCAAGTGTTGATAGGCTTATTCTGTGTATGAGCAATAAATGAACTGTAAAAGGGCAGAGGACATAGGGAACAATATTTTCTCTTTGTAGTTCATTCCCACCTAGACAAAAGAGTGCTCCAGTGATTTAGGTTTCATATAAGATGAAAGCCCACCATATGTTGTACTTTCACAATTCTTTAAATAAGGACCAAGAAAACATTCAAAGTGTTTGGATTTCTACTGGTGTAAATGAGAACTTTCATCAGTTTTCTGTGATCAGATCTTTGGATACCAAATGTTTTAATACATGATACTTCAGTGGAATACTGATAGACTTGGTCAATAGTGGGCTGCTCTTATCAAACTAGATGCAGAGCTGGGATCTCATCTGTTTTCATTTTAGACAGTATGAATTTTCTTTAAAGTATGTTTTATGCTGGAAAGTTAAACTGTTATTCATGGCCTGATTTAACAGTACACAAATCAAACTACACCCATTAAAAGCAAATCAAGCCCAATTTCTAACATGGACATCTTCCGCAGCAAGCCATTTGGATGGAATGTTGGAGCCAATTGGCACAATTTACAATTCAAAACAGTCAAAGGAAATTTTAACAGTTGTCGAAGGATTATAATATTGATTGATTACTTTATTTTGTTTTCAAAACTATATAACTGCATCACACCAAACAATGGAGAAAAGAAATGTCAAAGGTTGGTAAGATGGATTTAACATTTCAGGTATTTCTTAACATTTTAGCATTATTTCTTAATATACAATATGATTTACAGACAAATACAGGAGCAGTAAGGAGAAAAAATGTGAAACAAGCAGTATACACAGATAATTTTAAGTGAATATAAGTCAGTGTAAAAATTCTCTACTTCTAATGAAGAAACAAGAGTCTAACGAAAATTTCTTGAAGTTACTATGAGTGGTTTTATTATCTACAGAAGTATTTTTAACATACATATATTATTATTTAGTTGTTGTGTCGTGATACTGCCTCAGAGCAGTTAGGATCGCTGATCTTCATTGTGTTAGGTATTTTATGGATAATTGGGAAAACACGGTTCCTGTCTTAAGAACCTGACAATTCACCTTTTATATTCAGCTAAAATTCTGCACAATTTGAAATGACATTGAATACAACAGGAAACAAATTTAGTTTTAAGCCTAGGGCTGGATATTCTATCCTACTCTGACAGAAATTAATGGAACTTCTGCAAATTTATCCAGGGTGAAGTATAATGAAAAATGGTTATATAAAGAAGAACCCACATCTGTTTCTAAGAAAAATAAGACAGGAATAAACACTGACTACAGCAGAAGTCCAAAATGCTGCACAGTACTACCCAAATTTAAGCAGTGCTAGACAAAGTCTATTGTGCTCTGGTTTTGCTGGGAGTATGATTCATTCTCAAAAGAAGTTAAGTTGGAATGTGTCCCAGATTAAGTAAGGAAGTGGAATCTTTGCAGAGCTGTACTGTTTCATGTGCTGGTGGCCACATTTTCCTCCTGGGCACATAAATATAGGGAAAATGCATTGTTAGACTTCAACTGGATAGAAACAGCTCTGTCTGTGGCACAGTGCAATATCTTTCCTGCTCTGAAAATTCCCATGCCTATGTAGTTCAGCAGCTAGTCAATCTCCTGCATCTCACATTTCATGGTGAAAAGCTAGAGAAAAACTCCAGCACTGTAATGGGAATGTAGTAGCTGGCAGAAGCACAGCAGAGAAACAGGAGGTTAATGCCAACAGGAAACCTTGGCATAACATGGCATCCAAGAACAGTTTCTGCCCTCATACTTCTATCAATCTCCTCGCCATGGAAGCCTGAAAAATCTTGAGGCCAGCAGCCTCTAGAATCACAGTTGTGATGAATGACACTTTAGTCATCCCAGAACATGCTGGCAGCAAAAGTTATTCATATTATGATATATTCTTGCTTGTTGCATGTAAATTTTTCATGGCAGAAAGCATGTTGTAGAGACATTCCTCAATTTTCCAAGGACATCTACTTCTCTCCTCTTCCTTTGAACACTGTCCACTTGGCAAACTTGCCTTTATAAATAAGGAGCAAAAGTGAAATATACCTATAGAACTCATGACAAGTGATTTGGTTTCCCCTTTATCAGTAATTTCTAACTTGAATTTGTTTCTTTTTGGAATTTTAGTATCTTCTAACTGGGCAAGTATGTGTATGTATTTTTTACTTGTTACACAAGATGTAGAAGAAAATTACAAACAGTATGAACAAATACATTGAACTAAAACACCTAAAACATTTGGCTTGAGCCCAGGAGTCAGGCTCAACACTACTATGAAGTAGAAGTACATTTTTGATGTTGGCATGTCAAAGGGCATATGACTGGATTTTAGTGATGTTTAAGAATTCTTTTGGGTGTTTCAGTCCCTAAAAATTTAGCTGTTAATACTGCAGCAGGCTTTCCCAGGACAAATCTATACTCACACATATGTTCCACTATTTTGCAGAAAATCAGCTTAATCTAGGTAAAGCTCATTGTTTAAATCAAGAAAACAGGAAAGAACAGGAAAATGGCTTCTCTGTCTTGGGCTACGAAGCATATAATCTTTCTTTTTCACTAGTTTTTACTCTTAAGACTTTGAATAACACAGTGAGTGAAAATTCTCATTTATAACATATATAGCTATAGTCTCTTTCCCCTATCTGACAGAAGCTGTCCTTGATTTTCCTTTTTCTGAGAAGTAGCACTGTGAATATTTTCATGTCTACTTAGAATTTATGGTTCATGTAACAAAACATCCAAAGAACTGTTATGCTCTTCCCCTTTAAATCTCTTTGCAAGACACTTGTGATGCAGCCACAAATCAAATGTCCATTGCTATGGATTCAGTAAAACTGAGCATAAAAATTATTCTGAAGATCTAATTGTATGATACTGGTTATCCATCTTAGCTATCCATTCCTTGTTGTCTAAAGGGTAGGGAATTAGTTGTTCTCTACAAGGGATATTCTTCTTATGGTTTTAAGTAATGTTTTGTCCAAGAAAAAGGCACAAATTTTTCTAGTACAACAGGATGGTGCACAGTCAGACTCATATTATTGTTCCATTCCTAATGATAACCATTACACCAGTGACAATAAGTACTAATTTTAATCAAAAACCTCCATACATAAAGACAAAAATATATTTGAAACAATTTATTTTTTTCCATTAGTTCACACAGGCTTAGCTACAGACTTCTCAGAAAGACTGGCAAATGAAATCCTGCCATAGCAAAGATCAGAAGGGAAAAAAAAAAGAAGTTATTCTTAGGGATGGATAGTTATTGCTCTTGCTGCTCCTGCTGCTATGAATTCGCTTTCTCCCATCTGGTCCTAGCTTTCCCTTCAAAATCTATATTTGCTTCACTCCTACAGCATAGGTACAATACCAAGGTGGCTGGAGAGTGAACAACTCTGTAGCCCTGGCTTGGAGGAGCAGTACCTAAGACTACTTTATACAGGGTGGTGCTGGGACCTATAGTTAATGTGAAAAATCCCCAAACCACAGAGCACTAACATTTACGTGAATTACAAAGGCATCAGCCTTTGTAGATAGGTGTAGGTGTAGATAGGTGTAGATAGGATAGATGGGTCTTGTACATCTATACTGTCTTAAGTTGTACCAGACCAGTTTTATAGTATCTAATAGGTTTAAACTATAATTAATTAATATGTGCATAAATTTATACATATATGCACATATATGTAAAAACAAATATACATATGTACATATATGTATGTTTATATATATATCTAAATGTGAAGAACTGTGAAAAATGCTTTATGTCTACTGTTCCAAGTAAAGACCAGATTCCATCTTTTTCTTGCCTGTTACTGAGATTTTAGAATTATGTCCCTGGAAAAATAATTGTTCCTAGGTTTGTAGAAAGATGGAAGTTTTGATGATGGTGTAATATGGAAGTTCTACACACAAAACATACATGCATACATATAAACATTCGGTGTCTCAGGAAGGTTGCTTTTACTAAGTAATTCTGAAAAAAAGGACATTTTGTTGAAGTGTTTGGTCTTACGGTTAAAAAAAGTATATCAAATGTTGATTTTAGTAAGACCATCTTATGGTAATTGCAGTCAATGTTCAGTAACAGATAGCATCAAACACATATTTCAACTTACGTCCACAGTAAAGAGTTATCAGCTACTTCATACATAAGTAAATTATTCATGTTTCTGTACTTATAGGAAGCCACTGTACCAAGGTGGATGACCTCAGCAAATGCCTGTATCTCAGCATCAGTTCTGCACTAGACTTCTGCATCAATGTGCCCTTGAAGCACAAAGCCTTCATGTTTCAGCTCTGTTTTCCAAGTGAGAAGCTTTGGTCTTACATTGACACAACCTTAAAGTATTATGCCAAGTGAAAAGTGCAGAAAGGGGAATAATTTTCACAGTACATAAATAATAATAGCAATTATTTATAAAAACATATTGGAAAAAATTGAATAGAAAATTGTGTTGAATGCATTACTTTCTCTTCCTTTCTTCTTTTGCAAGTAATAATGAAATTTATTTCAACTGCAGCATCTGGATTATTGGCACAGTTAGTTGGGGAATTTTACATTTTCCACAGGTTATTCATATATTTGTAATTTGTAACCATTCCTGTTTTCATTTGAATTCATTGTGCCAGATCCCTTTTTCAGCAATGAATGCTCTATCTAAAGCCTGTTGAGTTCAGTGATTTCTTTATTGGAATCAAGGCCCATAAACGTTACAAATTGCTCTTGCAGGCACCAGGAGAGTTTTCTAATTGAGGATAGCCATCAGCTGGTGAACAGACATCCATTTGCCCATGGAATCCACGAGCTGCACCTCACTATAGAGAGCAAGCAGGTAAGACAGGACATTTTCAGGAAGTTAGGATGGCTGTAGACAGTCTCCACATATGGTATCTATCATCCAAAGCTGGTACAGCAATTCCTTGTTCAGTGTGAGAATATAGCAGTGTGTAAATGTTTTATAAATTCACAGATATGTTTTCAGTGGATTTTACTGCATGAGGTGTAATTTTTTGGATTTGAAAGTTTGGAAAGGACTGGCTGTCAGTATGTCTGCCATATTAACTACAGCCGGCTAGATAACAGGAATGCTACATCATGGAAAAATAATAAACTCAAAACCAAACTTCAGGTATCACAGAAAATTGTTTGTTTGTTTCAGTGACATCCCAAAAAGCAAGCAAGCCAATGACACTGCTTCCTCCATTCCTCCTTTTCTCAGTCAACAGTTCTGTGGTTAAGCCTTTTTTCTGGCATAGGACAGAGCAAGTTGAAAACTCCTTCAAAAGGAATGCTTCCACCAGAGTTGTCCTGATCTATAGTGTGGAGGGTTGCACAGCTGTGTGCTCCAGAGCCAGTCCCGAGATGTAAGGAGTAAATTGGCCCTGCATCCCCATCTGGACAACTGGAGAGGGGTGGGAAGGCAGTGCTGCAGCCAGAGGACTTTCTTGCTTCATGGCTGGTAGGATGGGGAATAACTGCTGCTGCAAGCTGCCAGTGGTAACCAGGGCAGAAATCTAACACCCACACCCACACAAATGCATTCAATTTAGAGCCGATCATTAGGGTGCTTCTTGAGTAATGAGTCTTGTCCCCTGTTTCTGACTCCAGACCTGGGAAGTATTCTAGTGAAATTTTTGTGCAAACAGACACATTGCCACTAAAAGTTACAGCTGATATATCACTGCTATTTAATGGAAAAACATTTTTTTGAAAATTCCTTTCTGTTTTCACATCGCAATGTTTAACTGCTAGAGGAAGTGGTGGGTGTAGAGGGACAGCAAAATCAGCAAATGCTCAGAGGAAGATCAGAGAAATTAGCTGTGAGCCCAAGAAAAATCATGAGCAAGTAAGGGATGTTTTTCAAAAATAAGCAATAGGAAGTCAGTGTGACTTCTGCTCCTAAATATTTTACTCTGCTTGAATCTGCTGTCTTAAATCTTTCTTCTGATCAGCTTTCTGTCATTTGAATGTTTCCACTATTGATGATGATTTCACTTCACTGGGAAATATTATTCTGTTGCTAGGAAGTAAACGTGGTAACCAGGATGCTATAAAACAACAAGAAGTTTATAACAGTTTTCTTAAAGCATGATATTCACATAAGTTAATAGTGTCTGCTCACTTGGGAAGTCTGTGATCATTAGGTAAAAGAACAGCCTGAGACATTCTCCAGAAATGAGAAATTGTAACATTTTCGTGCAAAGCGATTACAGAAGAAGAAACATCTGAGACATTGGCAGGAACATTAATGTGCTGGCTCATATAGTAGGTGATTCTGAGAATTAAGTTTTTGATATACAGGAGAAACCTTTGGAGATCAAAGAAGAAAACTATAGAAATAATCCATGTTATAGGAATAAGGATTCTAGTTCAGGTACTCCACTTCCTTAAAGGTCTCAAAAAGTGGTGCTGATTTAATGTCCCTCTACAATAGAAAACTTCATGGCAGACACAAATGGTGTTTTGACACTTCTCTTTTTTACCCTTTGTTTAGTAATTATATGAATTAATAATAAAATATCCTTGACTAGGAGTGGTAACTTTTTCACAACCACTCTGCAGAAATGTCAGTACCTTAACAGGTGCAAGGCAAGAAAACCATCACTAGCAATTTCTGAATCTAACTTCTGTGGGAAAATTGCAATTGTTTCTGGCTAGAATCTTGCATGGTCCTATGGGAGTGCCAAGGCTATTTGTGTTTTAAGCTTTATTAGTATAAGATGCAGGATTATTATTTTCCTGGAAAAATCTTGGGATAGGGCTTTGTGGTTGTTTGCTCTTAAGTGGAATGTCTAAATAAAAATATAGTGGTTAGACAGAAATAATGGAATATATGATTTGCCATATAAGGGTTTCTTCTCTTCTCTCTCCTTTTCAATTGTATTGTAGCTAAATTTCCACTTTTGTGTTGGTATTTTTAAATCTGTAATTGATTGAGGGCTCATTTTACTGTACATTTGAGTCTAATTATTTTTTTGGTGGGCCCAATCTGGTATTTAGACATCTAAGTACTTGTGAAAAGCCAACAATTATTTGCAAGTATAATTACTTGCAATCAAAAAGACAAGTGGAAAGGTGACATTTTCTTTGGAAATTAGACTTTCTACATTAGCTATTTATTTATATAATACACATGAGAGACCAATTCACTTTTGCAAAGATAAAGTGGAATTCTTGGGAAATCCTAAATCACTCTTTCTCTTTCCTCACTGATGCTGTAAGAAGCAGTCAAAAGGAAATGTTCAGAGTAGGCAATCCTTCAAAGCATTTATGCATTACAAAAAAATCACTCTACACATCAGTATTGAAGATATTTAAGTAGCTGATTCTTTTTCTGAACATTTGGCAAATATAAAATTCTCTTAGAGAAATTAATAAGTAGGAAAATCCTACCAATTGGTTTTGCAGAATTAGCTACGAGGAACGAAAATATTTTTATGGATATTCCTTTAACTATCCCATAAACTTATAATACATAATTGCATGTATATTTAAGTAAAGTGTTTTTTCAGAGTTCAGCAATTGCCTCTGAAATTGTTTTGTCATATATTGAATTTTATCTATTTCTTATTGTATTATGGAGGAGCTTTCCTATTTTACATATAATGACTTCCGTTTAATCCACTTATTGGTAATGTGATCTGCTGTCCAAAGATCTGGAACTGGATCATGAGAAAATAAATAACTATTTTTAACCGTGTTTGCTTTAAGCAAATATATTTAGAAAATTTAAGAATCCTTTAAGATTTTAAATTCTTTTTAATAAAATATAGTTTGCAAATGAAAAGAAAAAGAGAAAATAGTATGACAGATACAAAATAAATTATTATTTAAAATAAATTATTCTGCAGAACCTGATGGTGCTTTAGATAACAAGCCATTTATTTCAATTTAAAGAACAAGACCAGACAATGTGAATAAGAGAGAAGGCATCTTAAAGATACATTAATATTGTACTAATTCTGTAGAAATTACTGTTAATCAAACTTAGATAAACATTGCCATATAATATTCTTCAGTTTAGCAGAGAAATTTGATATCCTGACATATGACTGTGTCACACATACAGGGGACAACAGCAAATGAAGTTGTCACAGAAATATATCTGAGGAATTAACAGGGATTAAAGATATGTAAAGCTGTCTGAAAATTTTCAGAGTGCAGCAAAATGTTAGAGGGACTTAGACCCACTGTGTACATCTTGAACACACAGGTGACAAATATGAATCCTGCATTTCCTCTAGGGCACAACTAGGGTTCACATTTTCATCACAGGTTCTGAATCTCTGGAGAGATGGACATTTGCACCATTTGCACCATTTACACTTTTATCAGTCTCTGGTATTATGGGCACACAATTGCCTGTGAAGAAATTGGAAATTACCCAGGAGCATTTCAGGGAATGACCATCCAGTGCTTTCCATGCCTGTTACAATTACACTTCAAACGCACCACAATCTGATATTTCAGTCCATCTATCTGGAGACAAGAAAATTTCTTTATTTAAACTGTCAATGCTTTCTTCAAAAGGTGGAAAGATAGGAGAATCAAACATAAATTTGAATCATTGTAACCTGGATACCACATTTTTATAAGCTTTTACTAGTTAGTTTACCACCTGAGTTATGGAAGAAAAGGTCAAAATTTACCTCCCATTCCCTACCCATTCCTTACTGGAAATCAGTTTAGGAAAAAGAAACCCAATAACTAAGACCACATTGAAATTCTCACCAATAGTGGTCTGACAGTCTCAATCTTCTATTGAAAAAAACCTCAGACTTTCTATTAGATGGGGCAAATTTGAACGATAGAGGCTGAAAAAAATCGTCCAATTCTTAAATTATTTATCCACTATCTCCCTATAAGGTACACTGAATAATCATTGCTTGAGGAATGTCGAGGAGACATAATTTTTCTGGCAGAAGACATGAGTCCTGGAATGTGTTAGGTGGTCACCCCACAGACATGAATAGAATCAAACTGCAAGTGGGGTCTTAGGGCCCAACATGAAACATCAGGAAACTCTATTCTGAAGCCTTGTTTTAAGTTCAAGAGAAAATGGTTTTAAATTATGACCTTCTTTCACTTCTGGAAATGCCTTAAATTTGGAGTTATGTTATTGTTGTATACTTTGGTTGAACCAGAATACTGACCAAAGCTGGTGTAAAGGTGATCTTAGAAAGATTTTGGACCACTGCTCTATCAGAGAAAAGAAAGAAAAATAGTAACTGGATTAGACCAGGCCATAGTCTGCTTTTAGGTACTAGCATTGTCTTTGAAACCCTTAACACCTCCCAAAGAATTTTCATGTCATAGTCAGGCTTTTTTCCCATGTGAATCTAAAGTGACAGCATGATGCTGGATGTTTTACACTATTTCCTTGATAGAGTTACGCTTCTCACAGGAGAAGAAATGTGTTCTTACTGCATCTGGTTACCAAGCAAGCATACCAGAGGAGATAAAATTCAACATTAAATAATCAAGAATTATCTCAAAGTATGTTAAAAGAAATTATTTTGACAACAACAGGAATTCTTCAGTCCCACATATCTCTAAGAAATATTTCGTGGAAGCTGAAATTAGACTGGGAAGATCAAATAATAGTAACATAAATATGTGATTGCCACAGCTTGCTTGGGTATAAAAATGCTTTTTCCCAAACCGTTACTGGCTCAAGAGATGTTATCAGCTAGTAAGTGTTTGCTCCCTAGAGCTGTGGTAACTAGTGCTGTATGATTTTAAAGGAGCAGAGATACCCAAAACAGTCATTAAGCATTCCTTTTAAGTAAAAAATTGGATACTTGTTTTAAAATAGGTACTCTGGGAATACTTTTGCTTGGCTGAAAAATAGGACCCAATGAACTGACAGATATAAGAACAAATTCTCTTTGTGGCTGACTCACACAGTATTCAGGTTTCATTTAAAATTCATTTTGAGAACACAAAACATTTCAATTTCATCTTCTCTGCCTCCAGACCACACATTATTGCATGATATGAGACATCACCTTCAGATTTACATATTTTTAAAGTATGGGTGGAAATGCTTTAGTATGTGATAACATGTAGTTTTAAATTTAATCTGGATAGCAGCAGAAATGCTAATATTAGGCACAGCTCTTGTATAAGTTTATTTGCTAGGTTTCCTAGGTTTCAGTGCCTAGCAGACAACAATATATACTTTCCAATTTCACTATTCTAGTACAATGACTTTTTTTCCTTCCTTCTTCCTTCTTTTCTTCTTTGTTTGTTCCCTCTCTGCATCCTTGAGCAGCTCATCATTTAAAATTTATGAAATAAAAAGGAATGTCCGCTTGCCTTGCACCGCTGCTGAAACTGTCTTTGCCAGCCCAGGCTTTCTCCTTTGGTGGCCTGACTGCTTTAGTATGGACTTCCTTGAATAATTAGCTAAAGATTGCATTCTTCACACAAACACACTGGCACATGGGATGTAATTTGATCAGGTTCAATCAAATCAGCTATTAGAATGGTATTGCTTAAAAAAATACTTCCTACATTTCTGAACTCAGCTCTGCAGCCTGCCTCCAAGCTTAATACACTTTGTTGTCATCTCTCACTGTTACTAACTTCCTACATGTTTTTGCTAATATAGCGCTTGGGAAAGATGTCTTAAGTAGCAACCTTATAAGACACAGCCTTATACGACACAGAAAGGAGGAAGAAAGGTATTCCATATGCTCTTCTACCTCCAGGAACTCTGCAGCTGGTTCCTTCTCCTCTCCTCCTGACTAAGTATGTGGAAAACTGTTATCAATTCCAGTTTTGCTTCTGGTGTTGTGTTAAAAATGTACATGTTGCAATTAGGCATCATTGAGTAAAACACTGATCTAAATAGAATGAAGTCAGTTTCCAGTCTAATTTCTTACATGGTTTGTGTAATGATGTTGAGATGATCTGATATCTTTGCCTAGTGTATCTATGAAGTTTGGCTTGAACAATTTTGGACATGACAATATCTTTACCACACTTCTTTTGGACTTGTGTTGCACCTGTGAACACGATGCCTGAAAGACCTTTGCTACCTTACAGCCAAGGAGAACAGGAGAGCGAGGCGGTTAAGACACATTAGTGGTGAATGTTTTACTATTGTCACCTAAAAGGGACTGTCCCAAAAGTTCTCCAACCAGTGGCTGTTAATCTATTCAGTGTGTACTGGTTACTGTGGTTATTTCTCCTCATGTGCATAACTTTGCGTTTCCCCTTGCTGAACTTTGTATCATTCATCTCTGTCTGTCGGACAAACCCAACGAGCAGGTTGCTGCTCTGTATGGCAGCACAACAACCTGGTGTACCAGCCAGTTCCCTCTGTTCTGTATTTTTGAAACTGATGAGGGTGCACTCCATCTCCTCCTCCAGGTCTTAATGAAGAGTTTCAACTCTACTGGTCCCAGTACTGACCCCTGGGCTGTGCCACCAGTGACAGGACTCCAGTGTGGGAGCTCAGGACTTCTGAACAACAAATCAGTATGATTTCGCAGAAGACCCTTTATTGTTTACATAACACCCTACTTATACATTTTACAACTGCTGTACACGTGATCACGCATTACTTGATTGGTCCCTCCATCTTGTCCATGCGCTCTGCACGCACTTGTCAGAAAATATGGTTGGTTCTAGTCCAGTGCGGCACAGTCTTTATCTATTTCTTGCTGTCATGGTGTTCTGTTTTTCAGCTTTTTCTTTCCCAGTTTAGAGCAGTTTACATTTCAGTAACCTTGATGAATTCCTGAGGGCTCTGATAAGAAAAACTAAAGATGGTTTGGCTGGG
Organism: Struthidea cinerea; assembly: GCA_013397865.1. Lineage (NCBI taxonomy): Eukaryota > Metazoa > Chordata > Aves > Passeriformes > Corcoracidae > Struthidea > Struthidea cinerea. The sequence continues at coordinate 100,733 of VZTI01004798.1, forward strand.
GCACCCTATCAGGGTTCAAATGCATTACAACACTCCTTCACTGCTCATCTTAACTCTCCAGTCGTGGCTGTTCAGTGGGTTTTCAATTCACCTCACTGTGTCCTTATCTTTGTAAGCTTCTTTATTAGAATTTTATTAGAAATCATGATGAAAGCTTTGCTAAGTTGAGGATAAATAGCATGAACTGCTCTCCCCTATCAAACCATCACCTCACTGAGGTTGTTGAAGTATGCTTTTTTCCTTCTTATATCCATACTGACTACCCTTCACACCTTCTTGTCCTTCATGTTTTTGGAATTAGATTCCAGGTGGATTTTCTCCATCACATTCCCAAAGACTAAGCTTAAACAATCTCCTCTTAGGATTCAGAACACTATCTCCTGGCTGCTGTAGCCAAGGGCTACCCTGACTTTCACATCCTTGAATAGTTCTTTCTTTTTCATAAGTATCAGATCCAGCAGAGCACCTTTCTTTGCTGGTTCTTCAGTTACCTGGACCAGGAAGTTGTCTTCGATGCATCATAAAAGTCCTCCAAATTGCCTGAGTCCTGCTGTATTGTCTGTCTAGCATTTGTTACAGTGTTTGAAGTCCCCATAAGAAACAGAGTCTGTGAATGTGAGGCCATATCTACTTCCTGATCAGGAGGTCTATATTGGATTCTGACTAAAAAAACACTTGTGCTGGGCTGCCCACAAGTCTTTACCCATAAGCTCTTGACCAGTTCCTGGACAAATCAGAGAGGCAGACCTTCATGTAATCCAGCTGTTTCACATAAGGGGCAAATCCCACTTCCCACCTTCCCAAGCCCTTCCTTCTAAAGAGCCTGGACCCCTCCACTGAAGCACTAAACCATGTGCACCTTTCTACATGTTCATGTAGTCTCTCAGTGTATTGCAATGACAGAGCTGTGAAGAAGAGGAAGATTGGAGGGAAATGGTTGCTTTTATGACAAGCAAGAAAACCAGCCTGGCTTAAGGCAATCTTTTGCTTTACTTATTTATGTGATCAAAATAAGATTAAAAAAATCTTATTTAAAAATAAGAGTGGAAAACAGCTAGTGCCTGTTTTGTATTAGTATGACAGGTTTAAGATCTGCAAGACTTTGGCTAAAAACTGACTAGCTGATTAAATTTAATAGCCTTGTAATAGAATTTTATAAGACTTTGCAGAGGTGTATGGTATAGAAGTGTGGCTGCGTGCTGAATAAGCTTTTAGTCCTCATCTTTTTTTTAATACCAATACTGTCCAAACCAGGCTCTGAAGTATATCCCTTAACTAGAAGATTTGCTATATTTAATTTATGCAGAGGGACAAGCCCTTGGGAAATATCAAACTTTTCAGTTATTTAAACCAAATTAACTAATAAAGTTTGCACTTTACAGACTGTACAGGTGCTTGTATCTTATCTTTAAAAATTACTTAGAAGAGATACAACTGAACTGTCAGCAGTACTGTCTTATTCCTGTATTACCAAAACATAAACCAAGTTAAATTTCATCAATCAAAGTTCATTTAAAGGATATTTCAGCTCCAGCGCTAAAAGACCAAACTGAGGCTAATCCAATCACTTCTGAAATTGATACGTGACATTTGCAAAATTATTTTCTGTAGGTATAAGAAAATTATTTTTATTTTTTTCTGCTTTAAATCTATTATTTCTCTTCCATTTAAAACAGATTTTGCTATAGTGGACCACTGTAGTAAAAAGAACTTGGTATTTGATAACAATTTTTTTTTTTGTAGCAACGTGTTAGTGTGATGAAAATATTAGTGCAACAATTAGGTACAACGAAAGAGATACTTTGAGTGACTTGGGAATACATTCAAATGTAAAAAAAAATACAAAATACTGTAAAACAGAAACTCTATTCCTGATCAATATATGCTGCTGTGTGTTTTGCAATACTAGAAAATTTAGGATGCAAATAGAGTAATAACAAGAGAAATTGAAATACTTTCTACTTAGATAGCTATTCCAACAAGGAAAAATATTTTAGAAAAAGCTTGCAAATTAAATTAATTTATAAAAACTACTGATAGGAGCAGTGTATTCCACAAAGAAAGAACAGTTCATATTGAAAGATCAGTCTAGTAAACAACCCTGACTGTTCTGGACATTTTTCTTTACACGCATTTGTATAAATGTATTATATGAAGGCACACATGCATCAACATTTTTCTTAATGGTATAGCAAATTAAAACCACGATGCAATATATATTATATATATATACAAAATAACTCAACACTTTTTTTTCACTTGAGCATTTTGTAAATGCCTACTAGGCTATATATATTTAGCCAAATTTGAAAACAATGACAAAACCCCTTTAACAGAAATGATGAAATCAAGTGGGAGGAACCCAAATTTAGAGAATATTTAGGGAATATGGGACGGATATGTATGGATGCTAAAAAGTTAGAAGCAGAGAAATTCTTCAGCTTTTCTCAATATTCTGTGAGAACATTGCTTTCTCATGCAGACTAGCTGAGAAACAGTTTTTTATTTTGTAAACTGTTTCACAGCTGCACGTAGTCTGTGGAGGTGTTTTGGTTCATTGAGAAAAAATATTTTGAAGTAAGTGTTATACTGTTCGGCCAATCACTTGGGTGGGTGGCTGAGCTGTGAACCAATTGTGTCATTCCTCTATTGCATTATAAAAGTTATAAAAGGACTGATTTAATTATTAATAAAAGTGAATTTTCTCCTGGACTCATTCTCTCTAATGTCGTTCTTCTCGACGCTCCCAGTACATTGCAGCGACAGATATGTATCATGAAGAATGAAAATGCTGTTCCACAGCAAATGTTGTTCTCATGTACGAAGTCATTTGTAACTCTACAGGAACAACTGGTTTCCATTGTCTGTTTTCAGATTCATGGCATAGGAAAAAATGCTGGTGAACTGGAAACGGAAGTCATTACTTACAAACAGCATAGTAGCTCTGAGCTTCTCTACTTTGTGGTAAAAAACAGAGAGAAAGGCATTATGGGAAGGGTTGAATAAACGCAAATGACAATGAAAGCAATTTCTATTATTGGGTTTTCACTTCTCATTTTTTAGATACTTGTACTGCTAGTTCTTACTAGTGTAGAGGGATATGAGTTTTGCAATGAAAATCTGTTCTTAAAGACATCATATGTTTCATGGCCCTCAGTAATGTGTCCCATGCCTAGAGAAAAGTTCATCATAAAACTAAGCACAAAAATCACTAATCTGAAAAGAGTCAAAGTCACAATTAGAGACACTGAATAATAGGGTTGGGATTAAAAACCTGAATCACCATCAGAAAAAAGAATCCTGCTGCCTCTTCTAGGACATCTACAAATAATTAATAACTTAACTTCAACAGAATACAGATAATTTCATGCAAAAATATGTTTCCACTCCTCCCTGGAGTTTTGCAAATGCAGAACATTTAATGTGAAACCTGAAAATTTTGTGATGAGAATTTAGCTTTCAGTGATATATTTATCATATTTGTCAGAACTTTTTGAAGTCTTGCTTACAAGGTGCATTAGCTACCAAATGCCCACCCAGGTGCTCTCTCACTCATCCTTCTCAAGAGGACAAGGGGAGAAAATAGGATTTAAAAGATCATGAGTTTCAAAATAAAGACAGAGAGATTAGCAACAAATTACTATCCTTGGCAAAACAGACTTGATTTAGGGGAGTTAATGTAATTAAGTGTCAATTAAAATAGACATGTATGGTGAAAAATAGAGGCAAATTAAAACAACACCTTACCCGTGCCTCCACTTTTCTATTAGCCTTCATGTCACTTTTTCACTCATGACACATCTGTATCCTTCCTGTAGCTCAAGCAGTACAGAGGGTATGGGGATACAGTCAGTTCATAACTGTTCCTCTCTGCTGCTCCTTCATCTTCTCACTTTTTCCTGTTGCAACGTGAGTCCTTCCCATGTCCTTCAAGATAAAGTTGCTCCGAGTGGGCTCTTCACCAGATGCAGTTCCTGATGCATCCACCTGCTTCCACAGGGCCACCTCTACTCTGGTGCCTGGACACCACCTTTCCCTCCTCCCTTGACCTTGGTGTTTTCACTGTTCCAACACTTCATTTCCTCTCTGCTCTCTGGTGTTTTGGGCCTTTCTTAAATGTGTTATCATTAGATGAACCACCAGTGTGGCTGCTGGGCTCAGCCCTGTCCTGTCGGAGATGTATCTGGGATAGGGCAGCTCCTGGCCTCTCAGAGGGAGCACTGCACCTTCCCCACAGCCAAAACCTGGACATGAACATCCAATACACACAGCAAAAATGTTTGCTAAAAGGATTTTAATCTTTAACTTTACACTTGCACTACAATTGCTTCGATAGTATCTTGAACACTGAACAGCTGGCAGTAAGACTGAAGGTATCTGAGTGGTTTAGCCATGTTAATTAAGACACTGCTGACACATTCCATGCCTTAATTAATGTCTCCCCTGATGGGGGAGAGGTTTAGCGTCTTTGCCAGGAATTCAGGAGGCGAACAGAAACTTCTTCAGTCTCTGCTTTCAGATAGTTGTTTATTAAGTCTTATCAGAGAAACAGAGTCACTAGCGTGACCCAGACATAGCACAGAGCAGAGAATGCAGGAGAAGTCCACACTATCAAGATTAGACAGTCTTTTTAAAGGTAAATTATCCAATTAAAACGTAAAACGAAAGATATTTTCACATTTCCACCAATGTTCAATAAATCACTTTGTCACGTACATCGGAAGTGCGGACTTTTCTATCCAATCACCTTAAACTACTTCTACTGCAGAATATGGAGGAATAGAAGGAGGAACAAGAAGCCTAGAGAACAACAACAATCCTCCATTTTGAAGTTTCTTACTTTTATCTATTTACTATATTAACAAGCCCAAAGACCCTAAATTTTCACCTTGTGATAATCTTGCATAACATTCTATCATCTAGTTCACACCAGTGTAGATTCCAACTCTTCCCAAAGGGTAGGTAATTTTCTCCATGGACGAAGGTCAAAGACAGTGTTGTCCAGGGGGGTAGAATCCTTCAAAACAGGCAGAGAGATATTCTCTGCATTCTGGATTCCAGCACACTGCGATGGCAGAACATCAATCCATGGGGGTGAGCCAGAACCTCCTGCTGTTTATTGCCCGCTGTCTGTGATTGCTGAGCTATTGGGTTAAGGAAACAAAGACCCCGAAGTCTCCACGTGTGAATACTGTTCCTTTCTGTGACCTTGGCTTGAGAACCTGTCATGTTTTAGCTGTGTTACCTAATGATCTGTGCAGGCACTGGCTATTACTTATTAGGAACAAAACAATAACTAAATTTTTCAGGTCATCTGAAAACATATGTCAATAACTTACAAAAATGTTGCTCCTGTGTGTCCACAAAACCAACATATTTTACAAAGGGTTGTGTGCATGGGAGAAGTTATTTAAGCAGTGTATTTGATTATTATTTGCTTTTATGTTTTTGTATCTCCTCCCCTGGCAAACCTGTTGCCCTGAAACCTTAAGCTAAATTTCATGGGCTTCATAAAATAATTCACTACCCTAACCTGTACCTCATTATTGCTTCTCTCTGTGCCTTGGGAGGACTCAGCTTTTCCATGAAGGTCAACAGCTAAATTTTAGTTGCTCAAACCTTCAGCCTGTCACTAGTCCATTGCTACTGCTCTCTTGACCTTGCAGATAGAGTGGTGGCAATGGGTAATTCCTTATCAGAGAGGAAACAGAAGGGTAAAGAGAAAAATAGTACTTATATAAAAGAAATGAAACGTAAGAGTTGTCAGGCATATTCCATTGCTTTCTGGTACATGTGATTTATTTCTAAGCAATTTTTTTTCTTAGTCTAGGTTTTCACAGAGATTTGATTAGGAGGGCTTGGGGAGTTCCTGAATATGGGTGACTGTAAGAGGAGAAAAACATTAAAAAAAATTAAAAATTTTTAAAATTCCTATGCTAATGTGTTCGGGGGAGGGGCTGTTTGACTTTTTTCAAGGAAACAAGCACAGACACAACAAACAGGTCCAGAAGAAATCAAAATCTTTTGTGCTTTGTGCTCCATCATCAATCTGAAAACTTCAGAACATGACTTGAAACCAAACTTCCAGTCTCTCACCAATGTCAGATAAGACAAAGTACTTCAGAAATTAAACTTACAGTAGAACATAGTGTTTAACATGACTTTATAACATGTAACATACCCAATAATTGTTTTCACAGTAAATGTCATAGATGTACTCCCAAACAGAGCAGCACCATTAAATATACTCTCCTTCTTTCTGTCTCTCCACTCAGTTTCCATAATTTTTCTTACTTCTACATTTCTTTCTTCCTTCCTTCTTTTAAAAGTTTTGGATGGAAATCCTAAAAAAATATATCCTAAGTTTATCACATCAATCAAATAAACATTTCTACATAAACCCCAAATAAACATGACCAAAAATAAAGAAAACATGGAATTAATATCTTAGAAAATTAAACTTGGAACCTTCCAGTCAAGCTGGTTTATTTTGATTCATTTCTGATTGCTGGGCTACTTTTTCCTTGGGAACAGTAAAATCCATCCCTAGCATGACATTACAACCCTCTATGAAATCTTTCTTAATCTCATTTCTGTCCTGCTCTAAACAGAGAAAACTCAAATGCCAGCACCAATCTTGGCAACACACACCCAAAGAGAAAGTACACACTGAACCAGGAAGGATAATGCCAGCTGAGATTTCCACCAGCTGGAAAGCTGTGGAGCTGCCACAGCACAGTCAGTACTGGAGGTTTAAACAAGTTTATTGATCATTAGAGCAATTTTACTGCTATATCTCACATAAGTGATGAGCAAAACATTACATGAAAATCTACAAGCCTGAAAATGTGTTGTGTGGATGTACATGAACTTATTATGCAAATACAACAAATATTGTTGAAAAATAATATAATAATATAGGCAGTGTATTAGATATGGAATGTCATATAGTAATATACCTTTTTAAAATATTCACTATAAATGTTATACATTTATATTTATGATTTTTATGAATATTATGTATTCATATTTTCACTTCTAGAGAAAATAGAAATGTCTTCTGAAAGATACAGACTCTATAACTGTTTACCAGAGGGTGGAATGAGTTGGATTTGCAGCAACTGTAGGTCAGTTCTATTCAACTAGTTCAGTTTAGTCTCTTTAATTCATATATAATTAGTTAAGGATTTAGCTTTCTCTGTATGTTGCTCTTCTCTTTTGCCATGGACCCCATGGAGAAAGTAAATTCCTGCATTTTTTTCTTTGTGCATTCAGGTCAGTGACTGTTACTTTGTTTATTAGATAGATTCTGCTTGTCAGTAAAAAGACCAGGCTGTTTTTTATATTTCCCATTAACTTTCTGGCCTCAGCTCTGTTTCACAAAAACTCTGTTTTTAAAACCCCAACATCTGATAAAAACTAGGTAAGAACTTACTCTTATAGTTACCATGTATTTAATTTCCTCTCTTTTATTCTGACATAAAGAGATAATTTTGTGGAAATTGGGTCCACTATGCAGCACTCCATGTACACTGGAAAAAAAAAATCCTTCTTTCCCTGTATAAGCCCATAATGTAGCAACATGTAAAATAGAAAATGTAATTCTGATTATTCCATCTCCCAAGGTCACCCAAGGACAGAGAGACAATGGAACTGCAAAGGGCAAAGAGGGTAAAGTAGATAACCGGAAGCATAAGATAAGTAAAGATTAAGTTAAGATTAAATGGGGTAGCCTGAAAATAAAATAGATGAGTAAAAAGGAGATGTGATGCTGGTCTGCCAAATCAAGAACGTTATAAAGAATTTGAATAAGCAATTATCAGTATTTTGTCAAATGCAAGAATCAGTATACACAAAATGAAATTTATAGGAGGAGAAATAAAGTAAAAAATATTTTTTCACATTGCATGTATTTCACATGTTTATAGTGTCTTAAGCCTAAAAAATAAATATGAAATTAAAAGGGAGCTAATGGAGAAGAGGTATCCAGATTATTAAGCATGGTGATTGTTTTTGGAAGTGATTATAGGATACCGTGGAGGCAGATACCCCTTTATATTTGTCCTCTAACACCTACTGATGCTCTTGGAGGAAGAAACAAGGTTAAATCTTTAGCCTGACTTGGTGGTTCTGTCCTTTCATATTCTTATGAAGAGTCATCACAGATAATTTGCATTAATTATTAAAGTGTTGATCAATGGTGTTGTAACTACATGGCCTGAAAAGCTCTGTAAGTATTTCTTTTTAGTGGGGGAATTTAAGCAAAAGATCACACTGAACTTGTATAAGACTGAAATTAATTTTTTTTTTTTATTTTATGGGCACATGATACTCTGTAGTGTTATAAGTATGCACAGGTTTAAAATATCCATGGTATTTAGGACAATGAAAGGAAACTGAGGGAAAAAACCAACCAACCAACCAATTTTTAATGGGATACTGTTGTCAAGCTTGCTTTTCTGGAACACACAAAGTACAAATAGCCACTAACTACTGGTGAATCACTGGGAGAGCTGGACTTTTTTGACAGTAGATCTCTAGTCAGAGTCTACTGTTTTCCAGGACTTTCCTAGATGGTTTACTAGCTCTTTCTTTGATGCTGATGTGTCTAAGAGCCATATGCTTTTAAAATACTTTTCCATTTTCCTGAGCCATGCAAACAAGAGGAGAAAAGTGTTTTATAAACAGTTTGTATCTCAGCAAAACCCATACAAGTGGGTGGCAGGGCAAGTAATATTTACTTTCTTTAAACCTCCATTAGTGCTATAGGTTTCATTTTACATACATTCTCTCACTTCTGTTCCTAAACCCCTTAATATCATATGCAGTGTTTTATCATGCATTCACTCTAAAGGTTTTAGAATAGGACTGGAATCAGGACTCCAGTCCTTGTGGCAGCTCACTGTTTTACCTACTATACATTTCTTCTGATAAATGGCAGAATCAAGATATCGGTCTGGTAGACATTAGGTTTGATACTATAGCTCCCGAATCTTTATTTGTGTTAGGCTGAGCACATGGGAATTCCAGGCAGTAACAGTCGTGTTATTTGTCACTTTGAGTTAAGAAAGGCAGGATGTTTCAGCTTTACGAGGTCTTCCTGCATTCTCAGCAGAAATCCTGAGATGGAGAGAGAGCTGAGACAGGCCCTGGTCTAAAATAAATTCTTTATGCTTCCCACTAGGCTTACTTGTGCAAGCACATATGTGTTTCCCTTCTAATTAAAATGTAAATAGATTAACTAAAAGTACCTGTGATTAAAATTTGATGTTAGACTGTAAGAAGGGAACAATGAAGCTTCACATGGGTTGTAGCAATTGTGGCTACCCAATGTGAGGTTAGTTCAGTGCCTGCCAATACTTCTTTAAGAAAATGCCCAAGTCCTAATTTAAACACTGTTCTGGTCAAGGCCTAAAACTCATTCATGAACGACTGTGAAGCTGCACAATTTCCCTTTGGCGTATCTAATCCTACCAGATCTATCACTCCTTTTTCTGAGTTCTAAATGGTAGGTCACGCTTTTTGACATCCAGGGATGCCTGTTCCTTGGTTAAGCAATTATTCCTCCATAGCTCAGCATGACGAGCAAATAGGGTATCTCTGATCGTGCAGAAGAGAGATGCAGCTCTGTCCTAGGGGAAATGACAAAGTCACTGGAGAAGTGGTTTTGACCTTAAATCAGAGCAGTAAAAGGGCTTGATGGAGTTGTATTTCTAAGGACTTCAAATTATAGAGTCAGATTACTGCATGTGAAATTGCTAATGTTTGAGGCTGACCTACAGACAGGATGTCTACTTAAATAAAATCCAGACACCTCATGGAACAAAAGCTGCTATAAGGATTATACCTATGCACACTACGTCATCCTATGCTCAGAAGTCTTATCACAACCATCATTGAGCACATTTTGAACAAAGAGTTTCAGAAACATTCCTGCCATACAAGAATGCTTGCAACATTTCAAGTATAAGCTCATTCTTCTGTAGATCTACAAAACTAAAATATGACAATTAGGGTGGCATTTATTGTCATCCCAACCTTTGTACTGTGTTCTGCCTATTTAGAGGAAGATCCCGACCTCAAGAACGTACATTTAAGTTTCGCCGTTGAATAAAATTGATACAGGGATGTACTCAGTCGGTGTTCTGAGAAAAATTACAGTTTCAGAAGACAAGAAGATATTCTTCAGAGGGAAGGTGATACTTAAAAACACCTGTAGCATTTTAAAAGGGATGAGGAGGTCAGCCACCCTCACTCAGGCTAAGCAGAGGGAACAATGGGTTGCTTTGTACCCTTGTCATATTTTGAAAGAAGAAATTTCATCTTGAAATAGGAAGCAGAAGTTCCAAGCTAAAGCCAGAGAATAAAAGAATTTTCCCTAACTGGAATTATCAACAGATTAATATTCATCACAGTTATCTGCTTTGAAAAAAATAAAAGAAAAAAAGAAATAGGTAGGAAGGAAAAGTGGTTCCAGAAACAGAGTTGTGCAGGTTAACAAGAAGGCTACAAAGCAGATGGGAAGATGTGAGCCAGGAAACTGTTCAGCACTACATTATTGCCTCTTGCAGTTTTACTCTCCTTTTACCAGGAAAGACAGTGAAAGTCCTACGTATTAATTACATAAAACTGAATGCTTACATTTATATTTTTGTACTTAAAGTAACTTTCTGGTACTTTCTATAAACACTCTCTGTGTTTCTCCTGTAATGTTTCTGTTAGTGTGCTGTTGCTATTTTCTCTTTTATGTAATGGTTGCCAAATAATGAGAAGCAGAGAAGTTCGTACTCAAGGTATGACCTTTGCCACCAATACTATATATTACGCCACATATTCTTTAAAGAGCTGGTTGATTCTTTAGTTGCTTGTTCACATCTTTTACTAATTATTTGTTTTATTTTTAATGATAATGTGCTTGTATCCATCTTGTAATTTCCTTTTTATTGACTGGAGTTAGTCCTCTTATTGCACGTATGTATCTTTATATATATACATTTATCACTGTTTTATCTCAGGTCAATCACTTACTGAGACTCTTTCTAAGGCCAGATTTTGCTTACAGATTCATTTGACTGCCTCTCTAGTCTCTTTTTTTATCTTGATTCTGTAAAACCATTATACAGCTTGTGCTCTACATGGTTTAAACTTTCCACATGTGCATAGCTAAACCAATCTTAAAAATACTTTCCTGTCCACCCATCCCTGCTTCTTGAGCTCAACTTCATTCCTGATTTCTCTACCTCCTCCCACCCAAGTGATGCACAGAATGGAGGTTTTGGTCAGTTCACCAGATGTCTTTGCTGTTCCTTCCTCCTCACTCTGTTCTCCAGCTCCAGCATGGGGTCCCTCCCACAGGAGACAGTCCTCCCTTAACTTCTCCGATGTGAGTCTTCCCATGGGCTGCAGGTCTTCATGAACTGCTCCAGCATGGGTCCCTTCCATGGGGTGCAGTCCCTTAGGAACAGGCTGCTCTACAACTGGGACCCCATAGGGTCACAAGCCCTGCCAGCAAACCTACTCCAGAGTGAGCCTGTCTCTCCACGGGTCTGCAGATCTTGCCAGGACCCTGCTCCATCACAGGCTTTCCATGGGGCCACAATATCCTTTGGGACATCCACCTGTTTTGGTGGAGGCTCCTCCAGGGGCTGCAGG